>CM038144.1:491991849-492469688 GCA_021437245.1 Aegilops speltoides
TATTATCAAGGTGGATTATGGTTGAGGGGGGCACCGCACACAGCTAAGAGATCTGAAGGATCAATTGTTGTGTCTAGGGATGCCCCCCTGCCCCCGTATATAAAGGAGCAAGGGGGGAGGCGGCCGGCCTAGGAGGAGGGCGCGCCAAGGGGGGAGTCCTACTCCCACCGGGAGTAGGACTCCTCCTTTCCTTGTTGGAGTGGAAGAAGGGAAGGGAGAAGGAGAAGGAAGGAAGGGGGCGCCCCCCCTCCCTAGTCGAATTCGGACTAGTCCATAGGGAGGGGTGCGGCCTGTTGGAAATATGCCCTAGAGGCAATAATAAAAGTATTATTATATTTCAATGTTCATGATAATTGTCTTTTGTTCATGCTATAACTGTGTTATCCGGAAATCATAATACACGTGTGAACACTTAGACCCCAATATGTCCCTAGTGAGCCTCTAGTTGACTAGCCCGTTGTGATCAATAGATGGTCATGGTTTCCTGACTATGGACATTGGATGTCGTTGATAACGGGATCACATCATTAGGAGAATGATGTGATGGACAAGACCCAATCACAAGCTTAGCATAAAAGATCGTATAGTTCGTTTGCTAGAAGCTTTGCCAATGTCAAGTATCTATTCCTTCGACCATGAGATCGTGTAACTCCCGGTTGCCGTAGGAGTGCCTTGGGTGTATCAAACGTCACAACGTAACTGGGTGACTATAAAGGTGCATTACAGGTGTCTCCGAAAGTATCTGTTGGGTTGACATGGATCGAGGCTCGATTTGTCACTCCGTATGACGGAGAGGTATCTCTGGGCCCACTCGGTAATGCATCATCATAATGAGCTCAATGTGACCAAGGTGTTGTACGGGATCATGCATTACGGTGCGAGTAAAGTGACTTGCGATAACGAGACCGAGCGAGGTATTGGGATACCGACGATCGAGTCTCGGGCAAGTAACGTACCGATTGACAAAGGGAATTGCATACAGGGTTTGATCGAATCCTCGACATCGTGGTTCAACCGATGAAATCATCGAGGAGCATGTGGGAGCCAACATGGGTATCCAGATCCCGCTGTTGGTTATTGCCCGAGAGTCGTCTCGGTCATGTCTACGTGTCTCCCGAACCCGTAGGGTCTACACACTTAAGGTTCGGTGACGCTAGGGTTAGTAGGAAGACTAGTATGTGAATACCGAATGTTGTTCGGAGTCCCGGATGAGATCCCGGACGTCACGAGGAGTTCCGGAAGGGTCCGGAGGTAAAGAATAATATATAGGAAGTGGTGTTTGACCATCGGGAAAGTTTCGGGTTACGGCAAAATCGGGACCACGGAAGGGTCCCGGGTCCACCGGTGGGGCCACCCATCCGGAGGGCCCCATGGGCCATAGGGGAAGGAACCAGCCCACAGGGGCTGGTGCGCCTCAGGCCCACCCCGCGCCTAGGGTTGAAACCCTAGGGGTGGGGCGCCCACCGGCTTGGGGGCACTCCACCCCCTTGCCGCCCCCTTGAGATTGGATCTCTAGGGGCCGCCACCTGGGGCCTATATAAAGGGGGGGGGGGGCTGCTGTACACATCTCCCAAGGCGCAGCCCTCCCTCCCAACACATCTCCTCCTCCGTAGAGCTCGGCGGCCACAGCCGAGTATCTTGCATCACCACCATCACCACGCCGTCGTGCTGCCGGTGGTGCCGTCTTCCTCAACCTCTCCTTCCCCCTTGCTGGATCAAGAAGGAGGAGACGTCGCTCGTCCCGTCGTGTGTTGAGCGCGGAGGTGCTGTCCGTTCAGCACTTGGCATCGGTGATCTGAATCACGTTCGAGTACGACTCCATCATCACCAAGCAAGCTTCCGCACGCGATCTACAAGTGGTATGTAGATGCAAACTCTCTCCCGTTACTCGTTGCTTAGATGAACTCATAGATGGATCTTGGTGAAACCGTGGGAAAAATTTTAATTTTCTGCAACGTTCCCCAACAAAGGCATCATGAGCTAGGTCTATCGTAGTTCTCTATTGCACGAGTAGAACACAAATTTGTTGTGGGCGTTGATCTTGTCATCTTACTTGCCCCTACTAGTCTTTTCTTGCTCAACGGTATTGTGGGATGAAGCGGCCGGACCAACCTTACACGTGCGCTTACGTGAGACCGGTTCCACCGATCGACATGCACTAGTTGCATAAGGTGGCTGGCGGTGTCTGCTCTCCCACTTTAGTTGCAGCGGATTCGATGAACAGGGCCCTTATGAAGGGTAAATAGAAGTTGACAAAATCACGTTGTGGTGATTCGAGGTAAGAAAACGTTCTTGCTAGAACCCAATCGCAGCCACGTAAAAGATGCAACAACAACTAGAGGACGTCTAACTTGTTTTTGCAGCGATTGATCATGTGATGTGATATGGCGAAGTTGTGATGAATGTTGAATTGTGATGTATGAGATCATGTTCTTGTAATAGGATTCACGACTTGCATGTCGATGAGTATGACAACCGCAGGAGCCATAGGAGTTGTCTTTATTTTTGTATGACCTGCGTGTCATTGAAGAACGCCATGTAAACTACTTTACTTCATTACTAAACGCGTTAGTCATAGAAGTAGAAGTAGTCGTTGGCGCGACAACTTCATGAAGACACGATGATGGAGATCATGATGATGGAGATCATGGTGTCAAGCCGGTGACAAGGTGATCATGGAGCCCCGAAGATGGAGATCAATGGAGCTTGATGATATTGGCCATATCATGTCACAACTATATATAATTGCATGTGATGTTTATTATGCTTTTACATCTTGTTTACTTAGGACGACGGTAGTAAATAAGATGATCCCTTATAAAAATTTCAAGAAGTGTTCTCCCCTAACTGTGCACCGTTGCTACAGTTCGTCGTTTCTAAGCACCACGTGATGATCGGGTGTGATGGATCCTTACGTTCACATACAACGGGTGTAAGACAGATTTACACAACAAAACACTTAGGGTTAACTTGACGAGCCTAGCATGTGCGACATGGCCTCGGAACACGGAGACCGAAAGGTCGAGCACGAGTCGTATGAAAGATACGATCAACATGAAGATGTTCACCGATGATGACTAGTCCGTCTCACGTGATGATCGGACACGGGCTAGTCGACTCGGATCGTGTAACACTTAGATGACTAGAGGGATGTCTAATCTAAGTGGGAGTTCGTAATTTTGATTAAGAACTTTATTATCATGAACTTAGTCTAAAACCTTTGCAAATATGTCTTGTAGATCAATGGCCAACGCTAATGTCAACATGAACTTCAACGCGTTCCTAGAAAACCAAGCTGAAAGATGATGGCAGCAACTATACGGATCGGGTCCGGAACACGAGATCATCCTCATAGCTGCCAAGAAACAAGATGTCCTAGAAGCACCGTTAGGTGACCCACCTGTTCTCCCAAAGATCGCAAGACGATTTGAGCGTCTGGCGGACTCGTTCGATGATTACTCCCTCGTTCGGTGCGGCATGCTCTACAGCTTAGAACCGGGCTCCAAAAGCGTTTTGAGCATCACGGAGCATATGAGATGTTCAAGAGCTGAAACTAGTTTTCCAAGCTCATGCCCGGTCGAGAGATATGATGTCTCGACAAGTTCTACAGTTGTAAGATGGAGGAAAACAGTTACGTCGGTGAGCACATCCTCAAGATGTCAGGGTTGCACAACCGTATGACCCAAATGAACATAAACCTCCCGATGAGGCGGTCATTGACAGAATCCTCGATCGCTCCCACCAAGCTACAAGAGCTTTGTGATGAACTACAACATGCGGGATGGTAAAGACCATTCTGAAGTGTTCTCGATCTTTGAGGTCGCAGAGGCTGAAATCAAAAGGAACATCAAGTGTTGATGGTCAATAAGACCACTAAGTTCAAGAAAGGCAAGGGTAAGAAGAACTTCAAGAAGGACGGCAAGGATGTTGCCGCGCCCGTAAGTCTGCTGCGGGAAGAAGTCAAAGAATGGACCCAAGCCCGAGACTGAGTGCTTTTATTGCAAGGGAAGGGTCCTTTGAGCGGAACTGCCCCAAATACTTAGCGGATAAGAAGGCCGCAACACCAAAGGTATATTTGATATACATGTAATTGATGTGTACCTTACCAAGACTCGTAGTAACTCCCGGGTATTTGATACCGTGCCGTTGCTCATATTTGTAACTCACAGCAGAGCTGCGGAATAAACGGAGACCGGCGAAGGGCGAGGTGACGATCTTGGCGTCGGGAATGGTTCCAGAGTCGATGTGATCGCCGTCGACACGCTGCCTCTACATTTACCTCGGGATTAGTTTTAAACCTCAATAATTGTTATTTAGTGCCAAGTTTGAGCATGAACATTGTATCTGGATCTCGTTTGATACGAGATGGCTACTCATTTAAGTCCGAGAATAATGGTTGTTCGATTTATATGAGAGATATGTTTTATGGTCATGCTCCGATGGTCAATGGTTTATTCTTAATGAATCTCGAGCGTAATATTACACATGTTCATAGTGTGGATGCCAAAAGATGTAAAGTTGATAACGATAGTCCCACATACTTGTGGCTTCGCCGCCTTGGTCACATTGGTGTCAAGCGCATGAAGAAACTCCATGCTGATGGACTTTTAGAGTCTCTTGATTATGAATCGCTTTGACACATGCGAACCATGCCTCTTAGGCAAAATGACCAAGACTCCGTTCTCCGGAACAATGGAGCGAGCAACCAACTTGTTGGAAATCATACATACCGATGTATGCGGTCCAATGAGCGTTGAGGCTCATGGAGGATATCGTTATGTTCTCACTCTCCGACGACTTGAGTAGATATGGGTATGTCTACTTAATGAAACACAAGTCTGAGACCTTTGAAAAGTTCAAGGAATTTCAGAGTGAGGTGGAGAATCAACGTGACCGAAAGATAAAGTTCCTACGATCGATCGTGGAGGAGAATATTTAAGTCACGAATTTGGCACACACTTAAGAAAATGTGGAATCGTTTCACAACTCACGCCGCTGGAACACCTCAAATAAACGGTGTGTCCGAACGTCGTGTCGCACTCTATTGGATATGGTGCGGTCTATGATGTCTCTTACCGATTTACCACTTGTCATTTTGGGGATACGCCTAGAGACAGCTACATTCACTTTAAATAGGGCTCCGCCTAAATCCGTTGAGACGACACCGTATGAATTATGGTTTGGGAAGAAACCTAAGCTGTCGCTTCTCGAAAGTTTGGGGATGCGATGCTTATGTCAAGAAACTTCAACCTGAAAAGCTCGAACCCAAGTCGGAAAAATGCGTATTCATAGGATACCCTAAGGAAACTGTCGGGTATACCTTCTACTTAAGATCCGAAGGCAAAGTCTTTGTTGCCAAGAACGGATGCTTTCTAGAGAAAGAGTTTCTCTCGAAAGAAGTAAGTGGGAGGAAAGTAGAACTCGATGAAGTACTACCTCTCGAACGGGAAAGTGGTGCAGCGCAGGAAACCGTTCCTGTAATGCCCACACCCATCAAGAGGAAATCATTGATGATGATCAAGATACTTGGATCAAGTTACTACTGAACTTCGAAGGTCCACAAGGACACGTTCCGCACCAGAGTGGTACGGCAACCCTGTCATGGAAATCATGTTGCTAGACAACAATGAACCTTCGAACTATGAAGAAGCGATGGCGGACCCGGATTCCAACAAATGGCTTGAGGCCATGAAATCCGAGATAGAATCCATGTATGAAAACAAAGTATGGACTTTGACAGACTTGCCCGATGATCGGCGAGCGATAGAAAATAAATGGATTTTAAGAAGAAGACGGACGCGATGGAAATGTCACCATTTATAAAGCTCGACTTGTCGCTAAGGGTTATCGACAAGTTCAAGGGATTGACTACGACGAGACATTCTCTCCGTGGCGAAGCTTAAGTCCGTCCAATCATGTTAGCAATTGCCGCATACTATGATTATGAGATATGGCGATGGACGTCAAAACGGCATTCCTTAACGGACATCTTAAGGAAGAGCTGTATATGATGCAGCGGAAGGTTTTGTCGATCCTCGAACGCTAACAAAGTATGCAAGCTCCAACGATCCATTTATGGACTGGTGCAAGCATCTCGAGTTGGAACATTCGCTTTAATGAGATGATCAAAGCGTTTGGGTTTACGCAGACTTATGGAGAAGCCTGCGTTTACAAGAAAGTGAGTGGGAGCTCAGAGCATTTCTCCTATTATATGTAGATGACATACTCTTGATGGGAAATGATACAAAACTTCGGACAGCATTAAGGCCTACTTGAACAAGTGTTTTTCAATGAAGGACCTTGGAGAAGCTGCTTATATATTAGGCATCAAGATCTATAGGGATAGATCGAGGCGCCTCATAGGTCTTTCACAAAGCACATACCTTGATAAAATTTTGAAGAGGTTCAAAATGGATCAGTCCAAGAAGGGTTCTTGCCTATGTTACAAGGTGTGAAACTGAGCTCAGCTCGACCACCCACCACGACAAAAGATAAAGAAGAGATGAGTGTCATCCCTATGCTTCAGCCATAGGATCTATTATGTATGCCATGCTGTGTACCAGACCGATGTAAACCTTGCCGTAAGTTTGGTTGCAAGATACCAAAGTAATCCCGGCAAGGAACACCGGACAGCGGTCAAGAATATCTGAAGTACCGAAAAGGACAAAGGACATGTTTCTCGTTTATGGAGGAGACGAAGAGCTCGTCAGTAAAGGCTACGTCGGCGCTTAGCTTCGACTCGGATCTGGATGACTCTAAGTCACAAACCGGATCGTGTATATGTTGAATGGTGGAGCGATGGCTGGTGCAGCTGCAAGCGAGCGTCGTGGCGGGATCTACGTGTGAAGCGGAGTACATGGCAGCCTCGGAGGCAGCGCATGAAGCAATTTGGGTGAAGGAGTTCATCACCGACCTAGAGTCATACCCAATGCGTCGGGGCGATCAAACTCTTCTGTGACAACACCGGAGCTATTGCCCTTGCAAAGGAGCCAGGTTTCACAAGAAGACCAGCACATCAAGCGTCGTTTCAACTCCATCCGTGAAAATGTTCAAGATGGAGACATAGAGATTTGCAAAGTGCACACGGATCTGAATGTCGCAGATCCGCTGACTAAACCTCTCTCGCGTGCAAAACATGATCAACACCGAACTCTATGGGTGTTCGATTCATCACAATGTAACTAGATTAGTGACTCTAGTGCAAGTGGGAGACTGTTGGAAATATGCCCTAGAGGCAATAATAAAAGTATTATTATATTTCAATGTTCATGATAATTGTCTTTTGTTCATGCTATAACCGTGTTATCCGGAAATCATAATACACGTGTGAACACTTAGACCCCAATATGTCCCTAGTGAGCCTCTAGTTGACTAGCCCGTTGTGATCAATAGATGGTCATGGTTTCGACTATGGACATTGGATGTCGTTGATAACGGGATCACATCATTAGGAGAATGATGTGATGGACAAGACCCAATCACAAGCTTAGCATAAAAGATCGTATAGTTCGTTTGCTAGAAGCTTTGCCAATGTCAAGTATCTATTCCTTCGACCATGAGATCGTGTAACTCCGGTTGCCGTAGGAGTGCCTTGGGTGTATCAAACGTCACAACGAATCGGGTGACTATAAAGGTGCATTACGGTGTCTCCGAAAGTATCTTGGGTTGACATGGATCGAGATCGGATTTGTCACTCCGTATGACGGAGAGGTATCTCTGGGCCCACTCGGTAATGCATCATCATAATGAGCTCAATGTGACCAAGGTGTTGGCCACGGATCATGCATTACGGTGCGAGTAAAGTGACTTGCGATAACGAGACCGAACGAGGTATTGGGATACCGACGATCGAGTCTCGGGCAAGTAACGCATCGATTGACAAAGGGAATTGCATACGTGGTTTGATAGAATCCTCGACATCGTGGTTCAACCGATGAAATCATCGAGGAGCATGTGGGAGCCAACATGGGTATCCAGATCCCGCTGTTGGTTATTGCCGAGAGTCGTCTCGGTCATGTCTACGTGTCTCCCGAACCCGTAGGGTCTACACACTTAAGGTTCGGTGGCGCTAGGGTTAGTAGGAAGACTAGTATGTGAATACGAATGTTGTTCGAGTCCCGGATGAGATCCCGGACGTCACGAGGAGTTCGGAAGGGTCCGGAGGTAAAGAATAATATATAGGAAGTGGTGTTTCGCCATCGGGAAAGTTTGGGGTTACTGGCAAAGTCCGGACCACCGGAAGGGTCCCGGGTCCACCGGTGGGGCCACCCATCCGGAGGGCCCCATGGGCCATAGGGGAAGGAACCAGCCCACAGGGGCTGGTGCGCCCCTAGGCCCACCCCTAGCCTAGGGTTGAAACCCTAGGGGTGGGGCGCCCACCGGCTTGGGGGCACTCCACCCCCAGGCCGCCCCCTTGAGATTGGATCTCTAGGGGCCGCCACCGGGGCCTATATAAAGGGGGGAGGGGCTGCTGTACACATCTCCCAAGGCGCAGCCCTCCCTCCCAACACATCTCCTCCTCCGTGAGCTCGGCGAAGCCACGCCGAGTATCTTGCATCACCACCATCACCACGCCGTCGTCTTGCCGGTGGTGCCGTCTTCCTCAACCTCTCCTTCCCCCTTGCTGGATCAAGAAGGAGGAGACGTCGCTCGTCCCGTACGTGTGTTGAACGCGGAGGTGCTGTCCGTTCAGCACTTGGCATCGGTGATCTGAATCACGTTCGAGTACGACTCCATCATCACCAAGCAAGCTTCCGCACGCGATCTACAAGTGGTATGTAGATGCAAACTCTCTCCCGTTACTCGTTGCTTAGATGAACTCATAGATGGATCTTGGTGAAACCGTAGGAAAAATTTTAATTTTCTGCAACGTTCCCCAACACGGCCACCCTTTGGGGCCTTTCTCTCCTTTCCCGTATGGCCCATTAAGGCCCAATACGAATTCCCGTAACTCTCCGGTACTCCGAAAAATACCCGAATCACTCGGAACCTTTCCGATGTCCGAATATAGTCGTCCAATATATCGATCTTTACGTCTTGACCATTTCGAGACTCCTCGTCATGTCGCCGATCTCATCCGGGACTCCGAACTCCTTTAGTACATCAAAACACATAAACTCATAATATAACCGTCATCGAACTTTAAGCGTGCGGACCCTACGGTTTCGAGAACTATGTAGACATGACCGAGACATGTCTCCGGTCAATAACCAATAGCGGAATCTGGAAGCTCATATTGGCTCCCGCATATTCTACGAAGATCTTTATCGGTCAAACCGCATAACAACATATGTTGTTCGCTTTGTCATCGGTATGTTACTTGTCCGAGATTCGATCGTCGGTATCTCAATACGTAGTTCAATCTCGTTACCGGCAAGTCTCTTTACTCGTTCCGTAATACATCATCCTGCAACTAACTCATTAGTTACAATGCTTGCAAGGCTTATAGTGATGTGCATTACCGAGTGGGCCCAGAGATACCTCTCCGACAATCGGAGTGACAAATCCTAATCTCGAAATACGCCAACTCAACATGTACCTTCGGAGACACCTGTAGAGCTCCTTTATAATCACCCAGTTACGTTGTGACGTTTGGTAGAACACAAAGTGTTCCTCTGGTAAACGGGAGTTGCATAATCTCATAGTCATAGGAACATGTATAAGTCATGAAGAAAGCAATAGCAACATACTAAACGATCAAGTGTTAAGCTAACGGAATGGGTCAAGTCAATCACATCATTCTCTAATGATGTGATCTCGTTAATCAAATGACAACTCATGTCTATGGCTAGGAAACATAACCATCTTTGATTCAACGAGGTAGTCAAGTAGAGGCATACTAGTGACACAATGTTTGTCCATGTATTCACACATGTAATATGTTTCCGGTTAATACAATTCTAGCATGAATAATAAACATTTATCATGAAATAAGGAAATAAATAATAACTTTCTTATTGCCTCTAGGGCATATTTCCTTCACGGCGTGGGTTGCGGGCGTCCGCCCCTACTGAGGCTTCGGCTGGTGGTGGTGGAGGCGCAACGGTGGTGGGCTGGTGGGCGTGCTGGTCGGGATTAAGTCGTCCCGCCGGCTGGACGACAACGGCAGGGCAGATGGGCTCCCCGGTGAGTATTCTAGGCGTTCGGCGGCTGTACTTGGGGTCCCCCTTGCCGGTGGTCGGGTCTGCGTCAGTGGCCTTGCGGCATGCTGCGTCGGCCCCCGCGGTGGGGCGGCACAGGGTGTGTCAGGCGGGGAGGCTGGCTGGAAGGATGGGTGGCGCTGACGTGCTCGGGCCCCCGTCACTGGAACAGGGGTGTGCCGGTCCGGATGCGTCCGCTCCCCCACCTTCCCCTTTCCCCGGCCGCGTGTTGGCTGTCGCTGCTCCGGTGATGTTCAAGGCAGGATGTATGCTGCGATTCGTCGTACAATGGTGTTCTTTTGGTGCAAAGTTGATCTCTTTGGATGGTCTTGGGGCTGTCTGGATGTTGGGCGGCAGCCCTGGCGGCGGGAGGCATGGCATTCGGGGGCGGAACCTGCGTCTCAGGTGCGTCGGGCAGCCATGGTTTCGCGGGGGACATGGTTGCGTGTGGTTGGCGGAGCAGGGGTGTGTCGGCTGGGTGCGAGCAGAGGGGTTTATCACTTGCCCGGTTTCTGGCTATCGGTGGCGGCGTCCGTGGACATCGTATCCTTCTTGAAGGCTCCGCCGCGGTGCTCCCACCCCCTGCGTCGCTCCGGGTGAAAACTTGATCTACGGATCGGACAACGGCGGCTATCCATGGGCGTACTCTTCTAGGAGGCACCGTCTTGGAGTCCTTGCTTCGTCATGGTCCATCTCACCCCCTCGGTGGCTCCAAGTAGTTCTTCATAGCTCATATTATGTTTGCTTGGTTGTGTCCGAGTGGTGTGATGGTGCTCGGCACCTTTGTATCTAGCCTTGGGTGTGTTCGGCGTGTGTCGTGGTGGCGTGTGTGTGTTCGGCTTGCTCAGATGTATGTGATGATGTTTGCTTTATAATATAAAGCGGGGAAAACCCTTTTTCGGTAACGTCAGTTGTTCCTCTTTTTTTAGGAAAGGCTATCATAGCTAGCTTTATAAACTAAATAAATTGTTTATATCATGAACTAGTATTCCAATGAGGAAACTAGGTTGATCAGCATCCCTCTCTCTCAATGTACAAGGCGTGCGTGTACCCCTAGGTCGTCAATTTGACCAACCTAATAGAAGTCATATATTACAAAAAATATACCATTATAAACTTCAGATGTTCTATTTTCAAACGGTATACGTGCAGGACATGCAAAATGAAACGGAGGGCGTACTGGAGTTCTTATAGTCGGTTGCTGTTCTGGTGTGATGGTTTTATGGGGTCTTAGCACGACGACTTCTCAACTGTATACTACCACAAGTTTTGCCCGGTTCCGGCGAGGGAGGGACGACGACGACAGCGGACCTTTGGCTCGCTTCCGTGTTTGTAGTCGTTGCTAGGTGGTCTACGGATCTGAATGTAATTTTTATTGTTTTTCGTATTCGTTGTACTACCGTGATTGAAGATGAATAGATCAGAAGTTTTCTAGAAAAAAAGTACTGGAGTTCTTATTAACATAATAAATTGTTTATGCCCCTTGCAAACTCTAGAAGATGTGAAAGTATCCAGTAGAAACCAATACCCAGTGGAAGTTTGGAAACTCGTACAGCTGTGTATTTACAAAACTGGGCCGGGTGTCGGTTTCTACTGGATACTTTCTCCTAGAAGATTACAGAGTGTGGTTACTAAAAGTTTCAGCATTCCCAAATCTTCAAGCTTTGGTGCTCTCAAGTATTCATCTTGCAAGACGAAGCACGATGTTCAGGCTTTGAGGTAAGATGTTAAGCTATAGATTCGGACTCGAACCATCATGCATATAGAGGTAGCAATAACAGGATATAAGCTTACACCTGCGGAAAGCGCATCGTAGAAGCAGCATCTAGCATTGCCACCGAGCAAATACCCTATGTGGTGAGAATAGGGGGCAGTAATTTGGCTTTGCTTCCAAGCACCGGAGCCTCCGTGTCGGGGAATAACTTGGCCTCAGGCAGCTCCGTCACGGTGCCTTCCTTGGTCACGGCAACTGGGTATGTGAGAAGGTGTCCAGGGAGGTCGTCGTTGAGCTCATCGCTCACACTAGTGGAAAAACAGGCTTTCCGTCCAGCCCATAAGTCGCGAAGCTGTAGGAACCGCGACCAATGGGACCTTTAGTCGCGGTTCTGGAGGTGAACCGCGACCAAAGGTCTGGGCACTGGCGCTCGGTGGCCAGTGGTGCACGTGAGGGGCTTTAGTCGCGGTTGGCTGTGCCAACCGCGACTAAAGGTTTTCGGCACTTTAGTCATGGCTGGCTCGCCAACCGCGACTAAAGCCCTCCCTATATATACCCATCCAGCAGCCAACACTTAGCCATTTGGAGCCATTCTCTTCACAAGTGGGTGTAGGTTTGCTTTTGGTTCCTCTTATGCACATAAGGTGTTTGATGAAATGCCCCAAGAGCATGAAACAAACATGACATGAAGTGTTGGAGCCACACTCTTGATCGCGGTTAGCAACTTGATGAACCTTTGATGTGTCAATATGCATGTGTGTAGTTCATAACAAATGCATGATGGTTAATTATATATTTTATATTATAATAATGCAGATGAATCGGCAATGGATGTACGGTAACCGACTCTCCGTGAAGTTCATCACGGGTTTGAAAGATTTCCTCGTAGTGGCTAATGCGAACAAGCGGGGGTTTTGTTATCTGTCCATGTGTTATCTGTAAGAATGAGAAGGGTTACTCTTCCTCAAGAGTTGTTCACATGCATCTGCTTGAAGGGTTTCATGCCAAGCTATAATTGTTGGACCAAGCATGGAGAAAGAGGGGTTATAATGGAAGAAGATGAAGAAGGATGATTTCATCGATGAAAGCTATCTTGCTCATTTCGGTGATACTTTCATGGAGGATGCTGAAGGTGAAGGGAAGGTGAAGAAGAGGCACGTGATGATCCCGTTGATGATCTTGGTCGGACCATTGCTTGATGCACGGAGACGCCGCTGAACCGAAAAGGAGAGGAGAATTTGGATCGCATGTTAGAGGATCACGAAAAGGCGCTGTACCCGGATGCGATGATGGTCTGAAAAAGCTGGGCTGCACAATCGGATTTGCTGAAATGGAAGGCAGAGGCAGGTGTAGCTGACTCGGCATTTGAAAACTTGCTGAAAATGTTGAAGAATATGTTTCAAAGGATAACGAGTTGCCCGCCAAGATGCGTCTGAAGCAAAGAAGGTTATCGCCCTCTAGGTTTAGAGGTTCGAAGATACATGCATGCATCAACGATCGCATCCTCTACCGCGTGAATACGAGAATTTGAATGAATGCCCGGTATGCACCGTGCATTGCGTTATAAGATCGAGTCGATGACCACGGTGACGATGTTGAGGGCCGAAACCCGTGAAGAGGGTTCCGCCAAGGTGATGTGGTATGCTCCTATAATACCACGGTTGAAACGTCTGTTCATGAACAAAAAGCATGCCAAGTTGTTGCGATGGCACAAAGAGAAACGTAAGTCGGACGGGGAGTTGAGACACACCGCAGATGGAACGCAATGGAGAAAGATCGACAGATGGTTCAAAGATTTTGCAGCTGACGCAAGGAACATAAGATTTGCTCTAAGTACGGATGGCATGAATCCTTTTGGCGAGCGAGCTCCAGCCATAGCACTGCCCGTGACTCTATGCATCTACAACCTTCCTCCTTGGTTGTGCATGAAGCGGAAGTTCATTATGATGCCGTGCTCATCCAAGGTCCGAAGCAACCCGCAACGACATCGATGTGTACCTAAGGCCATTAGTTGATGAACTTTTACAGCTGTGGGGTGGTGTCCGTGTGTGGGATGAGCACAAACAAGAGGAATTTGACCTCGACGTTGCTTTTCGTAACCATCAACGATTGGCCTGCTCTTAGTAACCTTCGGGACTGTCAAATAAGGGATACAATGCATGCACGCACTTACATGAGACCGAAAGTGTACATTTGCCAAATTGTAAAAAGAACGTGTACCTTGGGCATCGTCGATTTCTTCCAAAATTCATCCATGAAGAAAGAAAGGCAAGCATTACAACGGCAAGGCAGATCACCGGCGAAGCTCGCGGAACGACTTGGTGCCGAGGTATTTGATATGGTCAAGGATTTGAAAGTCATCTTTGGAAAGGGTCTGGCGGACAATCAGTTC
The DNA here is from genome assembly GCA_021437245.1 of Aegilops speltoides. Taxonomy (NCBI): domain Eukaryota; kingdom Viridiplantae; phylum Streptophyta; class Magnoliopsida; order Poales; family Poaceae; genus Aegilops; species Aegilops speltoides. The sequence goes on from CM038144.1 coordinate 492,006,095, forward strand.
GAAGGGAGCCGACGACACGCAGCCATGTGGAAGAAGAAATCTATATTCGGGAGCTAGAATATTGGAAAATCCTAGAAGTCCGCTCTGCAATCGACGTGATGCACGCTGAAGAATATTTGCGTGAACCTCCTAAGCTTCTTGGGCGTGTATGGGAAGACAAATGATACAAAGGAAGCACGGCAGACCAAAGAACGTTTGAAAGACCACGATGACCGGCATCCGGAATGGTTTCAAGGTCGTGCCAGCTACGCTCGACCAAAGAAGAGAAGGTCATCTTTTTGAATGCCCGAGCGAGATGAAGGTCCCGTCTGGATTCTCGTCCAATATAAAGGGAATAATAAACATGGCGGAGAAAAAGTTCCAAAACCTGAAGTCTCACGATCGCCACGTGATTATGACGCAATTGCTTCCGATTGCTTTGAGGGGCTCTGCCGGAAAATGTTCGATTAGCCATTGTGAAGCTATGTGCATTCCTCAATGCAATCTCTCGAAGGTAATCAATCCGAAGTTCTACCACGTTCTGAGCGATGTGATCCAATGTCTTGTCGGTTTGAGTTGGTGTTCCGCCATCCTTCTTCAATATTATGACGCACCTCCTGGTTCACCTAGTCGAAGAGATTTCCGTTCTCGGTCCCGTATTTCTACACAATATGTTCCCCTTGAGAGGTTCATGGGAGTATTAAAGAAATATGTTCAGAACCGTGCTAGGCGGAAGGAAGCATCGCCAAGGGCTATGGAAATGAGGAGGTAATTGAGTTTTGTGTTGACTTTGTTCCCGACCTTAAGCCGATTGGTCTTCCTCGATCGCGCACGAGGGGAGACTAAGTGGAAAAGGCACGATCGGAAGGAAATCAACGATATGTATGGACGGCCATTCTCTCGATCAAGCACACCACCTTTGTCTTGACCAATTCCAGCTTGGTGGCTCCGTGCTTTGAGAAACACAAGAATATTTTACGCTTTCGGACAACCCGGGAAGCTGAATCCTGGATTAGGAAGGCCCACATGGAGACTTTCGGCAGTTGGTTGAGAAAACATTTAATGAATGACAATGATGTTGTAGATCAGCTGTACATGTTGGCCAAGACACCATCTTCGACTATAACGACTTTCCAAGGGTACGAGATAAATGGGAATACATTTTACACGATCGCCCAAGATAAAAAGAGCACCAACCAAAACAGTGGTGTCCGCTTTGATGCAGCAACCGAGAATGGGCAAAAGGTCACATATTATGGTTACATAGAGGAGATATGGGAACTTGACTATGGACCCTCCTTTAAGGTCCCTTTGTTCCGGTGCAAATGGTTCAAGCTAACAGGAGGTGGGGTAAAGGTGGACCAGCAATACGGAATGACAATGGTGGATTTCAACAATCTTGGTTACCTTGACGAACCATTCGTCCTAGCGAAAGATGTCGCTCAGGTTTTCTATGTGAAGGACATGAGTAGCAAACCGAGGAAACGGAAAGATAAGAAAACGATCAGTACATCATGCGATGATCCAAAGCGCCACATTGTTCTTTCAGGAAAAGAAACATCGTGGGAGTGGAGGACAAGATGTACATGTCGAAGATTATAATATGTTTGCTGAAATTCCACCCTTCAAAGTGAACACCGACCCAAGCATTAAGTTAAATGATGAGGATGCTCCATGGATACGGCACAATCGTAAGCAAGCGAGGACACAAGGGAAGAATTGATGTGTAATAATTTATTGTACCAAACTTTGTATTTGGTCGATGAACTGAATGATGTATCAAACCTTTGTCAAACCTTCAAGGGATTAGTTTTATTTTCCTGATTTTTTCGATATATAATTGTATTTTTAAGATTTTAAAATGAATTAGTTTTATTTTTCTGATTTTAAAAAAGAAGAAAAAAGGAAAAAGAAGAAAAAACAAACAGAAGAAAAAAGGAAAAACAGAAGAAAAAAACAAACAGAAGAAAAACATAAGAAAAAAACAAACAGAAGAAAAAGCAAGAAGAAAAAAGAAAAAGGAAGAAAGGAAGAAAAAAAGAAGAAAAACAAGAAAAGGAAGAAACAAATGAAGAAAAAAAAAAGAAAAAAGGAAGAAAAAACAGAAGAAAAACAAGAATTTAAAATGAATTAGTTTTATTTTCTGATTTTTTGATATATAATTGTATTTTTAAGATTTTAATAACATAAATAAATAAGTAATTAGAAACTTTAATAGCAAAAATAATTATCATAAAGTAAAATAAATAAGTAACTAGAAACAAAATAAAATAAAATAAATAAGTTTTTTGTTGTAAGTAGAAACAACACAAAATAAATAAAGCAAAAATGAAAACAAAAACAGGCAAAAAATAAAATATATGCACCTATTGGGCCACCACGGCTGAATACGACTATAAACCCATTAATGGGCCAGATTCAGCCCGCAGAAGGCCCAATAGGCCCACAGTGCTGATAGTAATGAATAGGCTCGTAAGCTCTGCATTTGAGAGGAGCTCGGTGGTGGCGCAGCCGCTTATAAACCACTGTCGAAGCCTCTCGGCTAGCGAGTGGGACTAAACATCCCACCGCACGGCGCCAGCTTCAAAGACGGACCTTTAGTCGCGGGTGGGAGGCGGATCATGACTAAAGGTACCCTTTAGTCGCGGTTGTTATTAAAACCGCGACTAAAGGGTCTTTCTGCTGAACGGCAGCGGCGGCAAAACCCTTTAGTCGCGGTGGGGAGGCGGACCGCGACTAAAAGGTACCCTTTAGTCGCGGGTCCGCCTCCCGGCCGCGACTAAAGGTTCGTCTATAATACTCTACTTAGCAGTTTTGCCTCCCATTCGCCTCTCTCTCGGCCTTGAGCGCTGCCCGACGCTTGATCGACGCCGACGCCGACGCTGGCCGCCGCCCGATCGGCCTTGAAGCCTGCGCGCCGCCGCCGTCCCGATGGCGCCGCCGCCCTTGCCGCGCCGGTGCCCTGCGCCTTTGCCCCGCCGCCTGCCGCGCCGCCCGCCGCCCGCCGCCCTGCGCCCTGCCCCCGCCCGCCGCCCGCCGCCCGCCGCCGCCGCCTGCCGCCCGCCGCCGCCACTGCCGTCCTCCATGCCAGCAAGAAGAAGAAAGAAGAAGAAAAAGGAAGAAGAAGAAGAAAGAAAAGGAAAAGGAAGAAGAAGAAAGAAGAAGAAAGAAGAAGAAAGGAAAAGGAAGAAGAAGAAAGAAAAGAAAAAGAAAAGGAAGAAGAAGAAAAGGAAAAGGAAAAGGAATTTTTTTTTTTTTGTTCTTTAATTTTAACTAGTTAATTAGTTTAACAAAAGCGGTAAATAATTAACTTAAAACCCTAAACCCCAAAAACAAAAAACAACAGAAACCGCCAAAGAAAAACAAAAAGGAAAAATGAAGAAGAAGAAAGAAGAAGAAAGAAGAAGAAAGGAAAAGGAAGAAGAAGAAAGAAAAGAAAAGGAAAAGGAAGAAGAAGAAAAGGAAAAAGGAAAAGGAATTTTTTCTGTTTTTTTTTTTTTGTTCTTTAATTTTAACTAGTTAATTAGTTTAACAAAAGCGGTAAATAATTAACTTAAAACCCTAAACCCCAAAAACAAAAAACAACAGAAAACCGGCCAAAGAAAAACAAAAAGGAAAAATGAAGAAGAAGAAAGAAGAAGAAAGAAGAAGAAAGGAAAAAGGAAGAAGAAGAAAGAAAAGAAAAGGAAAAGGAAGAAGAAGAAAAGGAAAAGGAAAAGGAATTTTTTTCTTTTTTTTTTTTTTTGTTCTTTTAATTTTAACTAGTTAATTAGTTTAACAAAAACGGTAAATAACTTAAAACCCTAAACCCCAAAAACAAAAAACAACAGAAAACCGGCCAAAGAAAAACAAAAAAATAAAATGGAGGGGGCGGCGAGGGGGCGGCGAGGGGGGCGGCGATGCGCGCGGTGTTTTTTTTGGGATCGAGAGGGGGCGGCGAGGGTTATACATGTGTGTTGTCCTCGCCTCCCTCTCCGTGACGCCATCGTCTGCCGCCCCGTCTCGCGCTCTACCGCGACACCCTCTCCCACCCCTTCCTCGCCCCCTCCTTTTGCCACCGCCCTTTCGCCACCGCCACCGCCACCGCCCCCCTTCTTCACTTAATTAATTTGTTTTTACTACATGTTTTCAGGACTGACATAATGGCGGACGATAGAGCTGACCCGATTATGGACAACTATGATCCGGACGGTGAAGCACATATGTTCGGCATCATAAACGGCGATATTCAATATGTGCCGACCGGAGAAGAAGAAGATGATATCTCTTCTTATCTCGAACCTTGACGGTGAAGATGAAGGCGCCGTCAAGAAGATGATGTCAAGAAACGTCGATAAACGATTTATCTTCAAATGGAAGTAGCAACCGCCTCCGCGCCGAGGTATATATATACATTGAGCCTCGGTGATACAAACTAACTGATTTGAATAAATATGTGTGTACTAACGCGCGACTCTCTTTCTTATTTTAGCCCTCGGCGGATCGTCAAAACAATCGAGTACGTCGTCAAAGCGTGGCGCAACCAGACGATGAAACCAGGAGAAACATGCACCATCCAGGTTGTCGATCAGGCAACCGGCAGTCAGCTGGAGCCCCGCAAGAACGCCACCAAGTTTGTCACCAATGCGGAGCCATTGTTAGAGACAACGCCTCGATCACCGCCGAGAGTGGAATGAGCCAAAGAAGGCACGAATTGATGGTTTCACTTTTGTCGATAAGAGAACAAAAAGATTGCTTCAAGAAGCTTATGGAACATTTCGTTCTACCTCCGAATACAACAAATTCGATGAGGAGGGTAACAAGATTGAGGAAAACAAGGAGAGGAGGAGGCTAGTCAAACACTTCGCTCTTCATAAGATGGCCGACGATTCGGAAATTCAAGCAAAATCTAGCCCGTGACTTTGTCAAGCGTAACAAGACTCGGATTTCGTAGGACAATATGAGAAACGAAAGATGATTGGCCAGAATTTGTGAAGCAAAAGAAATCGGAGCAGTTCCTTCAAATATCGAAACAAAATAAGGAAAATGCGGCTAAGAAGGAGTACAATCATGTTATGGGGCCAGGAGGGTATCGCATTTGGGTGCCTAGGTTCGAGAAGATGGAGAACGAGCTGAGGGCGCGAGAATCCGTCCAGTGCGGAGGATGGGACCCAAGGGCCAAAAGCTGGTGGTACGGGCATGGGGAACGCTCAACCCGGAGACAGGGGAGTGTGTTTACCAGGCAAATTAATTAAACCCACCCAAACCCTTATTGACGCAATGAAGGATGCTCAAGAGGGAAGATCAAGTTCAACAGAGAGAACGACGCTACCGACAAAAGCCCTCGGGAATCCTGAACACGGAGGGCGTGTCACGAGGCATGGGGCACATTCCGTGGAAAATAGGGTTCCCCGAACGATGACCCGTCTGATTCTGAAGCCGTAAGAGAAAGATGGATCGGGAAGCGGATGTTGTGGCGCGGTTGGCATCGGAAATGGAAGTGATGAAGAAAACCATGAGTGTACTAGTAGCGAAAGAGATTCAGCTCGGTGCAGCATGAAGATCATCCAGCGGATCTCGAAGCCAGCAGCGTAGAAGCAGCGTGGCTTCCACGGAGGCCCCACCGCTGGTGCGGATGCACCGACGATCGAAATTATGCACCGGAGCCTCGGTGGTCGAAATTACTGCACCGGAGCCTCCTCGCTACCCGTGGGCGATATAAAGGAGATGAAAGAATGTCATCTGATTATCCTATCGGGAACATGTCCATGAAGGTAGCCATCGGCAGTGCTTTACCATGTTTACATGGAGCACTCCACCACAACAACCCCATTAAAGATGGCTATGCTCGTGTCACGGTGGAGGACATAGTCCAAGGGTTTGAGGACATGGAGATTGAAATTGCTACACCTGAAGGGGAGAAAAGACTTGAAGATGTCAAGCGCCATTACATTCTATGGCAAAAGAAGTTTATCAAGTTTCCAGGCGAGGCGCCAAGGACAACAAGTCCACCCCCCTACGGTGGTGGTGGTGGCGGTGGCGGTGGTGGTGGTGGTGGTGGTGGTGGCGGTTCACCTACACCTCCGTCACATCAGCCGACGCCGCCCCAGATCCTAACGTCCGGCGGGTGATCATCCGCCGCCCCGATCCTCGTCCGGAGGGTGATCGACGCCGCCCCAATCCACCTATGGCAAAGAAGCAGAAGCAGTCCTGGATTATTAACCCGGACCCTTATGTACCTAAGACCACAAAGGTACCGGAGCCATCACTGAAGCCTCTCCCCACAAGGCCTTGGGAACGTAGTGCCGAGGAAGTCGACGCGGCGCGGCTGCTGATTTGGAGAAATGGAAGGCGGACTGCAAGAAGAAAAGAGAGCCCGAGCCCAAGCCAGTATTTTCTGATGAGCAAAAGAAGTGGGCTAAGTCATTTTGAGCACAGCGTCCCAAGCCGCAAGAATCTGCCTACCGACTATGCACGTGAACTTAAAAGGCAGGCACTCATGTTCAAGGAGAACAAAGAGCGGGAGAAGGCCGAAAGTATAAAAAGCGGGAAACAAGTTGCCCAGCTCGGGGAACAAAGTAAACAATCGATTGCCCCGCTTATAGTGGAAGCCTTCTGTCCGGATGCCCCCGAGATCATACAAGCTGCGGCAGCACAGGGATTGACTGTAACGAGTGCCAGAGAACAAGCGGCCAACTTAGGTATTACTCTTCGTGAACTATTAGACCTTGATGAGTTGCCAGCGAAGGAGGTAGTAATTACATATGTCAAGAATGGGCCTCTCGTCGAGCTGCAAGCAGAAAAGGATCTACGACCAAATGAAACGTCTGCTGAATTGGTACAAGGGTTACATAAAAATAAAAACGCCAAAGAATATATTTATGCGGAAGTTAGACATGAGCATCACTTCAAACATTACTATGTACAAGTTGAACTGAGTGAATTGTTCCAGCTTTTCAATCTGCTTGAGCTCGACAAATCTATCATCGGTTGCTACGTTACGTAAGTGATATTTATTAATTTCTACCCCATCTCGTTCATATTGCCTGCACTATATATATGTCCTAACTATATTGTTGTGTCCTCTATTATATATGCAGAATGAAGATTAAGGAATGCGAGTAAGGAACATCCATGATGTTGGGTTCATTGACCCACACATCGTTAATGATATTGTGTTGAAGCATTACCCCGCCGACGTGGAGGCAGACCTGTGGCAGTTTCTTACAAAGCAGGAACTCAAAAGTGATATTCTATTTCCTTACCATTTTGGGTGAGTGTTTCTGTCTTGAGCACATTCTCTTTTGTTTACTCCATGCATGGTATGTGGCCGGCTAATCGATGAGTTATGCATGACGTACTGTGCATGTATCGTGTCCGCAGGTTCCACTGGATTCTGCTAGTAATTAAAGTTAACACCTCAGAATGTCTCGTCCACGACTCTCTGGATAAGGATCCAAAGCTTTGGGCCGACATCAGAAAAATGCTGCAGAAGTAATTATTTTCATTCATTTGCGCTCTATATCGATTGGCCTATTTCGTTCATTTCTTAATATCAAGTAACTAATAACTCTCTTGTTCATTTAATTTTCTTTGCCTCGTAGGGTTTGGAGACGGTTCGTAGATACAAAGGTCGGTGAATTCAAAAAAGAGCTAGAATTCAAAAGGGTAAAGACTAAGACTGGGGATATTCAGCCACCGGTGACCAATCTATGTGCATACTATGTCTGTGAGATGATCCGGAGATACACCTCTGAGCGGGTTGATTCGAGTGATACCAATGCTAAGAGGAATAACCTCCGTGGATGCTTAGTCGAAGCTCGCTTCCGACCACTTCAAGAGGAACTAGCTGGATGGTTCTGCAGGAAGTCCTCCATCCTAAAGGAGAACACTATCACGAGGACGTAGAACTTTATATGGATTAAATCATGTATGGAAACTTGTTCAAAATTGTATATGGTCATCCGATGATATTGAATATATATTGTATATTCCTCTTGAATTCTTTTGGTTCTAATTTCAAATTTATTTGAAATTGTACATTCATATATGCATGTATGTAGTACCGTAGAATATATGAAACTCCTTCAAAATTAAAATAAAGCACAAAAGAAATAAAACAATACAAATTAAACAGAAAACAGGTTTAGGGGGGGTGGGGCTAAAACCCTAAACCTGCGGCGGCCTTTAGTCGCGGTTGGCGAAAGAACCGCGACTAAAGGTCCTCCGCCCGACGGCCACCTGGCGCCCGTGGTGACGGGCCTTTAGTCGCGGTTCTTAAGCAGCCGCGACTAAAGGTGGTGGGCTTTAGTCGCGCTTTGCTGGTCGCGGTTGCGCAGCCGCGACTAATGGCAGTTGCGAACCGCGACCAAAGGCCTTTTTTCCACCAGTGTCACATAGAGGTCCCAGTACTTGTCAGACATCTTGTTCACCCTCTGGACGCACTCCAGGCTCCCCGGGTTGAGGAAATCATCATGCAGCATGCCGAGGTGCTCGTACCAGAGCGACATCCGAAAGCCATGGATCTGCCCTCTGGCATCCTGGCCTTTGGCGTTTAGGTGCTGCGGCTGGAATGCGCCCATGGCGATCTCCGAGTCCCTTCCCCCGTCCATCGACCGCTGGTTGATGTTGGCAGATCCGACGATGATGTACTCATCGTCGACTGGAAATTAAACGGAATAAATGTTAGGCAAATTTAACTTGAACCACATGAGACATGTCCAGACAGTTTTACAGTTTGATGAATTAGTTTATAGTTACATTATCTGGTATATTTGTGACACCAAGAGCGTGGAGACACCTATGGTCTATTGTAAAAAGAATCAGGTAGACATGCGACATGCGTGTATGTTATTATTAGCATATATATTTCAATGATGACAGTAATCAATTCTGCTTATGCTTCAAAGATAGGAGTATTACTTGGAGAAATGAAATGTCATGTAAGTGCCTACCATGTGCAAGAATATTTCATGCAACATGGTGGGGCTGGTGGGCATATACCTACGTACCTATCATCATCTTGGAGTGAACATAGATCATGAACCGCCGGGCGTTCTGTGCCCTTTCATAGCTTGACTCAAGCAACGGACGATCAGCGGGTTCATACTCTCCGCTCCTCTTCACCTCTCTGTTCCCCAAGCAAAAGAAGGTAAGGTAATCCTTGGGGTTCGCGTCGATCCCATTGGCCTCAAGTGCGATGGCAATGTCATAATACATCATGTCCATGGTCCTTGTCTGCCAATCTAGTATTGCCTGCATGGATTCCTTTTCCGGGTCACCTTCCGGCCACATTGGCAGCACAACATAGACCACGAAATGTTCGCCAGCCTCAATCTTGCTCACAATCTTGAGCGAAAGCTCTCTGGGAATCAGATGCAACGCCTCGATATCCTCCGGCTTTACACGCGAATGAGCTGCCAAGGAAGTACTGGTTCTCGATGTAGATGAAGTGGTTCGCGCGGAGTATCGCGTGGATGTAGGCATCCTGGATGCTCCTGTCAAGGGTGCTGTTCTTGCCACTGACAAGGCCTGATCGGGCAGCTTCCTCAGGAGTGGTAGGAAAGCCGCAGCTCGCTCCGCCGTCGATGGACCGGAACACCTGCACGTTCCACGCCTCCTGGTCTTCGGGGAACGTCACGGCCGATGGCGGTATGATGAGGCTCGCCAAGGCGTTCAGATCGAGGAGGAGATCATGGTCGCCACCTTGCTTCCTCCACCGCTGCTCGAAGTTGTAGAGGACGTCCCACGCGGCCGGACCTTCGATCTTGGCGTGGATGTCGTGCCATGGCTGCCTCGGCCCGCCCTTGTCGATGGACGCGTCGGCGATGCTGATTTGGTGGAAGTCCTTTTGGTGCGCCGTGTCCAGCGTCCTGAACAGGGAGTGCAACTGCGTGTCGTAGCGCCCGTCGCAGAGGTCGAGGCCGCCGACGAAGCTGACTATGCGGCGGCGGCGGCTCGAGCTGCCCCTCACCGGCATGTCGTGGTCGACCGCGATGATCTTCTGGTGATGGCTGATGAGGTAGGCGGTCTCCAAGCCCATGACGGCGCTTCTGCCGACGTCCGGGTTCCGCGGGCAGAGAACGCACTGCACGTCGGTGCCGCGGAAGTAGTTGGCCGTCTCGGCGTCGTGCGTGTCCATGTACCCCCATGTCATGCCGAGGGACTCGACGGAGGTGCGGTCGTCCCAGACCAGCATGAGCACGCGCACGCCCTCGCTGGCCTTGCGCTTGAGGAGCTCGCCGAGGGTGGCTTCGCCGCCGGGGCGCGGCCGGGCGCCGTCCCGTATCAGCGTGATCTCGGTGTACACGGACCAGCCGGTGATGTACACGAGGTGGCGCGCGTCGCTGATGGCGTCGAACACGTCCTCCCAGCACCGTCCCTGTTCGTAGCTCCTGCCGCCGGAGAGCGGGATCCTTGGCGCGAACGCGTCCGGGGTGTGCGCGTCCTGGTACAGGGTGACCCTACACCCCGGCCGCTGGGAGAAAAACGTGTAGGGCACACCGGGGTTCCGCGGGCTGCCGACGCCGGAGCCCCACTCGCGGCGGTTGGTGGTGACGTCGCAGAACCTGAGCCGCACCTGAATCGTGGGCCCGTGGGGGAGCTCCTGCTTGGTCGCGTCGAGGATGTCGAGCCGGCGCTCGATCTCATCACCGTCGGCGTCGAGCAGCTCACGGACAGGGAGATAGGCGCGGCCGAGGAGCGTGGCGCCGATGGGCTGCGCGGCCTTGACGGTGAAGACGACGTCGGCGGCGAAGTGCGCGCAGTAGATGTGGAAGTCCTCGTACCAGCGCGGGTTCACGGGGTCGCCGGCGAGGACCCGCGTCCGGCCCACGCGCGCCCTGCCGAGGTCGATGGTCGCGTACAGCCGCGTCGACCCCTTGCCCCGCCCGATCGTCTCCTCGAACCCTTCGACCAACTGCAAGCACACAAGATTCTTTAGGAACATGTTTTTTTTTTTTTTTTAAGAATACGCACAAGCGTGCATGCGTGTCATATCATTTTATAAGAAGTTTCTCTATCAACTACAGAAACCAAGAATTTCTCTACTGCCGAACAAAATTGCAGACCTCTGGACTCCAAGTTTTCGTTTTCTACGGACGCACGCAATCTACTCTGCTTACACTTTGCCATGGTAGTAGGCAAGGATAATGAGGGGGAGTGACCGACCAACCTTGCGGAGGATCTCGGGGGCGCCGCCGGTAGCGCGGTCGGGGTGGGTGAGCTTGTCGGCCTCCAAGATGGTGGCGTGGAGGGTGCCGTGCAGCAGCCGGTGAGCCATTGCCGCGCCGCCTCACCTCCTCCGCAAGAGAGCTTCAGGTTGGCCCAAGGGACGGAGGAAACAAGAATAGGCGCCAAGAAGGCCGAGGCAAAGGGTCCTGTCCAATAGGAGAGAGACACACACAGAGACATCGGAGAAAGACGATATATAGGGGCGCGCACTATCTCATCTGCGTCCCGTCATTTGACAGAGCGGGACCAGAGCAGTAGCGGCTGCCTGCCACTATTTGGAGCTCCGACCAAGGATGAGAATCGAGGGAGAGGACGACGGACGTCCACGCGGAGCACCAGTGCGGCACCCACTCATTCTCATGGTCATGGTCATGGTATCACTATGGTCAAGCGAGCATTCGATTAATCGCACATCGCTACGGGTAGCCCACATCTCGATCGTATCTTATAAGTTATAAGTTTTCAATCCACACAATCTTCTAGCATAGCGCACGCAGTGTATGTGTACTCGACAACGAAATATTCCTTCTTGGCTTCATTTCTCGATCGTCTCAATATAAAAGGGAAACTAGCGTAGCAGTTTACCTAATAAGAGTAGAGTTTATTTTAACATATCTTCAAGTGATAGTCTGACCACCATCATAGGAACAAGATTTTGGGACCAACCACCATAAGATTTCTCGCACAATTGAGAAAATGAATTGTTACTTCTGAGGCCCTCCTTGGTTCATAAGTCCTAGGACTTTTTTTAGTCCAACTTATAAGTTATAAGTTCTTAAAAAGTCCCTACCTGTTTGGTTCCTGAGACTTAATATGGATTAATTGAGAGTCTTATTTTATAAGTCCCAAATGCCCACTTTAAGTCCCTATAAGTCCCTCCTGTTTGGTTTAGATGTGACTTAAAGAGACTTTTTTAAGTCCCTACACCAATAAGAGCCACCACGGGGAACCATCCGATCAAGGTATATAGGCCCTGTTTGGTTCATAAGTCCTATGACTTTTTTTAGTCTCAACTTATAAGTCCCAAGTCCCTAAAAAGTCCCTACCTGTTTGTTTCCTGGGACTTAACATGAACTAGAAGACCATATTACAACTATAAGTCCCTATAAGTCCCTCATTGAGAGTCTTATTTCATAAGTCCCAAATACCCACTTTAAGTCCCTATAAGTCCCTGCTGTTTGGTTTAGATGAGACTTATAGGGATTTTTTTAAGTCCCTAAACCAATAAGTCCCTGGAAACAAACACCCTCATTATTATGGGCGTTGCTACAAATCAATCGGCTGATTTGCTGGAGAAATCAGCCGGGTCACGAACCGTCCGATACGTCCTCTCCTGCCCATTGGATGGGTCTAACATGATAATGCTTCGTTCTCCTGTTGCTTCATTCTCCTGTTGCTTCGTTCTCCTCTGACGAGGCAACGCCCGCGTCGCCGCTAGAACTATCGCCGCATCAGCTCGCAACCGACGCTCCGCTCCGCATAAAAAACCTTGGGTGTTGCATCGCAGCTCCACCGCCGGCGAGAATCCTTTTCTGGGTCGCATCACTGCGCGCTACATTGCAGCTCCGCCGCCGGTGAGATCCATGGTCGCAACGCCTTGGGTGTTGCATTGAAGCTCCGCCGCCGGCCCCGGCGAGGCCCATCGTCGCAGCACCTCGTGCGTTGCATTGCAGCTTCGCCGCCGACGAGTTCCACAGATGGCAGCACCTTGGATGTTGCATTGCAGCTCCGCCGCCGGTGAGTTCCGCAGGTTGCAGCGTCAAGCGCGTTACATTGCAGCTCCATCCCCGGCGAGTGGCTGACCCGCATTGCATTCCAGCTTCGCTGCCGGCGAGATCCGCACGTTGCAGCACCAGTCGTGTTGCTTTGCAGCTCCCAAAAAAAATTTCCCCACAACTCCGGCGAGCAGCACAATATTATGGCGCTCTGCGTCGTCGCTCGCAGCAACCGGCGTCGCCACCGTCACAGTCACAAGGGCAGCCCGCGCCCCATCTTGCCGCACCGAGCATGCCCTGTAGCACGGGAGAACCCCTTGTAGCACGTGGCGAGTGGCTGCCTCGTCTACAGCCCGGCGCGCGAGCCACCGCCGGTGGGTTCCCTCGCGGCACGACGTGCTCCCTCGAACTCCAGCTCGCAACTGGAGCAAAGCCCTTTCTTGTGTGGCAGACGAGAAAGACAGGGAATGGGAAAAGCGACCGGGCTAGAGAGGACGAGTGGGAAGGGAGGAGATAAGGTTGGGGATAAAGTGGTGGCAGGCCCCACATGGCACGTGTCGCTCGGGAGAGGAGGTTTATGAAAGGAGAAATCATCCGGGTGATTTTTAACGTTTTCCTATAATAATACTCACGCGGGAGGGAATTTGTAGCACGCACGGACGAGACATGAGTCGTCGATCTGCACCGTGGTTCACAAAGTCGATTGCGTATTGGGCTGATCATTGCCCCACCATCAGGCATCTTTAACTTTGTTTTTGTTCCCCAGGTCATCTCAAAACTTCTTTCAAGCCACCTTCATTCACATATTGTTTGCATCACCTCTTTCCTCCCGTGGGCCCTCTTTATAAACATTCTACTTATAAGCCTGAGTTGTCCTCCTCTCCTGGTCATCCACCATTTTGTTTGGGCGACTTTGACATGCTTATACCATTTGTCATGAATCTATTACAAGCCTGTGTTGAGGGACAACACTTCGAAGAATATGCGACAAAAATTATCTTGTTTAGTTTCAACTATCAAGAAATCAGTAGGGTACTTAGTCTTATCATATATAGCTTCAACATCGCCAATAAGTACTTAGTCTTATCATATATAGCTTCAACATCGCCAATAATTCTCATGCATGAATAACCTATCTGCTGGCTTATTTAAATCAACATCTTCTATCACACATGGTGAAATATCTTCACCAATTTCTATATAGAGAGAAAGGAATAGCATTTAGACTTGCTTCAACATCACACAACCCATGAAAACAATGAGTATCAACTTTAACAAAAATAACATGCATGCCAACAACATTTGGAGATATTTTATATCTAAAAATATCAGTAGCCTCCTCACGATATTCGACAACTTGCCCTTCTAAATTTTGAATTACAAGATCTTTAATCATATTGAGGTTGCATTTAAATTTGATCACAAGGTATATAAGTTTTCAATTCACCTTTAGTAGCTACAGTGATTATCAATGTTTTCTTTAGTTTTAGTAGGAAAAGGTGGTTTCTCAACATCAAACTAACAGTGTGAACTTGCAATTTCCTATTGGCAATAGTATTTCTTTGTAAACATATTTCAATGGATCATGATATTTCACACACGTTTCCTTGGGAACATTGATATGAGCAACAAAAGATATACAAGTTGACAACTATTTCAAAATCAAGTCCAAACATAGCACTAACTTCATGAAAAATGTTTGTTTCAGGAAAAGTCTTAATGCAATCATATTCAAACTTCATACCATGTTTATTTTACCATTCTCAGTTTCCCAATCTTAGACATTATGCAAAATTCTTGCAATAAGATTTGATCTATGATTAACATATTATTATTGAACCAACCTCCAGAAGAAATATCAAGTGTTTCTTTATCATGCAGAGAAAGTTTAGCATAGTGATAATCATCTCTTTGGGGAGCTCATGATTGGGGCATTTGACCGTTAGTGATTTAAGCCCCCCCCCCCCAAGTTTGCGTCGTACTTTCCCCAGAATTAGGCCAAACCTATAAATATAAATCATATCTGTATGTACTTGTTGAGAAGGATAAAACTAAATTCATTCCATTCCATTTCGTAAGGATTATCCAACAACCTAACCACTTCAATGCCTTACCGTCCAAACTTTCTCGCATGATGCGGCTAGCAGTGCCGGAAAATATGTAAATGACTCAAAAAAAGCATACGAACTAAAAAAGGTGAAAATTTGAGGATGTTGGCTTTTGATTGTGTGTATTAATCATATAAAAAGTCCAAAGTACAAACGAAGTAGAAAAATAAGTTAATGATGTAGAGCACAAGGCACATATTAGTCGTGGCAGGCATTGGGCAGTGCCCGCTACTGTTAGCCCATGTGCTCCAACTTCCCTCCAAAACTACCGAACTGAAACAGAACGAATCTCCTTTCTCCCCCGCCACACACCCCAAAATCGTGGCTCATCATGGTGCTCATCTTCTCCACTATTGCATGTAGCCGCAGCCTGCTACTTCTTGAGGTTGCGTTGGTTTTTCTCTTGAAGAGGAAAGGGTGATGCAGTAAAGTAGAGATAAGTATTTCCCTCAGTTAGAGAACCAAGGTATCAATCCAGTAGGAGGCACAAGCAAGTCCCCAATATATGCACCTGCACAAACAATCAAACACTTGCACCCAACGCGATAAAGGGGTTGTCAATTCCTTCACGGTCAATTGCAATTGTGAGATCTGATAGAGATAGGTATAAAAGATTGCTAGAACGTAAAACAAATAAAAGTAAATAAATTGCAGGAAGGTATTTTTCGTATTTTTGGTTTATAGATCTAAAAATATAAGACAGAAAATAGACCCGGGGAGCATAGGTTTCACTAGAGGCTTCTCTCTTGAAGGAAAATAATACGGTGGGTGAAAAAAATTGCTGTCGAGCAATTGATAGAACAGCGCAAAGTTATGACAATATTCAAGGCAATGATTATGCATATAAGCATCACATCCATGTCAGGTAGAACGAAACCATTCTGCATCTACTACTATTACTCCACACATCGACCGACTCCTACCTGCATCTAGAGTATTAAGTTCATAAGAACAGAGTAAAGCATTAAGTAAGATGACATGATGTAGCGGGATAAACTCAAGCAATATGATGAAAACCACATCTTGTTATCCTCGATGTCAACAATGCAATACGTTTCTCGCTACCCCTACTTTGTCACAGGGTGAAATCACGCAAGATTGAATCCAAAGCTAAGAACCTCTCCCATTGCAAGAAATACCAATCTAGTTGGCCAAACCAAACCGATAATTTGAGGAGAAATACAAAGATATCAAATCATACATATAAGAATTCAGAGAAGATTCATAGATAAGCTGATCATAAATCCACAATTCATCGGATCTCGACAAACACACCGCAATAGAAGATTACATCGGATAGATCTCCAAGAACATCGAGGAGAACATTGTATTGAAGATCAAAGAGAGAGAAGAAGCCATCTAGCTACTAGCTATGGACCTGTAGGTCTATGATAGACTACTCACGCTTCATCGGAAGGGCAACAGGGTTGATTTAGATGCCCTCCGGGATCGAATCCCCCTCCGGCCGATCGCCGGAAAAGGCCCCAAGATGGGATCTCACGGGAACAAAGGCTTGCGGCGGCAGAAAATTATTTTCGTGGACTCCCCTGATGGTTTGGGAATATTTTAGGATTTATAGAGCTGAGAGGGAGGTCGGTGGACTCTCAGGGGGGCACAAGCCAGGGAGGCGCCCCCCATAGGGCGCACCCTGGAGGCCTGTCGCCTCCTCAGGACTCTTCTGACTTGGACTCCAAGTTCCGTGGGTGTCTTCTGGTCCAAGAAAAATCATCGCGGAAGTTTTATTCCGTTTGGACTCTGTTTGATATTCCTTTTCTGTAAAACTCAAAAACAAGGAAAAAAAAACAGAAACTGACACTAGGCTCTAGGTTAATATGTTAGTCCCAAAAATAATATAAAATAGCATATTAATGCATATAAAACATCCAAAACAGATAATATAATAGCATGGAACAATCAAAAATTATAGATGCGTTGGAGACGTATCAAGCATCCCCAAGCTTAATTCATGCTCGTCATCGAGTAGGTAAATGATAAAAACAGAATTTTTGATGTGGAATGCTACCTAACATATTTATCCATGTAATTTTCTTTATTGTGGCATCAATATTAAGATCCATAAGATTCAAAACAAAAGTTTAATATTGACATAAAAACAATAATACTTCAAGCATACTAATAAAGCAATCATGTCTTCTCAAAATAACATGGCTAAAGAAAGTTATCCCTACAAAATCATATAGTCTGGCTATGCTCCATCTTCATCACACAAAGTATATATTACATCATGCACAACCCCGATGACAAGCCAAGCAATTGTTTTATACTTTTGATGTTCTAAAACCTTTTCAACTTTCACGCAATACATGAGCGTGAGCCATGGATATAGCACTATATGTGGAATATAATATGGTAGTTATGGAGAAGATAAAAAGAAGGATATAGTCTCACATCAACTAGGCGTATCAACGGGCTATGGAGATGCCCATCAATAGATATAAATGCGAGTGAGTAGGGATTGCCATGCCAAGGATGCACTAGAGCTATAAGTGTATGTAAGCTCAAAAAGAAACTAAGTGGATGTGCATCCAACTCGCTTGCTCACAAAGACCTAGGGCAATTTGAGGAATCCCATCATTGGAATATACAAGCCAAGTTCTATAATGAAAAAATTCCCACTAGTATATGAAAGTGACAAAATAGGAGACTCTCTATCATGAAGATCATGGTGCTACTTTGAAGCACAAGTATGGAAAAAGGTAGTAGCATTGCCCCTTCTCTCTTTTGTCTCATTTTTTTAATTTTTTAATTTTGGGCTCTTTGGCCTCTCTTTTTATTTTATTTTTCTCTCCTTTTTTCCTTTTTTTCTCTCATGGGACAATGCTGTATTAATGATGATCATTACACTTTTATTTACTTACAATTCAAGAATTACAACTCGATACTAGAACAAGGTATGACTCTATATGAATGTCTCTGGCGGTGTACCGGATGTGCGATGACTCAAGAGTGAGAATGGTGGCTTAGCCACAAATACAATGTCAACTACATGATCATGCAAAGCAATATGACAATGATGAAGCATGTCATAATAAACGGAACGGTGGAAGTTGCATGGCAATATATCTCGGAATGGCTATTGAAATGCCATAATAGGTAGGTATAGTGGCTGTTTTGAGGAAGGTATGTGGTGGGTGTAATCAATGTTGAGGATATAGCTTATCATTATCGTCTCGTTCAGTTGGGGATTAGAGATTAATCGTAAATCGGCCGATTAATCGATTTTATCGGTCGACTATTAATCGGCCATTTTTTTGCAAATCCCAGGTTCCCAACACTAAAATATGTTATATTCAACACCAAAATAATATTAGACAGAACTGTTACCTTGATTCCTAGCATTTGAATCCTATTATAAAGACAAACAAAAAAGGACAATAGTACATATTGCAAAACAAGGCCCACAAAACACAAATAAACATAGTTTTTGCAAACACAATGTTAGGAATAGGCCTGATTTATCGGTAGATTCTTGATAAATCGCTTGACAGAGTGATAAGTCGGCCCAAATGATAAACGGTGAAGATAAGGCATAATCTTATCGCTCACCCCATGAGTAGCGATAAATCGGATGATAAATCGCCGAATCGGAAGATTTCTTGAACAGTGGGTGTAATGCATCGGTGAAAGTTGCGCGGTACTAGAGAGGTTAGTAATGGTGGAAGGGTGAGAGTGCGTATAATCCATGGACTCAACATTACCCATAAAGAACTCACATACTTATTGCAAAAGTCTATTAGCTATCAAAACAAAGTACTACACGCATGCTCTTAGGGGGATGGATTGGTAGGAAAATACCATCGCTTGTCCTCGACCGCCACTCATAAGGAAGACAATCAATAAATAAATCATGCTCCAACTTCATCACATAACGGATCACAATACGTGCATGCTACGGGAATCACAAGCTTTAACACAAGTATTTTTACCAACCCACAATTACTCACTAGCATGACTCTAATATCACCATCTTTATATCTCAAAACAATCATAAGGAATCAAAGTTCTCATAGTATTCAATGCACTTTATATGAAAGTTTTTATTATATCCCTCTTGGATGCCCATCATATTAGGACTAAATTCATGACCCAAGCAAATTACCATGCTGTTTAGAGACTATCAAAATAATATAAGTTAAGCAAGAGAGTTCATCAATTTCTAAAATAAAACCACCGCCGTGCTCTAAAAAGATATAAGTGAAGCACTAGAGAAAAATTGCCTAGCTCAAAAGATATAAGTGAAGCACACAAACTAATGCGTGTCCCTCTCAAAAGGTGTGTACACCAAGGATTATTGTGGCAAACTAAAAAGCAAAGACTCATATCATACAAGACGCTCCATGCAAAACACGTATCATGTGGTGAATAAAAATATAGCCTCAAGTAAATTTACCGATGGATTGACGATGAAAGAGGGGATGCCTTCCGGGGCATCCCCAAGCTTAGGCTCTTGGTTGTCCTTAAATAGTACCTTGGGGGTGCCTTGGGCATCCCCAAGCTTTGGCTCTTGCCACTCCTTATTCCATAGTCCATCAAATCATTACCCAAAACTTGAAAACTTCACAACACAAAACTCAACAGAAAATTCATGAGATCCATTAGTATAAGAAAATAAAATAACCACTTTTGGTACTGTTGTGAACTCATTCTTTATTTATATTGGTGTAATATATACTGTATTCCAACTTCTCCATGGTTCATACCTCCTCGATACTACCCATAGATTCATCAAAATAAGCAAACAACACATAAAAAACAGAATCTATCAAAAACAGAATAGTCTGTAGTAATCTATAAACTTTGAATACTTCTGTTACTCTAAATATTGTGAAAAATTAGGACATTATAGGAAATTTTTTATATCAATCTTGTGTAAAACATTCAGATCAAAATCACGCTTCTGTAATTTATGAAAATTATTTTACTGAGTGCAAAAGTTTCTATTTTTTCAGCAAGATCGAATCAACTATCAGCGTAAGCCATCCCAAAGGTCTTACTTGGTTCAAACACTAATTAAAACACCAAAACACATCTAACCAGAGGATAGATGATAAATTTATTCAAAAACAGAAATAAAAAGCAAGAACAAAAATAAAATTGGGTTGCCTCTCAATAAGCGTGCCCTTAGCTGGGCATAAAACATAGATATAGGTATTGCCATCTTTGATATGCAATCCGTAAGTGGCTCTCACAATAGGTTAATAAGGTAACTTAATTTTCTTTCTTGGAAAATGTTTCATGCCCTTCCTTAATGGAAATTGAAATCTAATGTGTTACTTCTTTTATCTTTCCCTAAAAATAAAGCGGCTATCGCTTCTGCCCGCTAGCTCACCATCGTGACCGTTTTTGTAGAACGGTCCCTGTGGTTTTTGGTAATTAACACGTAGTACTGTTTTAAGTGTTAAAAACAGAGGAACACGTTTCGTTTTGCATTTTAGCCCCTAAGAAAGTGCCATATCAACCCACAGTCCATTGGACTGGTTGTGTCGTCTGTCATCTCTCGCTCCCTCTCCCGACCCACATCTCTCTCCCGAACCAGGGTTAGGCGCCGCCACCGTCTTCCTTGTCGACGGCGAGCTCCCGCGTCACCTACGGCCACGCCCATCCCCGCCTCCCTATCTCCCCACAGGAGCCCAACCCCGCCGCCCTCTCCCATGGGAGCTCTACTACAAGGAGACCGCCACAGGACGCTGGTCCTGCTATCCCACGCTTCCACCAGCTTCCTGGACACGTCGCTGGAGGCCCTCGTGGCCTGCCGGGAGCCGGGACACATTCCTCCATAAAGACGTGCTGTGACCTAGGCAGGAGCTTCGCCGGAGCCGGGCGACAGCGGAGGGGCGCGGGAGATGGAGGGATCCGGCGCGGCGGCACGAATCCTTGCTAGTGGAGGTGGGTTTCCATGGCTGGCAGGAAGAGCTCCAAGGCAATGACGGGGCTTTGATTTTCCCTGGTAGAAAAGAGAGACAGAGAAGGTTTCAGAGAGGAGGAGAGGTAGGGAGAGGTGGGGAAGAAGGAGCCGAACGGCGGGTGAAAGACAGGGAGAATCAGGGATTCTTCTAAGGTGGAGAAGCTGCTTAGGGAACATGTGCGTACGTCCTTGCTCCTCTTCTTTCAGTTTTAGGCACTTTCCAGTAGGCGTGTACATCCTTGCTCCTCCTCTTCTTTCGATTTTAGCGACTCTCCTGTATTCAATTTGCATGTAGAACGAGATGTGTTAGCAATTCTCAAGTAAATGAACCGTGGAATCAGCTCGATATTTTACTATTGTAAGCTGTGAAGTACTGAGAATGATATTTATATTTCTGCAAATACAATATATGACTTATGCAACAGAGAGGAGCCACAAGGGGAGAGGAATTGTGCATTGAGGTTGAGGAACACAGAATACATCGGGACCCAGTAGCTTGAGAAGAGGCTCGATCGATCTCGACAAGAAGTGATCTCCCATTGTTGACAATACTAGATGGCCTCTGTAGGCTCCTATCATAGTCATAGACCTGGGTATGTGGATAGATTTTCATTTCTTCAACGTTGAATTGATTCATGAGTAAGCTTGCAAAGCGGCATCCTGCTTATCTAGCTTTCCGTCCACTGGCTAGCTGTCTATCCATGCAACTGTTAATGACTGCAACAGCCAAACTTCTAAAAATTTCATACATCCGGCCTCTAATCCCTTGTAATTGATTATATATTTAAACAAACATGAGATGAGGAGACATCATTTAATTTTCTGAGAACCAATAAATTATATAAACTGAAGTGGTCATATATATGACGGTTTTATCTGTAGGCCTTTTATATGTTTTTCCAAAAGCAGAGAAGGCAAAAGAATCTCATCTCCAAAGTGTTCGGTGTAGAGAAGATGAAGCATGCAAAAACTCAGGGTGGACCACGGGGTCTTCACAGCTGGCGGAACGCCAGAGGGCTTGGCTGTTACCAGGGTGATCCAAAGGGAGTATCTAGGTAGCTTGTTTGAAGCCTCTTGCACTAACATGATTAATGGTAGCTTCTATTCCATGACATGATTATGCAGCTGTAATGATGTGTTTCATGCGAGTGGACATAAATTTGCATCCTATTTTTCAGTCCAGTTAGTTCCAAATTACAAATGTACGTTTGTGCTATCAGTGACAATTTCGTGGAAAAAGATGAGTCATATATACACCTTATGTAATCTTTCACATTAGTCGTTGCTATTGATTTTCTTTGCAAGTCCATAGATACAATTTTTATGATTTTTCCTTTACTCATAGTAAGTATTGAATATTTTGTCCTTCAACCCTTTAGGTCTTAATATCTGTGATGTGGCTAGCAATGTTGGCAAAAGGTACAATATAACCATTATGATCTGCACAGGGATATCACCTAGGTGAGCTACCTAGAACTTTTGATTTTGGTGCCAAGATGGATGGATTCAGCTGGATGACCCACTGTCAGGTATTGTTGTTCAATATCCTGAGGGTAACGTTGATATGTTCTGTTATAGATCAAAGCATGGTATTGCTAGAACATATATATGTGATGTGCACTGAGATTTCAAATATGAAATAGCAGTGATACAATTCGATGATCACTTGAATTAGTGTACCTTATAATATTATTTCTATCTTGACACCATGAGTGTTGTTCAGTGGCAATATTCACTCTAACAAAGGTAATAGTGATGCACCTTTGCCAAGAAGGTTCTTTCATGTTCAATGCAAAATGACCGAACGCTGAAACATCATGGTGACCATGCTAAAATATAATGATTCACCCCTGGGTTCTTATTGTTGTATCCTCTTGGGGAATAGTTTTTGGCAACCATCATACATATATTATATATATCTGTGATAGATGCTTAATACAAGTTGCCAGATTAATGGGTAGAGCAATCAAAGAACCATAATTTATTTCCCTTTTATATAAATATAATATTCACTCAATGTTTATTGGTTAAATTTTCAGGTGATAAATCACTGATTTGTTGAAGGAAGAGACTCCATTTGCTGTCGAGGACCAAATCGCACTAACCAATTGGTTTACTTGGTTAGAAGAAATTGAGAAGGGGAGCATCTTACACCTAATAGGAAGTGGTGGTCTAATCATAATCTCACCCAATAGACGTACATTACAACAAAATTTGCTTGCATATGGTCACCTATATATTTTCATTACTATCATAACCTTTTTATATCAAGCATGTCATGCATTACATTTCATTATGTATACCGCAACTTCAAACCACAATGCCTTTGTATGTAACATCTGTATGTTGACTGTATTTTTGGGAATTGAAGTATGTATTCCAAGCTATTGTTCAGCATAGACATCATTTAAAATCATATAAGGGGCTCAGAAAATGTATATGTACCCTTCTGTGCCTACTTCGCTGAAGGTATCTTTTTTTTGTGCAAATTATGATGGAGCTATTTTTGATTTACAACTAGAATTTACTGATGGTTATAGGATGAAAAACACGGCATATAAATTGCAAGATTTTGAATAGCAATTGCTATGTATGTATTCTGCACTTGGATAAAAGCGTGGATCAACTCCTGTAGTAGCTATCTTTGATTTAGTTATAGGATGGAAACTTTGTATTATTTTGCCATCTTCTTTCTGTTGTGAAACTCGCTACAGCAAGTAGAAATTTAAATTTATGCAAGCAAGTACCTGTTCTTTAATGTCCAGCTAAAGATTTTTTTCAATGATGAAAACATCAACCAAGGTACAACAGAGCCTCATGGTCAGCAATCTTGTCGTTCTATAGTTTCAGTCATCCTTTTAGAAATTCTGTGTTAGTTTTCAATGTAGCTGACAAGCTAAGGCCTGAGCTCCTTAACTTTCCATTGTCAGCAACTATTGTCGAGGTAGTAGTGGATGCTGCAACTGATAATTATACTTGTGCTCTGAGATGGAGGCTCTTGAAAATGATGAAACTATACTGCTGGTTCTGGACATCCTTGTGATTTTGAAAGCGAAGAAGAAAGAGAGTTCTCTTACTTGCTGTATATATTATTACTAACCAAGGCGCGACAGTCCCTTGATTGTTCTGCATGCAATGGTGTGTTTGACATGCTTGAAAAAAATACAAGAGACTTACTCAGTGGTCAAGGGCAGAATGTAGACTTACTGTAACGAGCTACCAAAGTGACATACTACTGGTCAGGTTTCACCACTCAATAATATGTGGATGGAGTTCTCCTATTCTGGAACAAAATCACCATGCCTTGTATAGATCATTCAATGGTGCAGTTCAAATGGTGTATCCTCTGTTTGTCATAGGTTGAGGATCTGATCATCAGGATAGATCATGATGGGTTTCATACATGAAATTTTGCTTAATGGATGCTCCAAGTTTCCAATGATCAGCAGATCTATGGGATACATGCCTCTGTTTTCTCCTGGTACTGCTGAACTTTTTTTTTGCGCTGCCCCTGGTACTCCTGATGCAGGAGCAAGACTTCCAGTTTGATTGTATGAAGGAAGGGTCTCGCTTCAATTGCTTCAGGGTAGCAGTACATTTTATTTTATTTTTGCGTAGAAGCATAGTACATGGGGTTAAACGTGTCTAGAACTGAAATATAGTAGCAGGGACAACAAAATTATCTGAAAATACTGTCTAGATGGTCATAGGATGCCAAACAGTAAGAAAAAATGTAAAGAAAAGCGAACCAAAAAGAAGGGGGCAAATTGTTTTGTAATGTGAGAGGTCTGTAGTGGTTATCTTATTTCTATTGGTTCTGTGCTAACATTGCTTATGTATGCGAGTTACTCTGAAGCAACACGATAAACAAGGTACATTCATTTTGGTCATGAAAATAAGGTCTGCCTAGCATAATCTAATTTGTGTATCTTATTTCCTACATTCATATTTAGTTTGGTCTATAAGTTTTCAGAGATCTTCTATTTGAAACAACCAACCCGTTCTTCTTTCAAGAATGTAGAAGCTGTACAAGTATACTTATTTTCAATATATGTTGAAGAATTTGGTACCAACAGAATTTTGCGCAACTAACAGGTGCACATTTATCATGGTTGAATTTGTTTTATTATTGAAAACCTAACATTAGAAGTGTATACTGAGAGTCATGGTTAGAAGTTGAATGCTAAGGGATGAAATAATTGATTTTGGGTCATAATAGATCAAATCAAATGTGATGATTTTTTCTCCCGTTGCAATGCACGGGCCCTTCTGCTAGTATCAATAATCGCACCAATCGTTATAAGGAAAGGTCTACCAAGAATAATAGGGCATGTAGGATTGCAATCTATATCAGGAACAATGAAATCCACGGACACATAATTCCTATTTGCAACAATAAGAAAATCATTAATTCTTCCCATAGGTTTCTTTATAGTGGAATCCGCTAGATGCAAATTTAAAGAACAATCATCAAATTAAAGGAAACCTAACACATCACATAAAGTTTTTGGAATCGTGGAAACGCTAGCACCGAACTCACACAAAGCATGACACTCATAATCTTTAATTTTAATCCTAATGGTAGGTTCCCCCTCATCATAAAGCTTTCTAGGGATAGAAACTTCCAACTCAAGTTTTTTTAGAAGATTTCATCATAGCATCAACAATGTGTTTAGTAAAAGCTTTATTAAGCATGAGGAGAATTCAACATGGATTGCAACAAGGAAATACAATCTATCAAAGAACAATTATCATAATTAAGGTCCTTGAAATCCAAAAGAGTGGGTTCATTGCTACTTCAAGTTTTGACCTCTCCAATCCCACTTTTATCAATTTTTGCATCAAGATCTATAAACTCCGAATCATTGGGATGCCTTATAGCTGAAGTTTACTCATGTCTAGTCCCATATTTATCAAGATTTAAATTAGAAATCAAATATTCAATAGGAGTCACATCAATCACTTTAAGATCTTCGTCATTATTTTCACGAGAAATTGAAGAACACGCCAAATCATGAATCTTTAGCAATTTTTCTTCAACCATAGCATTGAAATTTTTTTGGGAACTGATAAATTCTTTAATATTGTTCTCAAGAATAGAGGGCATCTTATCATAATTTCCATAAGAATTATTGTAGGAACTACCATAATTATTAGAGAAATTACTAGGAAACGGCCTAGGGTTGAAATTTCCTCTACATGCGTTATTACCAAAATTGTTCCTACCAACAAAATTCACATCCATAGATTCATTATTATGTCCAATCAAAGAAGACAAAGGCATAACATTAGGGTCAATAGAAGCACTTTTACTAGCAAACAATTTCATTAATTCATCCTTCTTTCCACTCAAAGTATTTATTTCTTCAATTGCATGCACTTTTTTACTAGTGGAAGATCTTTTGGTATGCCATTGAGAGTAGTTGCCATAATAATATCTAGGAGTTTAGTAGCTTCTCCTAATGCGATTTCCATAAAAGTACCACCTGCAGCGGAATCCAAAAGATTTTTAGATGCAAAATTCAATCCTGCATAATTTTTTTGTATAATCATCCATAAACTCAAATCATGCGTAGGGCAATTTCTTATCATCAACATCCTCTCCCAAGATTGTGCGACATGCTCATGATCAAGTTGCTTAAAATTCATTATATCGTTCCTAAGGGAGATGATCTTAGAGGGAGGAAAATACTTGAAAATAAAAGCATCTTTACACTTATTCCATGAATCAATACTATTTTAAGGCAAAGATGAAAACCAAGTTTTAGCACGATCTCGTAGTGAGAACGGAAATAGCTTAAATTTAACAATATCATTATCCACATCTTTCTTATTTTGCATATCACACAACTCAACGAAATTATTCAGATGGGATGCGACATCTTCACTAGGAAGGCTGGAAAATTGATCTTTCATAACAAGATCCAGCAAAGCGGCATTAATTTCGTAAGATTCCACACTAGTGGCAGGAGCAATCAGAGTACTAATAAAATAATTATTATTAGTATTGAAAAAGTCACACAACTTGGTATTTTCTTGAGACATTGTGACAAAGCAAGCAATCTAACACACGAGCAACCAAAAAGCAAACGAAAAGATGAACGGAAGAAGGGCCAATAAAAAGGCAAATCTTTTTGTGTTTTTCGAAAATCATTTTAGAAGTGGGTGAGAGGAAAACAAGAGGCAAATGGCAAATAATGTAATGCAAGAGATGAGAGTTTATGGTGGTACTTGGTAGGCTTGATGTATAACCTCCTCGACAACGGTGCGAGAAAATGTTCCTGCTACTTCTTGAGCTTACGTTGGTTTTTCCCTTGAAGAGGAAAGGGTGATGCAGCAAAGTAGAGATAAGTATTTCCCTCAGTTAGAGAACCAAGGTATCAATCCAGTAGGAGGCACAAGCAAGTCCCCAATATATGCACCTGCACAAACAACCAAACACTTGCACCCAACACGATAAAGCGGTTGTCAATCCCTTCATGATCAATTGCAATGGTGAGATCTGATAGAGATAGGTATAAAATATTGCTAGAACGTAAAACAAAATAAAAGTAAATAAATTTCAGGAAGGTATTTTTGGTATTTTTGGTTTATAGATCTGCAAATATAAGATGGAAAATAGACCCGGGGGCCATAGGTTTCACTAGAGGCTTCTCTCTTGAAGGCAAATAATACGGTGGGAGAACAAATTACTGTCAAGCAATTGATAGAACAGCGCAATTATGACGATATCCAAGGTGATGATTATGCATATAAGCATCACGTCCGTGTCAAGTAGAGCGAAACGATTCTGCATCTACTACTATTACTCCACACATCGACCGACTCCTGCCTACATCTAGAGTATTAAGTTCATAAGAATAGAGTAATGCATTAAGTAAGATGACATGATGTAGCGGGATAAACTCAAGCAATATGATGAAAACCGCATCTTGTTATCCTCGATGGCAACAATGCAATATGTGTCTTGCTACCCCTACTTTGTCACTGGGTGAAATCACGCAAGATTGAACTAAAAGCTAATTAAGAACATCTCCCATTGCAAGAATACCACTCTAGTTGGCCAAACCAAACCAGTAATTCGAAGAGAAATACAAAGATATCAAATCATACAAAGATATCAAATCATGCATATAAGAATTCAAAGAAGATTCAAATAATATTCATAGATAATCTGATCATAAATCCTCAATTCATCGGGTCTCGACAAACACACCGCAAAAGAAGATTACATCGGATAGATCTCCAAGAACATCAAGGAGAACATTGTATTGAAGATCAAAGAGAGAGAAGAAGTCATCTAGCTACTAGGTATGGACCCGTAGGTCTGTGATAAACTACTCACGCTTCATCAGAAGGGCAATAGGGTTGATGTAGATGCCTTCCATGATCGAATCCCCCTCCGGCAGATCGCTGAAAAAGGCCCCAAGATGGGATCTCCCGGGAACAAAGGCTTGCGGCGGCGGAAAAGTATTTTCATGGACTCCCCTGATGGTTTGGGACTAATTTATGATTTATAGAGCTGAGAGGGAGCTCGGTGGACTCTCGGGGGGGGGGGGGTGCACAAGCCAGGGAGGCGCCCCCCAAGGGCACGCCCTAGAAGGTTGTCGCCTCCTTGGGACTCTTCTGACTTGGACTCCAAGTTCCGTGGGTGTCTTTTGGTCCAAGAAAAATCATTGCGAAAGTTTTATTCCGTTTGATATTCCTTTTCTGTAAAACTCAAAAGCAAGGGGAAAACAGAAACTGGCACTGGGCTCTAGGCAATATAAAATAGCACTAATGCATATAAAGTATACAAAACAGATAATATAATAGCATGGAAAAATAAAAAATTATAAATACATTGGAGGCGTATCACGGCCACCCTCCATGTCGCCAGTGTGCACCACCTTCCCTGCCCTTGTGGCCATGACCTCCTCCTCTGATAGCGATGGCCTCGCCCTGCTGCCTAACTCCTCGTCCAGCACCGTGCCTACACCCTCTCCCGCCTCCTTGCGCTTCACCGGCCTCAGTTTGCAAGTAACATATGGATATCCCTTGTACATGTGTCGAAACTTAGCTACACATCAAAACCTAGGGTTCACATATTTATAAATGTACATTAATATGTATTAGATTCACATGTTTATAAGATTGTGTGTATTAGATTAATTATGGGGCTTTGGATTGTGTGTATTAGATCCAATGTGTCTAGATTATAGATGAAAATGTTTATGTTTATAGTCACGAACATGTATATTAGATCCACATGTTTACAGATTGTATATCAAAATGTATATAGATCAACATGTTTATAGTCATGAACTTTATATACATATTAATTGATGTTTCATATATGTACCTAACCCGTAGCCTTTTGGTGTCTTATCCATACGGAGTGATTTTTTATTTGGGGTGCTCAAACTATGCAGGGCTTCAAAAGAGTGCTGAAATTATGGTGAAACATTTATTAATTTCCGTTTCTCCCATTTCTGACACTCAATGTTTTCATTTTTTAGCAGAAGTGAAGCCCAATTTTTTCGTCCGTCCATACTCTCTTTAATGTTCGTGTTTATATTCACAAACATGTTTATTAAATCCACATGTTTATATATTCTAGAGGAAAATGTAAATAGATTGACATATTTATAGTCATGAACTTTATATACACATTAGTAAATGTTTCATATATGTCATTAATTCGTAGGCTTTATTATATTGGTGTCTTATCCACACGGAGTGATCTTTTTTTACTTGGAGTGCTCATACTACGGCGGGCTTCAAAAGAGTGCCGAAATTACGGTGAAACATTGATTAATTTCCGTTTCTCCTATTTCTAGCACTCAATGTTTTCGTCTTTTAGCAGAAGTCATGCCCAATATTTTCTTCCATCCATATTCTCTTTCAAGTTCATGTTTATAGTCACGAATATGTTTATTAGACCAACATGTTTAGAGATTCTAGATGAAAATGTAAATAGATAGTCATGTTTATAGTCATGAACTTTATATAGATATTATTTGATTTTTTAGATATGGATTTAATTTGTAGCCTTTTTATTCTTTTGATCTCTTACTCATAAGGAGCCATAAATTACTTATTACGTGCACCAAAAAGCGAGAGATCACAACACTGACTCCGAGAAGAAACTTTTTGCACATTCAACTTTCAGATTTCAATCCTGAGCACAATCAACTTCGAACCATGGCATACTTCACATGCATTGCATGATAAACCTAGGTTTTCAACCCTAGGCTCAAACATATATTAAATTTCCAGATAATCATCTATTGTTTCGGAACGAAAGGGAAAACTACCCAAAATTTTGATTTGTTATGAGAAATACGACGCAACATAACAATAAAAAGCATATGAAATCATATAAGTGTGATAAAGAATGATATTGTCAATTATTTGGAACTGGGAAATACATTCATTGTTTACATACACACAATGGCCAGACATATGGTCCATTTATTTTATAGATTAAGTTGCATGTTTGGAAACTCAACCGACTCCTTGGTTTATGGAGTAATCTTCTGTGTCATCACCCAATGGCTAACTTAGTTGTGGTTGTTCTCCCAGAACTGAGGCTGGGCCAGTCTATTGTATTCTTTTCCACCTGAAATGCCTTGACAAGAACATAATCTGAACACTGCATGTGATCCACGCGAGTGAAAAACACATCACCTTTGTTGAGCACATTTCTGTTGGGGGCGGGCAGGTTGGATGTGACAAAGCCAACGTACAGTGTCCCATCTAGCACCGTGAGTATCTCAGTGGCGCAAGGGTGTGTATGTTTGTGGTTTTGACCCAAGGGAGCATTCTCGATGCTCGCAATTGAGATGCCGAGGGTGTTCAGTCCAGCAATCTGCATGACATTGATCAAAGGGACGTTGGATCGAACCTTTTTGGTCACCCTAGGCTTGTCGAGGTTGGCTACCTTGAAGAAGTCATCTGCATTAACTTCCATCGGGTTCTTGCAAACAAACCCATTGACTCGCACTAGCGCATAGAGGAGATGTAACATGTAAGCTCATGTATTAGAAAATTGTTTCGACTTCCATATAATTTCCAGAAAGTCATTTCATCATATGTATTTGGTGAAAAATGATGACAAAACGGATAGTACCTGGTGAATGCGTGTCGGCAACACAAAAGTCCTGGAGTGGGCCAGGATCAGAGGCAGTGGCCTCCATGAGACCAAGGCAAGAAGAGCAGCGAAGAGGCGGAAGGAACAGGAGGATGACATCTGATCTCTCTCTCTCTCTCTCTCTCTCTCTCTCTCTCTCTCTCTCTCTCTCTCTCTCTCTCTCTCTCTCTCTCTCTCTGTGTTGCTGTTTCTTGTATTGGCGCGAGTGATGGTTTGGACATGCTAGGGATGTATGTCAATAGACTTCGCCAATTGGAACCGAGCAACGGAGTGAAATGGTCTCTGGCTGCTGATTCAACTATTTTGCATAAACTTTACAAGTTCCCTTTCAAGACACGCTTTACCTTCAAAGAAGCAATGCAGGGTTATCCATTCGCTTCTGATTAAATTTTTGCATAAACTCCTTGAGTTTCCTTTTAATATGCGTAAGCATTACTACATCATCTGATGTACGGCTGAGTAGAAATTACGATTATTTATCTATCTCACAAAAGTCGGCACAATATATGCAGGGCTGGTTCCGTGAAAAGTCACCAACCATCACCATAGTTTATTATATATCAGATAATTGGTCATGGTGAGAACTGGTGCGCACGAGGTCAAAGAGCAGTTGAGAAAAGCCAAGTGATGTAAAGCAATCGTTTTCTACCTAGACAAAGTCATCTGCTTGATTTATCCACTCTCCATTCTTTTAAGTTGCTACAGAATGCGTGCAACCAAGCTTTCAAGCTGTGGCCACTAACGTAATCAAACTATATATTTGTCACCAGATCTGTCATGAACAATATTGTGCACAATATATGGCATGGGATAAAGAGAACATACACGTACTTATACATTTATAGATGTGTATTAGCAGCTTAATTAACATACATATGACTAAAAGCATGGTTGGGGATATAATGGAATATTTTACCATCCTCCCGAAAAAATAAACAGATAAACAATGCAATATGAGTCACCTGATGATATAATAAAAATTGGGTTGCAAGTTGACGCGGTAGTTAACGGACTGTGTCAATGAGTAAGAATCGATGCATGAATAAACAATGATGATAGAGAGCAGAAACAATTCATGTGACCTTAGTAAGAGTAGTTAACATCGTTTTGCTAAGAATTTGATCGTGACCATTTAGTGCATAAATCTTACAATCTAGTCGGCCTTTCTGACTGGGCTCATGACACACCTCACCTTCCTCTTTTGATAGAGTAAACAGTACGTCCAATGCCTAGGCCGGGTGTCCACTCATAAACTAATTATTTTGTTTGAGGTGTGTGTTGGTAGTTTTGATACAGAAAAGATGTATCCATCAAAAAAATAAAATGCATCCGGAAAGAAGAAGATAGGCCCCAACATCATCCTCGTGGACGACATCAGAGGCTATCTCCACTGCTGGTCCTAGACACACACACTCTCGGACTCCCTGGTAGCCATCGATCGGCACCACGCGGAGCAAAGCCCCAGGCGATGGTATGCGGCAGTAGAATGTCCCTTCTCCCCGCTCCAGTCCCAGGTCTCTATGGGCTAACTCTAGCACCTCACACCACCTCTGCTGCTATCCCCTGCCTCCGGACATGGGCCACTGACCTAAGATTTCGTGGCATGTCTAGTGGAGTCTTGGTTCAATTGGTTCGTTCATGGATCAGGGAACTCTGCCTGGAGCTAGTGTTCTCCCAGATCAGGCAGCATCATGGTCGCTGACCTGTGAGGGGTGATTGCAGTCATACAGGATGTGTCTGCCCATCGCCTCTCATTGGTGAGGTCCAGCCGCTGGTGAGATCCACCCTACCCCAACCTGGAATGATCAGGTCTTAGGCCCGACCGGATCTGGTCATGGTCGTGGACTTGGGCCAGGTCGAGCCTCACTAGGGTTTGATGCCTTTCTCCGGTGACCTCTTACCAACAGCTTGGTGGCGGGGCATGGGATTGGGGTGCCGTACATTGAGGCGATGGCCCTGGATGGTAGGCTGGATGTTTGTAGAGGGTGTGGGTCGGTCAAAGCAAAATTTTGGTGCCTCAAGCTGGTTGAGGCTATGATTTTATAGTCACGTCCCTCTTGGGGTCATCGCCATTGTTCTCCGCCCCCTAGCTCAGGGTGAAAAACCTTGTCTGCCCCAACGTACGCAAGGGTGGCAGTGCATTGCTTCATGACCCTCTTGGGTACGTCATCGGTGAGTGTAGTTGTCTTTCAGTCAAGGTGGCATGTTCGGAATGGTAAGGCGATCCAATCGAATTTGGTTACTCACCGTATTGCTCGCACTTATCTTGTACACGCAACAATGTGCTCCTTTCATCATGTTTGCTCGCTCTGGTACAGTCAACACTCCTTGGTTTAGGAAGATGATCCTCCCTAACAGAAGTTAGGTGGTCTTGGTGCGATGAAGTCGGGTGTTCTCTTCCAGGTGACGTGTGGTTGAATGTCGTCGTCTATCATGGTTGAGTCTTTAGGTGGTCCACCCTCTCTTGTGCTTCCTCTCGGCAGCATGCTGGAGGTGTCTAATTGGCACTCCCGGTCACTCTGTGCGTTCGGTTTATTCGGTTTGCATGATTCGGTTTATACGATTTTCCGGTTTGTACGGTATTAATACTTCGGTTTATACGGTATGATATTAAAATACGGTTCGGTTTCGGTATATACCAAATTATTTCGGTATGGTTTTGGTATATACCATAATAACCAAAGTTGACGCGAATTTGAAAATGATATACTATATTTTACAAACTTATAAATTCAAACACATACTTTTTAAATACAAACAGTATATAACTTTATATAAGTATATATGCATGCCTCAATTCATGCCTTGAAAGGTTATGGACGACGTGGTTAGCATTTTTGCAAGAGAAAAATTACTACGTTACAAGAAAAAAATGGGTGTTCTTTGCAGGAAATTTTACTCTTATACAAGAAAAATGACTACTTGTATCGTTGTTTGCCTCAGGAAATATATATTTTTTATTTCGGTTTATTCGGTTAACCATTCGGTTTTTCGGTATATACCATAAAAACCGAAATTCAAAACGGTATGAAAAGTTCATACCATATCGAAACCAGAAACCATAAAAATCGTGAATTCGATTCGGTTCGGTTTATTTTCGGTATGGTTTTTCGGTTCGGTTTTAAAATGCACAGAGTGAACTCCCGGTGCTTGTTATCTTCTTTGGCTTGGTTTTCCATGCTTTCTTTGATCATCTTTTATGATGATTTCCTCAGCACCATGTATCGTTCAACCAAGCGGCCGAAGTCCATTTTGTGATAAAATGCTTCTATGACAGGCTTGTTACAATTAAACAACTCAAATAATATTCCTTTTGGGTGGTTTAGGTAATAATCGTTTCTTTTGTATATTTATGCATGTTTTTCTATATGTATGTTGGAGCAAATTTTTGGAACCTGGTCTCCGATGTGCCCAGTTTCTAAAACTTAGTAAAAATCATATTTTTAATTCTCAACTTAAGAAAAACAAAAATAATCCTCATAAGTATTTTTATAAAACGCGACACCTCATAAAATTTCCATTAAAGCAACCGTCAATCGAACTTACAAGAGTTTTGAACCAAAAGGAAGCTAAAATATTACATGCGGGAACCGTAAATTTCTTATTGCATGCACCAGAAAGTGAGAGATTGGAACAACGACTCCAGGACGCAATATTTGCACATTAAACTTTCACATTTAAATCCTGAGCACACTGGGGCTCCAACCGTCACATACTTCACATGTATTGCAAGATAATCCTAGGTGTTGAACCCTAGCATCAAATATATACTGGATTACCAGATAATCATGTATTGTTTCTTTTTTGAACGTAGTCATCTATTATTTCAGAACAAGGGGACAAGAACCCAAAATATTTATGAGATATATGACACACTAGAACCAAAAGACATATGAGATCACATCATTGTGATAAAAAAATGATATTTTGAATTATTCAGAAGTTAGAAATACATTCAGTCATTACAGACACACAACGGAATGGCATATGCTCCCTTTATTTTATAGATTAGGATGCATATCTAGAAATTCAAACATGTCCTTAATTTGTGCACTGGTCTTCCGTGTAATCAGCCAACGTTTCACTTAGTTGTGGTTGTTCTCCCAGAACTGAGCCTGGAGCCAGTCTATTGTATTCTTTTCCACCTGAAACGCCTTGGCAAGAACATCATCGGATATTGGTGGGTCTGACCCAAACACCGCATTGGCAATTGTGATAGCCCCTGGGTTCTGGCTGCTGAGCGCGGCAATTGCAACGGCGGGCTGGTGGGGGTTGGGGTTAAATTGGAAGTGGATGAGCCCCACAGGAAAGACAAACACATCACCTTTGTTGAGCACCTTCGAGAAGAACTTGTTTCTGGCTGGGGCGGGCAGGTTGGATGTGACAAAGCCAACGTACAATGTCCCCTCGAGCACCGTGAGGATCTCAGTGGCGCGGGGGTGTGTATGTGGTGGGTTCTGGCCTAAGGGAGCATAGTCGATGCGCGCAATTGAGATCCCGAGGGTGTTGAGTCCAGCAATCTGCATGACGTTGATCAAAGTGACGTTCGATCCAACCTTGTTGGTCACCCTAGGCTTGTCGAGGGCGGCTGCCTTGAAGAAGTCATCAGCGTTGACCTCCATCGGGTTCTTGCAAACAAATCCATTCACACGCACTGGGTGCATAGAAGAGATGTAGAGGGTAAGCTTAGGTATTACTAGAAAGCCGTTTCAACATGCATATAATTTTCAGAAATTTATTTCAACATATGCATTTGGTGATAGCGGGACAGGAAAGCATGACGTAAGCAGTACCTGGTGATTGCATGTCGGCGACACAAAAGTCCTGGAGCGGGCCAGGATCGGAGGCAACGGCCTGCCATGAGACCAAGGCAAGAAGAGCAGCGAGGAGAAGGAAAGAAGGGGAGGATGCCATTTGATTTCAGCTCCTTTGGGTCTTCTTCTCTCTTGTGTATTCCTGTTGTGTTTGTTGGGTGAGTGATGGTTCGAATATGCAGGGGATGTATGTGTTTATATAGGCGTGGCGAGCAGTGCAAACTCGTGAGCAACGGACATAGTCAAGTGGAACCGGTCAATGGATAGAAATTGTCTTTGGCTGCCCCCTAGATTATTCTGGATGAACTTTTCGGACATGGTCAGCCATATCCAAATCTTTGATATATTATAATCAAAGTTCCCTTTTGAGATGCCAAAGCGATACATTTTTCGCTTTAATAAACAAAGAAGCTAATTAGGGTACTCCATCTGATGTACTACCTCTTAGTAATAATTACTCTGAGTAATAATTTTGATTGTGTCAAACAAGGAAGAAATTGTGGCACGGGGATCCATGCATTACACCTAATACCACTACTATATGTAACATCCATTGTTATGATCACGTCAATCAGATATACAGTTGCCTGGTCAAATTTCTCTCCAAGTAGTTGAGTACTTGCAGGAAGAAGCAACGACATTAATGGACGATGGAGAGCAAGAGTAGTTAACATCTTCTAATTAAATGAAGGATCACGTTTGCTGCTATAGAAACATCAGAAAGGTCAGCAGTTACAGACAAGAACATTCTACTGACATCTACAGAAGTGTGTAGTGTACTGGTCACACACTCACACAGGTCAAAAAGCATTGACATAAAGGAGCTCTCACTACCGGCGTTAGAAATTTTAAGTAAATAAGTATAGCAAACGTCTCGAGGTACTGCAAGAAAGCAGGTAGGTTATTTCTGTGCACAGACAAAAGTGAGTCATTTGAGTGACCTTGCACTGCAGTAAAATAGCAATTATTCCTGGAAAATAAATTGATCTCTAAATGTTATTGATCCTTAGGAATTTAAACTCAAGACAGGTTTGTATTATACACAATTGCATAAAATAGAAATTATGCATGGAAAATAAATTGATCTCTAAATGTTCCAAGTCCTTAAGAATTTAAACTCTAAAGAGAAAACTAAGACTATTCGACCTGTTTGAAACTAGGGGCTCAGCTATGTGGATTGTGAGTCTTCCAAGAGGTGCAAAGGACCAAGCCGACGACAACCGGGGAAAATGAGAATTATCATATACTTGGTCATAGACTCATAGTATGAAGGAACTGATGCACACGAGGTCAGTCAAAGAGCGGTTGAGGAAAGCCAAGTCATGCTCTTTTTTTTTTGAAAAGGAGGATAAACCCCAGCCTCTACATGATTACGATGCAGACAGATATTTATTAATAAAGCCAAGTCATGTAAGGCAATTGTTTTCTAGCTGGAGGATGACACAAAGTCACCAACTCATGCGTGGGCTTCTAATGACGTGGAGTGACTACTACACATGTTCCTTCCAGAAATTGCTATATGATGCATGCAATCGAGCTTTTCAAACCATGAAATTGTACCTTTTCAAAAGAAAAAAAGAACTATAAAATTGTAGATTTGCCAATAGATTATTTGCCATGAAATCCAGCAGCATAACACGACACAGTAGGCAGCGGACTGTGTCAACAAGCAGAAGAAATCGAGGCGCGTTGATCCATGCATGAATCCACATAATACACCTGCTTTTTTGTAGCAGCCCCTGCTAGCATCACGTCAATCAATTTTCTTTTTAGAAAGAGGAGGATAACCCCATCAACCAGATATTTACTTGGTCAAATTTCTCTCGCAGTGGTTGAGTACTTGTACGAAGAAAGCAACGATGTTAGTGCTTAGTGGACGTTCCTAGCTAACCAAAAAGGAGAGCTATGACGATGGAGCTGAGCAGGAACTTTTCATATGATCTTAGTAAGAGTAGTTAGTTTCCTCCTTGCTACGATTCAATCATGACCAGTTCATTGCATATATAAATCTAAGAATCAGACCAACCTGCTTCTTTTTTGAGTAAACAGTACTCATAAACTGATTAATTTCTTGGAGGTGTTTGTTTCAGTTCCCATACACTACTCATCAACCCCCGTGCAAAAGCAAGGGCTAGTGATTTTGGAAAAACAACATTTTCTAAAATATCGCATAATTCTGTGGTAATGTCGTAGTCGTCCCGTCCGCCCGATGCCACCACGCACCTCCGGCACGAGCTGCCACTCGCTGCCGCTGCAGCAGCCCATAGTCACGTGCTCCGCCGCGCCGCGTCTCCGTGCCACGCGCCACTGCGCCTCCACGGTCGTCGCGCTGAGCCTGGAGCCGGTGCTCTCCCAGATCAGGCAGCATCGTGGTCGTTGTCCTGTGAGGGGTGATTGCGGTCAGACGAGATGTGGCTGCCCATAGCCTCTCATGGGTGAGCTTCCACCGCAGGTGAGGCACTCTCTGCCCCCACACGGAATGGTCAGGTGGGTTCGTTGGCGGTCATAGGCCCGGCCAGGTCTGATCATGGTCATGGACTTGGCCAGGTCGAGCCTCACTATGGTTTGATGGCTTTCTCCGGCGACCTCGTACCAACAACTTGGTAGTGGGGCGTGGGTTTGGGGTGTCGTACGTTGAGGCGATGGTCCTAGATGGCAGGCTGGACGTCTGGTGAGAGTGCGGGACGGTCCAAGGGATAGTTCGGCACCTCGACGCAGGTGGAGGCGATGCCTTGGTAGGCACGTCCCTCTTGGGGACGTCGCCATTGTTCTCCCGCCCTCCCAGCTCAGGTGAAAACCCTTGTCCCCCCCCGCAGCGGACGCGGTGGTGGCGGTGCAATGCATCAGGACCCTCTTGGGTTCTTCATCGGTGAGTGTAGTCGTCTTTCAGTCGCGGTGGTGTGTTCAGAATGGTATGGCGCTCCAATCGGCCCAACCTCAAATCTGGTGACTCACTGTATTGCTTGCACCTATCTTGTACATGCAGCAATGTTCTCCTTTCATCATCTCTGCTCGCTGGTAGAGTCAACGCTCACTGGTGTAGGTAGAGGGTCCTCTCTAACAGCAGTTGGGTGGTGTCGGTGCGACGAAGTCCAGTGTTTTCTTCAAAGTGGCATGTGGATGAATGTTATCGTCAGTCCTGGTTGAGTCTTCAGGTGGTCCAGCCTCTCATGTGCTTCCACTCGGCGGCATGCAGGAGGCATCTCATTGGGCACTTCTGGTGCTTGTTTGGCCTGGTTTGCCATGCTTTCTTTGATCATCTTATCAACTTAAGAAAAACAAACATAATGCTCATAAGCATTTTGATAAAAACGAGCCACCTTATCAAATTTTCATTAAAGCAACGGACAATTGAACTTACAAGAGTTTTGAACCAAAAGGAAGCTAATATATTACATGCAGGAACCGTAAATTGCTTATTGCATGCACCGGAAAGTGAGAGACCAGAACAACGACTCCAGGAAGCAAACTTTCGTAGATTCAACTTTTACATTTAAATCCTAAGCACAATCGGGATCCAACCATCGCATACTTCGCATGTATTGCAACATAATCCTAGGTGTTCAAACCTAGCATCAAACATATATTGGATTACCAGATAATCCTGTATTGTTTCCTTTTTAAACCTACTCTTCTATTGTTTCGGAACAAGGGGAAAATAACCCAAAATATTTATATTTTTTATGAGAAATGTGACACATTAGAACCAAAAGAGCATCCCAGATCATATCAGAGTGATAAAAAATAGATATTATCAATTATTCAGAAGGTAGAAATACATTCACTCATTACAGACACACCAATGGAATGACGTATGCTCCATTTATTTATAGATTAGGATGCATATCTAGAAACTCAAACGTGTCCTTAATTTGCGCATTGGTCCTCCATGTAATCAGCCAGCATTTCACTTAGTTGTGGTTGTTCTCCCAGAACTGAGCCTGGAGCCAGTCTATTGTATTCTTTTCCACCTGAAACGCCTTGGCAAGAACATCATCGGATATTTGTGGGTCCGACCCAAACACCGCATTGGCAATTGTGATAGCCCACAGGTTACGGCTGCTGGCGCGGCAATTGCAACGGCGGGCTTGTGGGGTTGGGGTTGAATTGAAGTGGATGAGCCCCACGGGAAGACGAACACATCACCTTTGTTGAGCACCTTGGAGAGGAACTTGTTTCTGTTTGGGGCGGGCTGGTTGGATGTGACAAAGCCAACGTCTGATGTCCCCTCGAGCACCGTGAGGATCTCGATGGCGCGAGGGTGCGTATGTGGTGGGTTCTGACCCAAGGGAGCATAGTCGATCTTGCGCGATTGAGATGCCGAGGGTGTTGAGTCCAGCAATCTGCATGACGTTGATCAAAGTGACGTTGGATCCAACCTTGTTGGTCACCCTAGGCTTGTCGAGGGCGGCTGCCTTGAAGAAGTCATCTGCGTTGACCTCCATTGGGTTCTTGCAAACAAACCCATTGACACGTACTGGTGCATAGAAGGGATTTATTATGTAAGCTTAGTTCTAACAAAGTTGTTTCGACTTGCATATAATTTCCAGAAATTCATTTCAACATATTTATTTGGTGAGAACATGATGAGAAACCGGATAGTACCTGGTGAATTCATGTCGGCGACACAAAAGTCCTGGAGGGGGCTAGGATCGGAGGTAGTGGCCTGCCATGAGACCAACGCAAGAAGAACAGCAAGGAGAAGGAAGGAAGAGGAGGATGCCATCTGATTTTTTCTCTTTCTCTCTCTTGTGTTTCTGTTTGTGATTGTGGCTTGAGTGATGGTTTGAACATGCAGGGATGCATGAGTTTATATAGGTGCAGCGAGCATCGCTTGAAATCTTTAGCAATAATAGACTTAGTCAAGTGAAACCAACCAACCAATTGAACTGGTCTCTTGCTGCTAATTAAACTACTGCATATACTCCCATTTAAGACATGTTTTTCCCTTCAAAGAAGCAATGCACGTATACAGCCATATAAAGTTTTTCTATGGTGATGTGTAAGGCTGAGTAGTAATTATGAATGTTTCTCCATCTCAATCGAGTCGCCACAATGCATGCAGGGCCGATTCCGGGGAAATTCACAACCCATCACTATTAAGGAAAAGATTTTTAAGACAAGAAACATTAGGCACTAGCTTAATTAGATATATATACTTGGTCATAGTCAGAACCGATGAGGACGAAACCAGTCAAAGAGCAGTTGGGAAGCCAAGTCAGGCAAGGCAATCAATCGTTTTCTAGCTCGATGCGACATAGATGAAGTCACCTAATCACGCGTATGCTTGATTCATGGGCGCATGACTTCTAAAGACATATAAAGTGACTGCTACCCCTGTTCTTTTCAGTAGTTGATACAGAATCATGTGTGCAATCGACCTTTTCAAACTATGAAATTATATATGTGCCAATAGATTTTTCATGAGATCCAGTAACATAGGGCGACAGAGTAGTTAGCAGATTTGTAGCAGCCCCTATACGTTATCATCATGTCAGTCGGATATTTACTTGGTCAGATGTCTCTCGAATTGGTTGAGTACTTGCAAGAAGAAGCGACGACATTAATGGACGAAGTGCCCAACCAAAAGGAGAGCTGATACAAATGCCATGACGATGGAGAGCAGGAAATTTCCATATGCATGATCTTAGCAAGACTAGTTAACATCTTCTTGCGAAGAGTTTTATCACGCTTGACCAGTTCAGTGTATAAATCTAACAATCTGGTTAGCCTACCTGACTAGGTTCATGGCATGAGACCTCACCTGCTTCTTTTGCTAAAGTAACTAGTACTATGTCCAATGAAAACACTAGGCCAGGTGGCCACTCATAAACAGATTAATTTCTTGGAGGTGTGTGCTGGCAGCATTAGTGTAGAAAGAAGTTTCCATCAGATGATTTGATTGCTTCTATCACAAGAATCTTACAAATAAACAACTCAAATAATAACTTCTTTTGGCACTCAGATATCCACAATAGTTTTGCTGCGGAATGATCAATCAAACTTACAAGAGTTTTGAACCAAAAGGAAGCTAAAACAAAACATTCAGGAAATATAGAACTAACGGCAACCAAAACAGCTAGTTTCGTAGCGAAAGAAATGTAAACTACATCTTTCATGCACCGGAAAGACAGACCACAAGTACGACTCCAGGAAGCAACTTTTGCACATTCAAAATGCACACTGCAACCTCCGAGAACATTACCATATTATCATATGGTCATCTAATCGCTTCTCATTAAATATTTGCATAAACTCCTTAAGTTTCCTTTTAATATGCCTACTGCATCATCTGATGTATGGCAGAGTAGTATATTATGATTATTTATCCATCTCACCCAAGTCGGCACAATAGATGCAGGGCTGGTTCCATGAAAAGTCACCACCCATCACCATAGTTTATTAGATATCATATACTTGGTCATGGTGAGAACTCGTCCACACGAGGTCAAAGAGCAGCTGATAAAAGCCAAGTGACGTAAAGCAATCGTTTTCTACCTAGGCAAAGTCACCTGCTTAGCTTTATCTACTCCCTCGCTTCTTTTCAGTTGCTATAGAATGCGTGCAATCAAGCTTCTCAAGTTGTGGCCACTAACATAAGCAAACTCTATATTTGACACCGGATTTGTCACGAACAATACTGTGCACAAGATATGACATGGGATAAAAATAACATACACATAACTATGCATTGATATATGTGTGTTAGCAGCTTAACATTCATATTATTAAAAAAGCATGGTTAGAGATATAATGGAATACCTTACCCGTCCTCCAAAACCAAGGGAAAAATAAACAGAGAAACTTTGCAATGAGTCACCTAGTGATATACAAAATATTAAGTTGGAAGATGACGTTGTAGTTAACGCATTGTGTCAATGAGGAAGAAATCGAGGTGTGTCATTCCATGCATGAATGCAACTAATACACAACTATTATATGTAGCAGCCCCTGTTATTATCACGTCAATAAGATATTTACTTGGTCAAAATTTTCTCAAAATGATTAATTACATTAATCCACGCACGCATAACAATGACGATAGGGAGCAGAGACAATTCGTGTGATCTTAGTAAGAGTAGTTAACGTCCTCTTGCTAAGAGGTTTATCATCATCATTTCAATGGAAAAATTTGACAATCTAGTTGGCCTTTCTTGAGTAGGCTCATGACACACCTCACATGCCTCTTTTGTTAGAGTAAACAGCACACCCGACTGGGCTAGGTGGCCACTAATAACTAATTAATTTCTTGGAGGTCTGTGTGTGTGTTGTTTTGATACATAAAAGATGTTTCCATCAGACAAACAAAATGACAGAAAGAAGAAGACAGGCCCCAAAATCATCCTGGTGGACAGCATGAGAGCCTATCTCCGCCACCCGCCCTAGACCTACACACTCTCTGCCTCCCTGGTAGCCATCAATCGGCACCACGCCGAGCAAAGCCCCGGGCGATGGCAGGCCGCAGTGGGATGTCCTTTCTCTCCGCTCCACCCCCTGGTCTTTGTGTGCTAACCCTAGCACCTCACACCACCACCACTACTATCCCTGCCTCCGGAGGTGACCTGACATTTCGTGGCATGTCTAGTGGGGTCATGGTTCACTTGGTTCATGCGTGGATCAGGGAAGTCTGCCTGGAGCCGGTGCTCTCCCACATCAGGCAGCATCATGATCGTTGACTTGTGAGGGTGGTTGCAGTCAGACGGGATGTGGTTTCCCATAGCCTCTCAAGGGTGAGGTTCCACCGCAGGTGAGGTACTCCATGCACCCACCCGAAATGGTCAGATGGGTTTGTTGGCGGTCTTAGGCCCGACCAGATCTGGTCATGGTCGTGGACTTGGGCCAGCTCAAGCCTCACTATGGTTTGATGTCTTTCTCTACTGACCTTGTACCAACAGCTTGGTGGCAGGACTTGTTTATGCAATTTCCTAAATGTTGCAATATGCATGTCAGAGTGCCCGGAAAACTTTACAAGTGGATCATCCTTCAATATCGATCTGCTCGTTGAGGGATGCTGATTCAACTATCTTTTATAAACTATACAAGCTCCCTTTTAAGACACGTTTTCCCTTCAAAGAAGCAATGCAGCGTAGACAACCAAATAAAGCTACTCTATGGTGATGTGTACAGCTGAGGTAGTAATTGTGATGGTTTTTCGATTGCATCCGAGTCACCACAATGCTTGCAGGGCTGATTCCAGGAAAATTCACCACCCATCACTATTAAGGAAAAGGTTTTTAAGACTAGAAACATCCAGCAATAGTTTAATTAGATATCATATACTTCGTCATTGTTGGAACCAGTGCGCACCCAACTAATCAAAGAGCATTTGAGAAAAGCCAAGTCATGTAAGGCAATTAATGGGGATGCATGCATCATTCTGATGCAGAGGCCGGGGTAATTCTCCTTTTCTAAAAAAAGTAAGGCAATTAATCATTTTCCAGCTCGACGCCAACATAGAAAAAGTAACCTACTCACGCGTGTGCTTGATTCACGAGTGCATGACTTCTAAAGACTTATATAGTGACTACTACGCCTGTTCTTTCCACTAGTAGATATAGAATCATGTGT
This sequence comes from Aegilops speltoides, assembly GCA_021437245.1. Classification (NCBI taxonomy): domain Eukaryota; kingdom Viridiplantae; phylum Streptophyta; class Magnoliopsida; order Poales; family Poaceae; genus Aegilops; species Aegilops speltoides. Next base: position 492,050,548 of record CM038144.1, read on the forward strand.
GCTACCCAGCTTTTCAAACTATGAAATTACATATTTGCCAATAGATTTGTCATGAAATCCAGCAACATAAGATGACAGAGTAGTTAGCTGATTTGTAGCAGCCCCTGTACGTTATCATCATGTCCGTCAGATATTTACTTGGTTAGATGTCTCTCGAAGAGGTTGAGTACTTGCGGGAAGAAGCGACGACATTAATGGACGAAAGCCCACACCAAAAGGAGAGCCGATACAAATGCCATGACGGTGGAGAGCAGGAAGTTTTCATATGATCTTAACAAGACTAGTTAACATCTTCCAAAGAGTTTTATCACGCATGACCAGTTCAATGTATAAATCTAACAATCTGGTTAGCCTTCCTGACTAGGTTCATGGCACAAGACCTCACCTGCTTCTTTTGCTAGAGCAAATAGTGCATCCAATGACTAGACTAGGCCAGGCGGCCAGTCATAAACAGATTAATTTCTTGGAGGTGTGTGTTGCCAGTTTTAATTGCTTCTATCACAAGCTTCTTACAAAGAAACAACTCAAATAATAATTGTTTTTTGGGACTCAGACATCTACAATGGTTTTTCTGGGCAACGATCAATCAAACATACAAGAGTTTTCAACCAAAAGAAAGCTAAAACAAAACATCCAGGAAAAATGAAACTATCATCAACCAAAACAGCAAGTTCCGTAGCAAATGAAACGTAAACTACTTCTTTCATGCACCAGCAAGACAGACCATAAGAATGATTCTAGGAAGCAAGTTTTGCACATTCAACTTGTACATTTATAGACGTGCGTTAGCAGCTTAACCTAAATATGATTAAAAAGCATGGTTGGAGATATAATGGAATATCTTACCATCCTCGAAGAAAAAATAAACAGAGTAACTATGCAATATGAGTCACCTAGTGATATAAAAAAATATTAGGTTGCAAGTTGACGCGGCAGTTATCGGATTGTGTCAATGAGGAAGAATCGATGCACGCATAAACAATGATGATAGAGAGCAGAAACAATTCATGTGATCTTAGTAAGAGTAGTTAACATTGTCTTGCTAAGAGTTTGATCATGACCATTTAGTTCATAAATCTGACAATCTAGTCAGCCTTTCTGACTGGGTTCATGACACACCCCACCTGCCTCTTTTGATAGAGTAAACAGTACATCCAATGAGTAGGCCGGATGGCCACTCATAAAATAATTATTTTCTTTGAGATGCGTGTTGGTAGTTTTGATACAGAAAAGATGTATCCATCAGACAAATAAAATGCATCCACAAAGAAGAAGATAGGCCCCAATATCATTCTCCCGAACGACATCAGACGCTCTCTCTGCGCCGGCCCTAGACCCACACACTCTCGGACTCCCTGGTAACCATCGATCGGCACCACACCGAGCAAAGCCCCGGGTGATGGTATGTGGCAGTGGAATGTCCCTTCTCTCCGCTCCACTCCCTGGTCTCTGTGGGCTAACCCTATCACCTCACACGACCGCCGCAGTCATGTAGGATGTGGCTTTCCATCGCCTCTTGTTGGTGAGGTTCCATCGCAGGTGAGATCCAACCTGCCCCACCCGGAATGATCAGGTGGGTTCCTGGGTGGTCTTAGGCCCGACCGGATCTGGACATGGTCGTGGACTTGGGCCAGGCCAAGCATCACTAGGGTTTGATGGCTTTCTCCGATGACCTCTTACCAACAGCTTGGTAGTGGGGCGTGGGTTTGGGGTGTCGTATGTTGAGGTTATGGCCCTGGATGGCAGGCTAGACGTCCGGCAAGGGTGCGGGATGCTGCAAGCAAAAATTTGGCGCCTGAACGCTGGTCGAGGCGATGTCTTGGTAGTCGCATCCCTCCTAGGGTCGTCGCCATTGTTCTCCGGCCCTCCCAGCTCAGGGTGAAAACCCTTGTCCGCCCCAACGGACGCAATGGTGGCGGTGCATTGCTTCATGACCCTCTTGGGTTCCTCATCGGTGAGTGTAGTTGTCTTTCAGTCAAGGTGGCATTTTCGGAATGGTACGGTGATTCAATCGACCCTACCTCAAATCTGGTGACTCACCATATTGCTTGCACCTATCTTGTACACGCAACAATGTCCTCCTTTCATCATGTTTGCTCGCCCTGGTACGGTCAAAACTCCTTGGTTGGCAGAGGGCCCTCGCTAACAGAAGTTAGATGGTCTCAGTGCGATGAAGTCCGGTATATTCTTCCAGGTGGCGTGTGGTTTATTGTCGTCGTCAGTCCTGGTTGAGTCTTCAGGTGGTCCACCTCTCTTGTGCTTCCTCTCGACGGCATGCTGGAGGCGTCAAATTGGGCACTCCTGGTGCTTGTTAGCGTGTTTGGCTTGGTTTGCCATGCTTTCTTTAATCATATGATGATTTCTTGAACACCATGTCTTGTTCAGCCAAGCATCCGAAGTCCGTTTTGTGATAAAATGCTTCTATATTAGGCTTGTTAAAAAGAAATAACTCAAATAATACTCATTTTTGGGCGGTTTAGTTAATAATCATTTTTTTTTGTATATTTAGGCATGTTTCCATTAAAGAAACCGTCAATTGAACTTACAATAGTTTTGAACCAAAAGGAAGCTCAAATATTACATGCGGGAACCGTAAATTTCTTATTGCATACACCAGAAAGCGAGGGAGCAGAACAACGACTCCAGGAAGCAAATTTTGCACATATAACTTTCACATTTAAATCCTGAGCACAATCGGGCTCCAACCAACGCATACTTCGCCTGTATTGCAAGATAACCCTAGGTGTTCAACCCTAGCATCAAACATATACTGGATTACCAGATAATCGTGTATTGTTTCTTTTTGTAACCTAATCGTCTATTATTTTGGAACACGGGGAAAAGAACCCAAAATATTTATGAGAAATACGACACATTAGAACCAAGAAAACATATGAGGTCATATCTATGTGATAAAAAATGATATTATCAATTATTCAAAAGGTATAAATACATTCACTCATTACAGACACACAATGGAATGACATATGCTCCATTTATTTTATAGAATAGGACGCATATCTAGAAAATCAAACATGTCCATAATTTAGGCACTGGTCTTCCGTGTAATCAGCCGACATTTCACTTAGTTGTGGTTGTTCTCCCAGAACTGAGCTTGGAGCCAGTCTATCGTATTCTTTTCCACCTGAAACGCCTTGGCAAGAACATCATCGGATATTGGTGGGTCTGACCCAAACACCGCATTGGCAATTGTGATAGCCCCTGGGTTCTGGCTGCTGAGAGCGGCAATTGCAACGGCGGGCTGGTGGGGGTTAGGGTTGAATTGGAAGTGGATGAGCCCCACGGGGAAGACAAACACATCACCTTTGTTGAGCACCTTTGAGAAGAACTTGTTTCTGGCTGGGGCGGGCAGGTTGGATGTGACAAAACCAACGTACAGTGTTCCCTCGAGCACCGTGAGGATCTCAGTGGCGCGGGGGTGCGTATGTGGAGGGTTCTGGCCTAAGGGAGCATAGTCGATGCGCGCGATTGAGATGCCGAGGGTGTTGAGTCCAGCAATCTGCATGACATTGATCAAGGTGACATTGGATCCAACCTTGTTGGTCACCCTAGGCTTGTCGAGGGCGGCTGCCTTGAAGAAGTCATCAGCGTTGACCTCCATCGGGTTCTTGCAAACAAACCCATTGACACGCACTGGGTGCATAGAAGAGATGTAGAGGGTAAGGTTAGGTATTACTAGAAAGCCGTTTCAACATGCATATAATTTTCAGAAATTTATTTCAACATATGCATTTGGTGATAGCGAGACAGGAAAGCATGAAGTAAGCAGTACCTGGTGATTGCATGTCGGCGACACAAAAGTCCTGGAGCGGGCCAGGATCGGAGGCAACGGCCTGCCATGAGACCAAGGCAAGAAGAGCAGCGAGGAGAAGGAAAGAAGGGGAGGATGCCATTTGATTTCAGCTCCTTTGGGTCTTCTTCTCTCTTGTGTATTCCTGTTGTGTTTGTTGGGTGAGTGATGGTTCGAATATGCAGGGGATGTATGTGTTTATATAGGCGTGGCGAGCAGTGCAAACTCGTGAGCAACGGACATAGTCAAGTGGAACCGATCAACGGATAGAAATTGTCTTTGACTGCCCACTAGATTATTCTGCATGAACTTTTCGGACATGGTCAGCCATATTCAAATCTTTGATATATTATAATCAAAGTTCCTTGTTGAGATGCCAAAGCGACACATTTTTCGCTTTAATAAACAAAGAAGCTAATTAGGGTACTCCATCTGATGTACTACCTCTTAATTAGTAATAATTACTCTGAGTAATAATTTTGATTGTGTCAAACGAGGAAGAAATTGTGGCACGGGGATCCATGCATTAACGCACCTAATACCACTACTATATGTAACAGCCATTGTTATGATCACGTCAACCAGATATACAGTTGCCTGGTCAAATTTCTCTCCAAGTAGTTGAGTACTTGCAGGAAGAAGCAACGACATTAATGGACGATGGAGAGCAAGAGTAGTTAACATCTTCTAATTAAATGAAGGATCACGTTTGCTGCTATAGAAACATCAGAAAGGTCAGCAGTTACAGACAAGAACATTCTACTGACATCTACAGAAGTGTGTAGTGTACTGGTCACACACTCACACAGTTCAAAAAGCATTGACATAAAGGAGCTCTCACTACCGGTGTTAGAAATTTTAAGTAAATAAGTATAGCAAACGTCTCGAGGTACTGCAAGGAAGCAGGTAGGTTATTTCTCTGCACAGACAAAAGTGAGTCATTTGAGTGACCTTGCACTGCAGTAAAATAGCAATTATTCCTGGAAAATAAATTGATCTCTAAATGTTATTGATCTTTAGGAATTTAAACTCGAGACAGGTTTGTATTATACACAATTGCATAAAATAGAAATTACGCATGGAAAATAAATTGATCTCTAAATGTTCCAAGTCCTTAAGAATTTAAACTCTAAAGAGAAAACTAAGACTATTCGACCTGTTTGAAACTAGGGGCTCAGCTATGTGGATTGTGAGTCTTCCAAGAGGTGCAAAGGACCAAGCCGACGACAACCAGGGAAAATGAGAATTATCATATACTTGGTCATAGACTCATAGTATGAAGGAACTGATGCACACGAGGTTAGTCAAAGAGCGGTTGAGGAAAGCCAAGTCATGCTCTTTTTTTTTTGAAAAGGAGGATAAACCCCAGCCTCTACATGATTACGATGCAGACAGATATTTATTAATAAAGCCAAGTCATGTAAGGCAATTGTTTTCTAGCTGGAGGATGACACAAAGTCACCAACTCATGCGTGGGCTTCTAATGACGTGGAGTGACTACTACACATGTTCCTTCCAGAAATTGCTATATGATGCATGCAATCGAGCTTTTCAAACCATGAAATTGTACCTTTTCAAAAGAAAAAAAGAACTATAAAATTGTAGATTTGCCAATAGATTATTTGCCATGAAATCCAGCAGCATAACACGACACAGTAGGCAGCGGACTGTGTCAAGAAGCAGAAGAAATCGAGGCGCGTTGATCCATGCATGAATCCACATAATACACCTGTTTTTTTGTAGCAGCCCCTGCTAGCATCACGTCAATCAATTTTCTTTTTAGAAAGAGGAGGATAACCCCATCAACCAGATATTTACTTGGTCAAATTTCTCTCGCAGTGGTTGAGTACTTGTACGAAGAAAGCAACGATGTTAGTGCTTAGTGGACGTTCCTAGCTAACCAAAAAGGAGAGCTATGACGATGGAGCTGAGCAGGAACTTTTCATATGATCTTAGTAAGAGTAGTTAGTTTCCTCCTTGCTACGATTCAATCATGACCAGTTCATTGCATATATAAATCTAAGAATCAGACCAACCTGCTTCTTTTTTGAGTAAACAGTACTCATAAACTGATTAATTTCTTGGAGGTGTTTGTTTCAGTTCCCATACACTAGTCATCAACCCCCGTGCAAACGCAAGGGCTAGTGATTTTGGAAAAACAACATTTTCTAAAATATCGCATAATTCTGTGGTAATGTCGTAGTCGTCCCGTCCGCCCGATGCCACCACGCACCTCCGGCACGAGTTGCCACTCGCTGCCGCTGTAGCAGCCCACAGTCCCGTGCGCCGCCGTGCCGCGTCTCCGTGCCACGCGCCACTGCGCCTCCACGGTCATCACGCTGAGCCTGGAGCCAGTGCTCTCCCAGATCAGGCAGCATCGTGGTCGTTGTCCTGTGAGGGGTGATTGCGGTCAGACGAGATGTGGCTGCCCATAGCCTCTCATGGGTGAGGTTCCACCGCAGGTGAGGCACTCTGCCCCCACACGGAATGGTCAGGTGGGTTCGTTGGCGGTCATATAGGCCCGGCCAGGTCTGATCATGGTCATGGACTTGGCCAGGTCGAGCCTCACTATGGTTTGATGGCTTTCTCCGGCGACCTCGTACCAACAGCTTGGTAGTGGGGCGTGGGTTTGGGGTGTCGTACGTTGAGGCGATGGTCCTAGATGGCAGGCTGGACGTCTGGTGAGAGTGCGGGACGGTCCAAGCGACAGTTCGGCGCCTTGACGCTGGTGGAGGCGATGCCTTGGTATTCACGTCCCTCTTGGGGACGTCGCTATTGTTCTCCCGCCCTCCCAGCTCAGGGTGAAAACCCTTGTCCCCCCCCCCCCCCAGCGGACGCGGTGGTGGCGGTGCAATGCATCATGACCCTCTTGGGTTCTTCATCGCTGAGTGTAGTCGTCTTTCAGTTGCGGTGGTGTGTAAAGAATGGTATGGCGCTCCAGTCGACCCAACCTCAAATCTGGTGACTCACTGCATTGCTTGCACCTATCTTGTCAGCTCGCTGGTAGAGTCAACGCTCATTGGTCTAGGCAGAGGGTCCTCTCTAACAGCAGTATGGTGGTGTCGGTGCGACGAAGTCCGGTGTTTTCTTCAAAGAGGCATGTGGATGAATGTCATCGTCAGTCCTGGTTGAGTCGTCAGGTGGTCCAGCCTCTCATGTGCTTCCACTCGGCGGCATGCTGGAGGCATCTCATTGGGCACTTCTGGTGATTGTTAGCGTGTTTGGCCTGGTTTGCCATTTTTTCTTTGATCATCTTATCAACTTAAGAAAAACAAAAATAATGCTCATAAGCATTTTGATAAAACGAGCCACCTTATCAAATTTTCATTAAAGCAACGGACAATTGAACTTACAAGAGCTTTGAACCAAAAGGGAGCTAAAATATTACATGCAGGAACCGCAAATTGCTTACTGCATGCACCGGAAAGTGAGGGACCAAAACAACGACTCCAGGAAGCAAACTTTCGCAGATTCAACTTTTACATTTAAATCCTAAGCACAATCGGGATCCAACCATCGCATACTTCGCATGTATTGCAACATAATCCTAAGTGTTCAACCCTAGCATCAAACATATATTGGATTACCAGATAATCATGTATTGTTTCGTTTTTTAAGCTACTCTTCTATTGTTTCGGAACAAGGGGAAAATAACCCAAAATACTGATATTTTTTATGAGAAATGCGACACATTAGAACCAAAAGAGCATCCCAGATCATATCAGAGTGATAAAAAATAGATATTATCAATTATTCAGAAGGTAGAAATACATTCACTGATTACAGACACACCAATGGAATGACATACGTCCATTTATTTTATAGATTAGGATGCATATCTAGAAACTCAAACATGTCCTTAATTTGCGCATTGGTCCTCCATGTAATCAGCCAGCATTTCACTTAGTTGTGGTTGTTCTCCCAGAACTGAGCCTGGAGCCAGTCTATTGTATTCTTTTCCACCTGAAACGCCTTGGCAAGAATATCATCGGATATTTGTGGGTCCGACCCAAACACCGCATTGGCAATTGTGATAGCCCCTGGGTTCTGGCTGCTGAGCGCGGCAATTGCAACAGCGGGCTTGTGGGGGTTGGGGTTGAATTGGAAGTGGATGAGCCCCACGGGGAAGACGAACACATCACCTTTGTTGAGCACCTTGGAGAGGAACTTGTTTCTGTTTGGGGCGGGCTGGTTGGATGTGACAAAGCCAACGTATAGTGTCCCATCGAGCACCGTGAGGATCTCAGTGGCGCGAGGGTGTGTATGTGGTGGGTTCTGACCCAAGGGAGCATAGTCGATGCGCGCGATTGAGATGCCGAGGGTGTTGAGTCCAGCAATCTGCATGACGTTGATCAAAGTGACGTTGGATCCAACCTTGTTGGTCACCCTAGGCTTGTCGAGGGCGGCTGCCTTGAAGAAGTCATCAGCGTTGACCTCCATTGGGTTCTTGCAAACAAACCCATTGACACGTACTGGTGTATAGAAGAGATTTATTATGTAAGCTTAGGCCTTACAAAGTTGTTTCGACTTGCATATAATTTCCAAAAATTCATTTCAACATATTTATTTGGTGAGAACATGATGAGAAGCCGGATAGTACCTGGTGAATTCATGTCGGCGACACAAAAGTCCTGGAGGGGGCTAGGATCGGAGGCAGTGGCCTGCCATGAGACCAACGCAAGAAGAACAGCAAGGAGAAGGAAGGAAGAGGAGGATGCCATCTGATCTTTCTCTCTCTCCTGCGTTTCTGTTTGTGGTTGTGGCGTGAGTGATGGTTTGAACATGCAGGGATGTATGAGTTTATATAGGTGCAGCGAGCAGAGCCTGAAATCGTTAGCAATTATAGACTTAGTCAAGTGAAACCAACCAACCAATTGAACTGGTCTCTTGCTGCTAATTAAACTACTGCATATACGCCCATTTAAGACACGTTTTCCCTTCAAAGAAGCAACGCAGCGTATACAGCCATATAAAGCTATTCTATGGTGATGTGTACGGCTGAATAGTAATTATGAATGTTTCTCCATCTCACCTGAGTCGCCACAATGCATGCAGGGTCGATTCCAGGAAAATTCACGACCATCACTATTCAGGAAAAGATTTTTAAAACAAGAAACATCCGGCACTAGTTTAATTAGATAGCATATACTTGGTCATAGTCGGAACCGGTGCGGACGAAACCAGTCAAAGAGCAGTTGAGAAGCCAAATCATGTAAGGCAATCAATCGTTTTCTAGCTCGATGCCGACATAGATGAAATCACCTGATCACGCGTAGGCTTGATTCATGGGCACATGACTTCTAAAGCCATGTGGAGTGACTACTACTCCTGTTCTTTTCCGAAGTTGATACAGAATCATGTGTGCAATCGACCTTTTCAAACTATGAAATTATATATTTGCCAATAGATTTGTCATGAAATCCAGCAACATAGGATGACGGAGTAGTTAGCATATTTGTAGCAGCCCCTGTACGTTGTCATCATGCCAGTCGGATATTTACTTGGTCAGATGTCTCTCGAAGTGGTTGAGTATTTGCAGGAAGAAGCGACGACATTAATGGGCGAAGTGCCCAACCAAAAGGAGAGCTGGTACAAATGCCATGACGATGGTGAGCAGGAAGTTTCCATGTGATCTTTGCAAGACTATTTAACATCTTCTTGCGAAAAGTTTTATCACGCATGACCAGTTCAGTGTATAAATCTAACAATTTGGTTAGCCTTCCTGACTAGGATCATGGCACCGGACCTCACCTGCTTCTTTTGCTAGAGTAAATGGTACTCCCTCTGTAAAGAAATATAATCGCTTTTAGGTCACTAAAGTAGTGATCTAAACGCTCTTGTATTTCTTTACGGAAGGAGTACATCCAATGACAAGACGAGGCCAGGCGGCCACTCATAAACAAATTAATTTCTTGGAGGTATGTGTTGGCAGTTTTAGTGTAGAAAGAAGTTTCCATCAGATGATTTAATTGCTTCTATCACAAGCATCTTATAAAGAAACAACTCAACTAATAATTGTTTTTGGGACTCAGATATCTACAATAGTTTTGCCGGGGAATGATCAATCAAACTTACAAGAGTCTTGAACCGAAAGGAAGCTAAAACAAAAAATTCAGGACAAATAGAACTAACGGCAACCAAAACAGCAAGCTTCGTAGCGAAGGAAACGTAAACTACATCTTTCATGCACCGGAAAGACAGACCACAAGAATGACTCCAGGAAGCAACTTGTGCACATTCAAGTTGCACGCTGCAACCTCCGAGCACATTACCATATAATCATATGGTCATCTATTCACTTCTGATTAAATTTTCGCATAAACTCCCCAAGTTTCTTTTTAATATGCCTAAGCATTACTGCATCATCTAATGTAAGGCTGAGTAGTAATTATGATTATTTATCCATCTCACCCAAGTCCACACTGCGCATGCAGGGCTGATTCCATGAAAAGTCATCACACATCACCATAGTTTATTAGATATCATATAGTTGGTCATGGTGAGAATTGGTCCTCACGAGGTGAAAGAGCAGCTGATAAAAGCCAAGTGATGTAAAGCAATCGTTTTCTACCTAGACAAAGTCACCTGCTTAGCTTTATCTACTCCCACGCTTCTTTTCAGTTGCTAGAGAATGCGAGCCATCAAGCTTTTCAAGCTGTGGCCACTAACATAAGCAAACTATATATTTGTCTCCCGATTTGTCACGAACAATACTGTGCACAAGATATGGCATGGTATAACAATAACATACACATAATTATAAATTGATAGATGTGTGTTAGCAGCTTAACATACATATGATTAGAAGGCATGGTTAGAGATATAATGGAATATCTTACTGTCCTCCGAGACACAGGGAAAAAATAACCAGAGAAACTTTGCAATATGAGTCACCTAGTTATATACAAAATATTAGGTTGGAAGATGACGTTGTAGTTAACGGATTGTGTCAATGAGAAAGAAATCGAGGTGCCTCATTCCATGCATGAATGCACCTAATACACAATTATTATATGTAGCAGCCCCTGTTATCATCACATCAATAAGATACTTACTTAGTCAAAATTTTCTCAAAATGGTTAATTACATTAATCTGCATAAACAATATCGATATGGAGCAGAAACAATTCATGTGATCTTAGAAAGAGTAGTTAACGTCCCCTTGCTAACAGGTTGATCATGATCATTTCAATGGATAAATCTAGTCGGCCTTTCTTGAGTAGGCTCATGACACACCTCGCATGCCACTTTTGTTAGAGTAAACAGTGCACCAAATGACTGGGGTGGGTGGCCACTCATAAACTGTTTAATTTCTTGGAGGTGTGTGTGTGTGTGTGTAGTTTTGATACAGAAAAGATGTTTCCGTCAGACAAATAAAAGGATTCTAGAAAGAAGAAGACAGGCCTGAACAGCATCCTCGTGGACAAAATGAGAGGCTATCTCCGCCGACGGCCCTAGACCCACACACTCTCCACCTCCCTGGTAGCCATCGATCGGCACCACACCAAGCAAATCCCCGGGTGATGGTAAGCGGCAGTTGGATGTCCCTTCTCTCCGCTCCACCCCCTGGTCTCGGTGGGCTAACCCTAGCACCTCACACCGCCGCCGCTGCTATCCCCTACCTCCGGAGGTGGGCCATTGACCTGAGATTTCGAGGCAGGTCTAGTGGGGTCATGTGGTTCACTTGGTTCGTTCGTGGATCAGGGAACTCTACCTGGAGCCGGTGCTCTCCTAGATCAGGCAGCATCGTGTTCGTGTCCTGTGAGGGGTGATTGCGGTCACACGGGATGTGGCTGCACATAGCCTCTCATGGGTGATTTTCCACCGCAGGTGAGGTACTCCCTGCCCCCACCCGGAATGGTCAGGTGGGTTAATAAACGGTCATAGGCCCGACCGGATCTGATCATGGTCATGGACTTGGCCAGGTCGAGCCTCACTATGGTTTGATGGCTTTCACCAGTGACCTCGTACCAATAGCTTGGTGGTGGGGCGTGGGTTTGGGGTGTCGTAAATTGACGCGATGGCCCTGGATGGCGCAGGCTGGACGTCTGGCGAGGGTGCAGGACGGACCAACTGAAAGCCCGCCGCCTCGTCGCTGGTGCAGGCGATGTCTTGGTAGTCACGTCCCTCTTGAGATCGTCGCCATTGTTCTCCCGCCTTCCCAGCTCAGGGTGAAAACCCTTGACGCCCTAGCGGACGCCGTGGTGGCATCGCAATGCGTCATGACCTCTTGGGTTCTTCATCAGTGAGGGTAGTCGTCTTTCGGTCGCAGTGGTATCTTCAGAATGGCATGGCGCTCAGCCCAACCTCAGATCTGGTGACTCATCGTATTGCTTGCACCTATCTTGTACATGCAGCAATGTCCTCCTTTCATCATCTCTGATCGCTGGTAGGGTCAACACTCATTGCAGAGAGTCCTCTCTAACTGCAGTTGGGTGGTATTGGTGCAACGAACTCTAGTGTTTTCTTCAAGGTGGCATGTGGTTGAATGTCGCCGTCGATCCTGGTTGAGTCTTTAGCTGGTCCAGCCTCTCACGTGCTTCCTCTCGGTGGCATGCTGGAGGCATCTAATTGGCCACTTCCGGTGCTTGTTAGCGTGTTTGGCTTGGTTTGTCATGCTTTCTTTGATCATCTTGTATGATGATTTCCTCAACACCATATATCGTTCAACCAAGCGGCCGAAGTCCATTTTGTGATAAAATGCTTCTATGACAGGCTTGTTACAAAGAAACAACTCAAATAATATTCATTTTGGGGGGGTTTATGTAATAATCTTTATTTATGCATGTTTTCTATATATATGTTGGAGCTAATTTTTGGAACCCGGTCTCCGGTGTGACCATTTTCTAAAACTTAGTAAAAATCATATTTTTAGTTCTCAACTTAAGATAAAGAAAAATAATGCTCATAAGGTTTGATAAAACGAGCCACCTCATCAAATTTCCATTAAAGCAACCGTCAATTGAACTTACAAGAGTTTTGAACCAAAAGGAAGCTAAAGTATTACATGCAGGAACCGTAAATTGCTTATTGCATGCACCAGAAAGTGAGAGAGCAGAACAACGACTCCAGGAAGCAAACTTTCGCACATTCAACTTTCACATTTAAATCATGAGCACAATCGGGCTCCAACCATCGCATACTATGTATTGCAAGATAATCATAGGTGTTCAACCCTAGCATCAAACATATACTAGATTACCAGACAATCGTGCATTGTTTCCTTCTCTAACCTAATAATCTCTTGTTTCGGAACAAGGGGAAAAGAACCCAAAATTTTGATTTTTTTTATGAGAAATATGACACATTAGAACCAAAAAAAGCATATGAGATCATATTTGTGTGATGAAAAATGATATTGTCAATTATTCAGAAGGTAGAAATACATTCACTCATTACAGACACAACAATGGAATGACATATCCTCCATTTCTTTTATAGATTAATTAGGATGCATATCTAGAAACTCAAACATGTCCTTAGTTTGCACACTGGTCCTCCGTATAATCAGCCAACGTTTCACTTAGTTGTGGTTGTTCTCCCAGAACTGAGCCTGGAGCCAGTCTATTGTATTCTTTTCCACCTGAAACGCCTTGGCAAGAACATCATCGGATATTTGTGGGTCCGACCCAAACACCGCATTGGCAATTGTGATAGCCCCTGGGTTCTGGCTGCTAAGCGCGGCAATTGCAACGGCGGGCTTGTGGGGGTTAGGGTTGAATTGGAAGTGGATGAGCCCCACGGGGAAGACAAACACATCACCTTTGTTGAGCACCTTTGAGAAGAACTTGTTTCTGGCTGGGGCGGGCAGGTTGGACGTGACAAAGCCAACGTACAGTGTTCCCTCGAGCACCGTGAGGATCTCAGTGGCGCGGGGGTGCGTATGTGGAGGGTTCTGGCCTAAGGGAGCATAGTCGATGCGCGCGATTGAGATGCCGAGGGTGTTGAGTCCAGCAATCTGCATGACGTTGATCAAAGTGACGTTGGATCCAACCTTGTTGGTCACCCTAGGCTTGTCGAGGGCGGCTGCCTTGAAGAAGTCATCAGCGTTGACCTCCATCGGGTTCTTGCAAACAAATCCATTGACACGCACTGGGTGCATAGAAGAGATGTAGAGGTTAAGCTTAGGTATTACTAGAAAGCCGTTTCAACATGCATATAATTTTCAGAAATTCATTTCAACATATGTATTTGGTGATAGCGGGACGGGAAAGCATGAAGTAAGCAGTACCTGGTGATTGCATGTCGGCGACACAAAAGTCCTGGAGTGGGCCAGGATCGGAGGCAACGGCCTGCCATGAAACCAAGGCAAGAAGAGCAACGAGGAGAAGGAAAGAAGGGGAGGATGCCATTTGATTTCAGCTCCTCTGGGTCTTCTTCTCTCTTGTGTATTCCTGTTGTGTGTGTTGGGTGAGTGATGGTTCGAATATGCAGGGGATGTATGTGTTTATATAGGCGTGGCGAGCAGTGCAAACTCATGAGCAACGGACATAGTCAAGTGGAACCGGTCAATCGATAGAAATTGTCTTTGGCTGCCCCTAGATTATTCTAGATGAATTTTTCGGACATGGTCAGCCATATCTAAATCTTTGATATATTATAATCAAAGTTCCCTTTTGAGATGCCAAAGCGACACATTTTTCGCTTTAATAAACAAAGAAGCTAATTAGGGTACTCCATCTGATGTACTACCTCTTAGTAATAATTACTCTGAGTAATAATTTTGATTGTATCAAACAAGGAAGAAATTGTGGCACGGGGATCCATGCATTAACGCACCTAATACCACTACTATATGTAACAGCCATTGTTATGATCACGTCAACCAGATATCAATATTTTAAATAGCATGCTATTTCGCCGTTATAACGCGGTTATAGCATATTGGAAGGGAAACGTTATGTTTTGGCCAAATCGGACGCTACGGTGCTAATCACGTAATTAGCGCGCTACACACACTATAACGTTGTAACGTTACAACGTGCAGACCATGCAAAACTGAAATAAGCACAGCCCAGCAGGCCCAGCAGGCCAAAACCAACCCACGACCACTAGCTTTCTCACTCCTTTTATCAGATTCTCCCACGAGACCTAACCGGCTAACCCTAGTTCTCACTTCTCATCCCTTTCTCACTCCTTTTTATGTGCTGGATTTGGCCCTTATGCATATATTGCTTGCTCCTATGAAAAATTTAGTTGCTTAAATACTTTATTTCTAGATATATTTGATTTTTTTTGCAAACGCTATTTTAAATTATAGCACGCTATTAGAGCGCTATAACTTGTGTAGCATTTAGAGAAGGGCCTCGCTATATTTTGTAGCGCGCTATTTAAAATATTGCCAGATATACTGTTGCCTGGTCAAATTTCTCTCCAAGTAGTTGAGTACTTGCAGGAAGAAGCAACGACATTAATGGACGATGGAGAGCAAGAGTAGTTAACATCTTCTAATTAAATGAAGGATCACGTTTGCTGCTATAGAAACATCAGAAAGGTCAGCAGTTACAGACAAGAACATTCTACTGACATCTACAGAAGTGTGTAGTGTACTGGTCACACACTCACACAGTTCAAAAAGCATTGACATAAAGGAGCTCTCACTACCGGTGTTAGAAATTTTAAGTAAATAAGTATAGCAAACGTCTCGAGGTACTGCAAGGAAGCAGGTAGGTTATTTCTCTGCACAGACAAAAGTGAGTCATTTGAGTGACCTTGCACTGCAGTAAAATAGCAATTATTCCTGGAAAATAAATTGATCTCTAAATGTTATTGATCTTTAGGAATTTAAACTCGAGACAGGTTTGTATTATACACAATTGCATAAAATAGAAATTACGCATGGAAAATAAATTGATCTCTAAATGTTCCAAGTCCTTAAGAATTTAAACTCTAAAGAGAAAACTAAGACTATTCGACCTGTTTGAAACTAGGGGCTCAGCTATGTGGATTGTGAGTCTTCCAAGAGGTGCAAAGGACCAAGCCGACGACAACCAGGGAAAATGAGAATTATCATATACTTGGTCATAGACTCATAGTATGAAGGAACTGATGCACACGAGGTTAGTCAAAGAGCGGTTGAGGAAAGCCAAGTCATGCTCTTTTTTTTTTGAAAAGGAGGATAAACCCCAGCCTCTACATGATTACGATGCAGACAGATATTTATTAATAAAGCCAAGTCATGTAAGGCAATTGTTTTCTAGCTGGAGGATGACACAAAGTCACCAACTCATGCGTGGGCTTCTAATGACGTGGAGTGACTACTACACATGTTCCTTCCAGAAATTGCTATATGATGCATGCAATCGAGCTTTTCAAACCATGAAATTGTACCTTTTCAAAAGAAAAAAAGAACTATAAAATTGTAGATTTGCCAATAGATTATTTGCCATGAAATCCAGCAGCATAACACGACACAGTAGGCAGCGGACTGTGTCAAGAAGCAGAAGAAATCGAGGCGCGTTGATCCATGCATGAATCCACATAATACACCTGTTTTTTTGTAGCAGCCCCTGCTAGCATCACGTCAATCAATTTTCTTTTTAGAAAGAGGAGGATAACCCCATCAACCAGATATTTACTTGGTCAAATTTCTCTCGCAGTGGTTGAGTACTTGTACGAAGAAAGCAACGATGTTAGTGCTTAGTGGACGTTCCTAGCTAACCAAAAAGGAGAGCTATGACGATGGAGCTGAGCAGGAACTTTTCATATGATCTTAGTAAGAGTAGTTAGTTTCCTCCTTGCTACGATTCAATCATGACCAGTTCATTGCATATATAAATCTAAGAATCAGACCAACCTGCTTCTTTTTTGAGTAAACAGTACTCATAAACTGATTAATTTCTTGGAGGTGTTTGTTTCAGTTCCCATACACTAGTCATCAACCCCCGTGCAAACGCAAGGGCTAGTGATTTTGGAAAAACAACATTTTCTAAAATATCGCATAATTCTGTGGTAATGTCGTAGTCGTCCCGTCCGCCCGATGCCACCACGCACCTCCGGCACGACCTGCCACTCGCTGCCGCTGCAGCAGCCCGCAGTCCCGTGCTCCGCCGCGCCGCGTCTCCGTGTCACACGCCACTGCGCCTCCACGGTCGTCGCGCTGAGCCTGGAGCCAGTGCTCTCCCAGATAAGGCAGCATCATGGTCGTTGTCCTGTGAGGGGTGATTGCGGTCAGACGAGATGTGGCTGCCCATAGCCTCTCATGGGTGAGGTTCCACCGCAGGTGAGGCACTCTCTGCCCCCACACAGAATGGTCAGGTGGGTTCGTTGGCGGTCATAGGCCCGGCCAGGTCTGATCATGGTCATGGACTTGGCCAGGTCGAGCCTCACTATGGTTTGATGGCTTTCTCCGGCGACCTCGTACCAACAGCTTGGTAGTGGGGCGTGGGTTTGGGGTGTCGTACGTTGAGGCGATGGTCCTAGATGGCAGGCTGGACGTCTGGTGAGAGTGCGGGACGGTCCAAGCGACAGTTCGGTGCCTCGACGCTGGTGGAGGCGATGCCTTGGTAGTCACGTCCCTCTTGCGGACGCGTGGTGGCGGTGCAATGCATCATGACCCTCTTGGGTTCTTCATCGGTGAGTGTAGCCGTCTTTCAGTCGCGGTGGTGTGTTCAGAATGGTATGGCGCTCCAATCGGCCCAACCTCAAATCTGGTGACTCACTGTATTTCTTGCACCTATCTTGTACATGCAGCAATGTTCTCCTTTCATCATCTCTGCTCGCTGGTAGAGTCAACACTCACTGGTGTAGGTAGAGGGTCCTCTCTAACAGCAGTTGGGTGGTGTCGGTGCGACGAAGTCCGGTGTTTTCTTCAAAGTGGCATGTGGATGAATGTCGTCGTCAGTCCTGGTTGAGTCTTCAAGTGGTCCAGCCTCTCATGTGCTTCCACTCGGCGGCATGCAGGAGGCATCTCATTGGGCACTTCTGGTGCTTGTTAGCGTGTTTGGCCTGGTTTGCCATGCTTTCTCTGATCATCTTATCAACTTAAGAAAAACAAAAATAATGCTCATAAGCATTTTGATAAAAACGAGCCACCTTATCAAATTTTCATTAAAGCAACGGACAATTGAACTTACAAGAGTTTTGAACCAAAAGGAAGCTAATATATTACATGCAGGAACCGTAAATTGCTTATTGCATGCACCGGAAAGTGAGAGACCAGAACAACGACTCCAGGAAGCAAACTTTCGTAGATTCAACTTTTACATTTAAATCCTAAGCACAATCGGGATCCAACCATCGCATACTTCGCATGTATTCCAACATAATCCTAGGTGTTCAAACCTAGCATCAAACATATATTTGATTACCAGATAATCCTGTATTGTTTCCTTTTTAAACCTACTCTTCTATTGTTACAGAACACGGGGAAAATAACCCAAAATATTGATATTTTTTATGAGAAATGCGACACATTAGAACCAAAAGAGCATCCCAGATCATATCAGAGTGATAAAAAATAGATATTATCAATTATTCAGAAGGTAGAAATACATTCACTCATTACAGACACACCAATGGAATGACATATGCTCCATTTATTTTATAGATTAGGATGCATATCTAGAAACTCAAACATGTCCTTAATTTGCGCATTTGTCCTCCATGTAATCAGCCAGCATTTCACTTAGTTGTGGTTGTTCTCCCAGAACTGAGCCTGGAGCCAGTCTATTGTATTCTTTTCCACCTGAAACGCCTTGGCAAGAACATCATCAGATATTTGTGGGTCCGACCCAAACACCGCATTGGCAATTGTGATAGCCCCTGGGTTCTGGCTGCTGAGCGCGGCAATTGCAACAGCGGGCTTGTGGGGGCTGGGGTTGAATTGGAAGTGGATGAGCCCCACGGGGAAGACGAACACATCACCTTTGTTGAGCACCTTGGAGAGGAACTTGTTTCTGTTTGGGGCGGGCTGGTTGGATGTGACAAAGCCAACGTACAGTGTCCCCTCGAGCACCGTGAGGATCTCAGTGGCGCGAGGGTGCGTATGTGGTGGGTTCTGACCCAAGGGAGCATAGTCGATGCGCGCGATTGAGATGCCGAGGGTGTTGAGTCCAGCAATCTGCATGACGTTGATCAAAGTGACGTTGGATCCAACCTTGTTGGTCACCCTAGGCTTGTCGAGGGCGGCTGCCTTGAAGAAGTCATCAGCGTTGACCTCCATTGGGTTCTTGCAAACAAACCCATTGACACGTACTGGTGCATAGAAGAGATTTATTATGTAAGCTTAGGTCTTACAAAGTTGTTTCGACTTGCATATAATTTCCAGAAATTCATTTCAACATATTTATTTGGTGAGAACATGATGAGAAACCGGATAGTACCTGGTGAATTCATGTCGGCGACACAAAAGTCCTGCAGGGGGCTAGGATCGGAGGCAGTGGCCTGCCATGAGACCAATGCAAGAAGAACAGCAAGGAGAAGGAAGGAAGAGGAGGATGCCATCTGATCTTTTTCTCTCTCCTGCGTTTCTGTTTGTGATTGTGGCGTGAGCGATGGTTTGAACATGCAGGGATGTATGAGTTTATATAGGTGCAGCGAGCAGAGCCTGAAATCGTTAGCAATTATAGACTTAGTCAAGTGAAACCAACCAACCAATTGAACTGGTCTCTTGCTGCTAATTAAACTACTGCATATACGCCCATTTAAGACACGTTTTCCCTTCAAAGAAGCAACACAGCGTATACAGCCATATAAAGCTATTCTATGGTGATGTGTACGGCTGAATAGTAATTATGAATGTTTCTCCATCTCACCTGAGTCGCCACAATGCATGCAGGGTCGATTCCAGGAAAATTCACCACCCATCACTATTAGGGAAAAGATTTTTAAGACAAGAAACATCCGGCACTAGTTTAATTAGATATATCATATACTTGGTCATAGTCGGAACCAGTGCGCACGAATCCAGTCAAAGAGCAGTTGAGAAGCCAAGTCATGTAAGGCAATCAATTGTTTTCTAGCTCGATGCCGACATAGATGAAGTCACCTACTCACGCGTAGGCTTGATTCATGGGCGCATGACTTCTAAAGACATATAGAGTGAGTATTACCCCTGTTCTTTTCAGTAGTTGATACGGAATCATGTGTGGAATCGACCTTTTCAAATTATGAAATTATATATTTGCCAATAGATTTTTCATGTAATCCAGCAACATAAAGCGACAGAGTAGATAGCAGATTTGTAGCAGCCCCTGTACGTTATCATCATGTCAGTCGGATATTTACTTGGTCAGATGTCTCTCGAAGTGGTTGAGTACTTGCAGGAAGAAGCGACGACATTAATGGGCAAAGTGCCCAACCAAAAGGAGAGCTCATACAAATACCATGACGATGGAGAGCAGGAAGTTTCCATATGATCTTAGCAAGAATAGTTAACATCTTCCTGCTAACAGTTTTATCACGCACGACCTGTTCAGTGTATAAATCTAACAATCTGGTTAGCCTTCCTGACTAGGTTCATGGCACCAGACTCACCTGCTTCTTTTGCTAGAGTAAATGGTGCATCAAATGAATAGACTAGGCCAGGCAGCCACTCATAAACAGATTAATTTCTTGGAGGTGTGTGTTGGCAATTTTAGTGTAGAAAGAAGTTTCCATCAGATGATTTAATTCCTCTATCACAAGCATCTTACAAAGATACAACTTGTAAGATACAACTCAAATAATAATTATTGTCGGGACTCAGACTTCTACAATAGTTTTGCTGGGGAATGATCAATCAAACTTACAAGAGTTTTGAACCAAAAGGAAGACAAACAAAACATTCAGGAAAAAGGTAGTGGAAGACAGCAGCGCCTGAGCGCCTCCCTCCTCTCCCTTGAGCATCGGCGGTCACTCCAGCCCCGGCGGCCACCAGCAAGCGTTGGCCACCACTCCGGTGTCGGCGCCCACCTCAGTGCGTTCGCCGGGCCTCCCTTCTGGTCCATGGCGTCCATAGTTTCCCTCTCCGCCTCCTCCTCCACGTTGAGTTCGGCCTCCCCTCCCCCCCCCCCCCGGCAGGCCATCCGCTCCACCATCGTCATCCCGGACGTGCTCTGCACGGTGTTCGGGCCCATCCTGCAGGGTGAGGCCGGCAGTTGCTCCCGCCCCGCCGCCGCCGGGCCAATTGGGGCAGGAGTGGAAGACAAAGACCAACTGCCGCCCCCACAGCCCCAACTTGCCCACTCCTCCCCCTGCGGCGTGTCGGCGGCTTTCACCAACCCTCCCCACCGCGTGGCCACCGCGGACCCGCATCCCGGCCACCCTCCATGGGTGTTGCTACAACTGTGGAGACGGCAGGCACATCTCCCGCGACTGCACCAACGAGACACTCTACGTTCGCTGCAATGGCGTCGGGCACATCACCCGGGACTGCAAGATGAGGCGGAGCTCCTCGCCGTTGGACGACCGCGCGCCGCGGGGCCTCCCTATTTCCGCCGCGCCGGCGCGACCTTCTTCGTACCCGCCGTCTACGCCCGCCATCCTTCCCCCGCCCCCGCCGGGCCCATCGTCGTTGGGTGCCCTCCGGGTGGTGCGGCCTTGGACTCCTACGCCGCCGCCTTCCGGTGCTTGTTAGCGTGTTTGGCCTTGTTTGTCATGCTTCCTTTGATCATCTTGTATGATGATTTCCTCAACACCATATATCATTCAGCCAAGCGGCCGAAGTCCGTTTTGTGATAAAATGCTTCTATGACAGGCTTGTTACAAAGAAACAACTCGAATAATATTCATTTTCGGGGGGTTTATGTAATAATCTTTATTTATGCATGTTTTCTGTATGATGTTGGAGCTAATTTTTGGAAACCGGTCTCCGGCATGCCCATTTTCTAGAACTTAGTAAAAAACATATTTTTAGTTCTCAACTTAAGAGAAACAAAAATAATGCTCATAAGTATTTTGATAAAACGAGCCACCTCATCAAATTTCCATTAAAACAACCGTCAATTGAACTTACAAGAGTTTTAAACCAAAAGGAAGCTAAAGTACTACATGCAGGAACCGTAAATTGCTTATTGCATGCACCAGAAAGTGAGAGAGCAGAACAACGACTCCAGGAAGCAAACTTTCGCACATTCAACTTTCACATTTAAATCCTGAGCACAATCGGACTCCAACCATCGCATACTATGTATTGCAAGATAATCGTAGGTGTTTAACCCTAGCATCAAACATATACTAGATTATCAGATAATCTTGCATTGTTTCCTTTTCTAACCTAATCATCTCTTGTTTCGGAACAAGTGGAAAAGAACCCAAAATACTGAATTTTTTTATGAGAAATACAACACATTAGAACAAAAAAGCATATCAGGTCTTATCAGTGTCATAAAAAATGATATTGTCAATTATTCAGAAGGTAGAAATACATTCACTCATTACAGACACAACAATGGAATTACAAATGCTCAATTTATTTTATAGATTGCGATGCATATCTAGAAACTCAAACATGTCCTTAATTTGTGCACTGGTCCTCCGTGTAATCAGCCAACGTTTCCCTTAGTTGTGGTTGTTCTCCCAGAACTGAGCCTGGAGCCAGTCTATTGTATTCTTTTCCACCTGGAACGCCTTGGCAAGAACATCATCGGATATTTGTGGGTCCGACCCAAACACCGCATTGGCAATTGTGATAGCCCCTGGGTTCTGGCTGCTAAGCGCGGCAATTGCAACGGCGGGCTTGTGGGGGTTGGGGTTGAATTGGAAGTGGATGAGCCCCACGGGGAAGACAAACACATCACCTTTGTTGAGCACCTTGGAGAGGAACTTGTTTCTGTTTGGGGCGGGCTGGTTGGATGTGACAAAGCCAACGTACAATGTCCCCTCGAGCACCGTGAGGATCTCAGTGGCGCGAGGGTGCGTATGTGGTGGGTTCTGACCCAAGGGAGCATAGTCAATGCGCGCGATTGAGATGCCGAGGGTGTTGAGTCCAGCAATCTGCATGACGTTGATCAAAGTGACGTTGGATCCAACCTTGTTGGTCACCCTAGGCTTGTCGAGGGCGGCTGCCTTGAAGAAGTCATCAGCGTTGACCTCCATCGGGTTCTTGCAAACAAACCCATTGATACGTACTGGTGCATAGAGGAGATGTGACATGTAAGCTCAGATCTTACAAAGTTGTTTCGACTTGCATATAATATCCAGAAATTCATTTCAACATATTTATTTGGTGAGAACATGATGAGAAACCAGATAGTACCTGGTGAATTCGTGTCAGCGACACAAAAGTCCTGGAGGGGGCTAGGATCGGAGGCAGTGGCCTGCCTTGAGACCAATGCAAGAAGAGCAGCGAGGAGAAGGAAGGAAGAGGAGGATGCCATCTGATTTTTTCTCTTTCTCTCTCTTGTGTTTCTGTTTGTGATTGTGGCTTGAGTGATGGTTTGAACATGCAGGGATGCATGAGTTTATATAGGTGCAGCGAGCATCGCTTGAAATATTTAGCAATAATAGACTTAGTCAAGTGAAACCAACCAAACAATTGAACTGGTCTCTTGCTGCTAATTAAACTACTTGTTGCAATCAATGGATCCTATCAATTTAACTTGTCGTGGTGCGAGCGGATGAGTCGACAAGGGATGATCTACAACAAGTCAAGATCGAGAAGCATGAGAAAGATGACAGGTCAAGATTAGGGAGAGATTGTTAGGTTAATCTTGAGTTAATTAGTTTTAGGTAAGTTCTACTTAGATGCAACTTACCAGGCTGCCGTGAAGTAGTACTAGCCCAGGTCTGCTACGTGTTAGAGGTCCGAGTAGGTTTAGGCCCAGAGTCCTAATACGTTTAGGTTTAAATAATGATCAAGGTAGCCGGTCATTATGACCTAGTGTCCGTATAGGTTTAGGAAGGGTTGCTTTGGTCGGTTGGTTCTGCACATATATATGCACGACCTGTGTGAGGTTTTGTAACATCATAGAGAAAAAGGAAAAAGAAATAAAAAGAAGAAGGGCACGACAAGAGCCCTTGGCTATAAAAGTTTTTGTGCGCGTGTTCGTCGTACTGTGATGTGATCGATCCTGTGGGCGAGTTCCAACAATTGGTATAAGAGCTAGGTCGATTTGAAGCCGCGCTTACCCCGGGGTGGCGATCTGCTAGCGCCTCGGGGTGGGCCATGAAGTCGCTGGATGATGCGGCGAAGAGGAGGAACATGCGATCGTCGTTCGGCGGAGCGACAAGGAGGAAGACGGCAGGCTGTCGTCGAGAAGGCGGTGGAAGAAGATCGTTGACAGGAGCGATGGTGCCGTGGTGCGGTGCCGGAAAGTCGTCAAGATGGTCGTCCGCGGGAGTTTGATGAGTCAAGGAGTTGTGTGAGTTAGCACGGTCGGTCGGTCGGTCAGTTGGTCATCAGTCGTCGTCATGTCCAAGTGCTCGTCTTTGTGAGGAGGCGTTGAAGATGAAACCCAGGTCGTCTATATGTCTCGACGAGAGGATCAAGTTCAAGTATGTGGGGGCGGTAAACCAGTGAAGGTGAGTCTCTTTAATGAGGCCATGTCTCTACATGAGGCTGGAGTGCATGGTGTAGTGCACAGGGTGGTGTGATCCACAAGGAGCCGGCATGTATCTTGCTAGGGTGGATGATGAAGTCCACCGGGTGGTGTGTTCCACAGGTTACTAGCGAGGCTGGGTAGTCCAAGACATATTTGAGGTGGTCCGTAAATTCGCCAAGTCAAAATTGGAGGGGAGATTGTTGCAATCAATGGATCCTATCAATTTAACTTGTCGTGGTGCGAGCGGATGAGTCGACAAGGGATGATCTACAACAAGTCAAGATCGAGAAGCATGAGAAAGATGACAGGTCAAGATTAGGGAGAGATTGTTAGGTTAATCTTGAGTTAATTAGTTTTAGGTAAGTTCTACTTAGATGCAACTTACCAGGCTGCCGTGAAGTAGTACTAGCCCAGGTCTGCTACGTGTTAGAGGTCCGAGTAGGTTTAGGCCCAGAGTCCTAATACGTTTAGGTTTAAATAATGATCAAGGTAGCCGGTCATTATGACCTAGTGTCCGTATAGGTTTAGGAAGGGTTGCTTTGGTCGGTTGGTTCTGCACATATATATGCACGACCTGTGTGAGGTTTTGTAACATCATAGAGAAAAAGGAAAAAGAAATAAAAAGAAGAAGGGCACGACAAGAGCCCTTGGCTATAAAAGTTTTTGTGCGCGTGTTCGTCGTACTGTGATGTGATCGATCCTGTGGGCGAGTTCCAACACTACTGCATATACTCCCATTTAAGACACGTTTTTCCCTTCAAAGAAGCAATGCATGTATACAGCCATATAAAGCTATTCTATGGTGATGTGTAAGGCTGAGTAGTAATTATGAATGTTTCTCCATCTCAATCGAGTCGCCACAATGCATGCAGGGCCGATTCCGGGGAAATTCACAACCCATCACTATTAAGGAAAAGATTTTTAAGACAAGAAACATCAGGCACTAGCTTAATTAGATATATATACTTGGTCATGCATAGTCAGAACCGGTGAGGACGAAACCAGTCAAAGAGCAGTAGGGAAGCCAAGTCAGGCAAGGCAATCAATCGTTTTCTAGCTCGATGCGACATAGATGAAGTCACCTAATCACGCGTATGCTTGATTCATGGGCGCATGACTTCTAAAGACATCTAAAGTGACTACTACCCCTATTCTTTTCAGTAGTTGATACAGAATCATGTGTGCAATCGACCTTTTGAAACTATGAAATTATATATGTGCCAATAGATTTTTCATGAGATCCAGTAACATAGGGCGACAGAGTAGTTAGCAGATTTGTAGCAGCCCCTATACGTTATCATCATGTCAGTCGGATATTTACTTGGTCAGATGTCTCTCGAAGTGGTTGAGTACTTGCAGGAAGAAGCGACGACATTAATGGACGAAGTGCCCAACCAAAAGGAGAGCTGATACAAATGCCATGACGATGGAGAGCAGGAAGTTTCCATATGCATGATCTTAGCAAGACTAGTTAACATCTTCTTGCGAAGAGTTTTATCACGCATGACCAGTTCAGTGTATAAATCTAACAATCTGGTTAGCCTACCTGACTAGGTTCATGGCATGAGACCTCACCTGCTTCTTTTGCTAAAGTAACTAGTACTACGTCCAATGAAAACACTAGGCCAGGCGGCTACTCATAAACAGATTAATTTCTTGGAGGTGTGTGCTGGCAGCATTAGTGTAGAAAGAAGTTTCCATCAGATGATTTGATTGCTTCTATCACAAGAATCTTACAAAGAAACAACTCAAATAATAATTTCTTTTGGGACTCGGATATCCACAATAGTTTTGCTGGGGAATGATCAATCAAACTTACAAGAGTTTTGAAACAAAAGGAAGCTAAAACAAAACATTCAGGAAAAATAGAACTAACGGCAACCAAAACAGCAAGTTTCGTAGCGAAAGAAACGTAAACTACATCTTTCATGCACCGGAAAGACAGACCACAAGAACGACTCCAGGAAGCAACTTTTGCACATTCAAAATGCACATTGCAACCTCCGAGCACATTACCATATTATCATATGGTCATCTAATCGCTTCTCATTAAATGTTTGCATAAACTCCTTAAGTTTCCTTTTAATATGCCTACTGCATCATCTGATGTACGGCAGAGTAGTATATTATGATTATTTATCCATCTCACCCAAGTCGGCACAATAGATGCAGGGCTGGTTCCATGAAAAGTCACCACCCATCACCATAGTTTATTAGATATCATATACTTGGTCATGGTGAGAACTGGTCCGCACGAGGTCAAAGAGCAGCTGATAAAAGCCAAGTGACGTAAAGCAATCGTTTTCTACCTAGGCAAAGTCACCTGCTTAGCTTTATCTACTCCCTCGCTTCTTTTCAGTTGCTACAGAATGCGTGCAATCAAGCTTTCCAAGCTGTGACCACTAACATAAGCAAACTATATATTTGTCCCCGGATTTGTCACGAACAATACTGTGCACAAGATATGGCATGGGATAACAATAACATACACATAATTATAAATTGATAGATGTGTGTTAGCAGTTTAACATACATATGATTAAAAGGAAAGGTTAGAGATATAAAGGAATATCTTATTGTCCCCCAAAACACAGGGAAAAAATAACCAGAGAAACTTTGCAATATGAGTCACCTAGTTATATACAAAATATTAGGTTGGAAGATGACGTTGTAGTTAATGGATTGTGTCAATGAGAAAGAAATCGAGGTGTGTCATTCCATGCATGAATCCACCTAATACACAATTATTATATGTAGCAGCCCCTGTTATCATCACATCAATAAGATACTTACTTAGTCAAAATTTTCTCAAAATGGTTAATTACATTAATCCACGCACGCATAAACAATAACGATATGGAGCAGAAACAATTCTTGTGATCTTAGTAAGAGTAGTTAACGTACCTTTGCTAACAGGTTGATCATGATCATTTCAATGGATAAATCTAGTCGGCCTTTCTTGAGTAGGCTCATGACACACCTCGCATGCCTCTTTGTTTAGAGCAAACAGTGCACCAAACGACTGGGTTGGGTGGCCACTCATAAACTGATTAATTTCTTGGAGGTGTGTGTGTGGTTTTGATACAGAAAAGATGTTTCCATCAGACAAATAAAAGGATTCCAGAAAGAAGAAGACAGGCCGCAACATCATCCTCGTGGACAAAATGAGAGGCTATCTCCGCCGACGGCCCAAGACCCACACACTCTCCACCTCCCTGGTAGCCATCGATCGGCACAACGCTGAGCAAATCCCCAGGCGATGATACGCTACGGTGGGATGTCCCTTCTCTCCGCTCTACCCCCTGGTCTCTGTGGGCTAACCCTAGCACCTCACACCACCGCCGCTGCTGTCCCCTGCCTCCGGAGGTGGGCCACTGACCTGAGATTTCGAGGCATGTCTAGTGGGGTCATGTGGTTTACTTGGTTCGTGTGTGGATCAGGGAACTCTGCCTGGAGCCGGTGCTCTCCTAGATCAGGCAACATCGTGGTCGTGTCCTGTGAGGGGTGATTGCGGTCACACGAGATGTGGCTGCCCATAGCCTCTCATGGGTGAGGTTCCATCGCGGGTGAGGTACTCCCTGCCCCCACCCGGAATGGTCAGGTGGGTTAATAAACTGTCATAGGCCCGATCGGATCTGATCATGGTCATGGACTTGGCCAGGTCGAGCCACACTATGGTTTGATGGCTTTCACCGGTGACCTCGTACCAGCAGCTTGGTGGCAGGACGTGGGTTTGGGGTGTCGTAAATTGACGCGATGCCCCTGGATGGCGCAGGCTGGACGTCTGGCGAGGGTGCAGGATGGTCCAAGTGAAAGCCCGGCGCCTCGACGCTGGTGCAGGTGATGTCTTTGTAGTCACATCCCTCTTGGGATCGTCGCCATTGTTCTCCCGCCCTCCCAACTCAGGGTGAAACCCCTTGTCACCCTAGCGGACGCGGTGATGGCGGTGCAATGCGTCATGACCTCTTGGGTTCTTCATCGGTGAGTGTAGTCGTCTTTCAGTCGCAGTGGTGTCTTCAGAATGGTATGGCACTCGGCCCAACCTCAGATCTGGTGACTCATCGTATTGCTTGCACCTATCTTTTACATGCAGCATTGTCCTCCTTTCATCATCTCTGCTCGCTGGTAGGGTTAGCACTCATTGCAGAGGGTCCTTTCTAACAGCAGTTGGGTGGTATTGGTGCGACGAAGTCCAGTGTTTTCTTCAAGGTGGCATGTGGTTGAATGTCGTCGTCGGTCCTGGTTGAGTCTTCAGGTGGTCCATCCTCTCATGTGCTTCCTCTCGGTGGCATGCTGGAGGCATCTAATTGGGCACTTCCGGTGCTTGCTAGCGTGTTTGGCCTTGTTTGTCATGCTTTCTTTGATCATCTTGTATGATGATTTCCTCAACACCATATATCGTTCAGCCAAGCGGCCGAAGTCCGTTTTGTGATAAAATGCTTCTATGACAGGCTTGTTACAAAGAAACAACTTGAATAATATTCATTTTTGGGGGGTTTATGTAATAATCTTTATTTATGCATGTTTTCTATATGCATGTTGGAGCTAATTTTTGGAACCCGGTCTACGGTGTGCCCATTTTCTAGAACTTAGTAAAAATCATATTTTTAGTTCTCAACTTAAGAGAAACAAAAAAAATGCTCATAAGTATTTTGATAAAACGAGCCACCTCATCAAATTTCCATTAAAGCAACCGTCAATTGAACTTACAAGAGTTTTAAACCAAAAGGAAGCTAAAGTATTACATGCAGGAACCGTAAATTGCTTATTGCATGCACCAGAAAGTGAGAGAGCAGAACAACGACTCCAGGAAGCAAACTTTCACACATTCAACTTTCACATTTAAATCCTGAGCACAATCGGACTCCAACCATCGCATACTGTGTATTGCAAGATAATCATAGGTGTTTAACCCTAGCATCAAACATATATTAGATTACCAGATAATCGTGCATTATTTCCTTTTCTAACCTAATCATCTCTTGTTTCGGAAAAAGGGGAAAAGAACCCAAAATATTGATTTTTTATGAGAAATACGACACATTAGAACCAAAAAAGCATATCAGGTCTTATCAGTGTCATAAAAAATGATATTGTTAATTATTCAGAAGGTAGAAATACATTCACTCATTACAGACACAACAATGGAATTACATATGCTCCATTTATTTTGTAGATTTCGATGCATATCTAGAAACTCAAACATGTCCTTAATTTGTGCACTGGTCCTCTGTGTAATCAGCCAACATTTCCCTTAGTTCTGGTTGTTCTCCCGAACTGAGCACGAGCCAGTCTATTGTATTCTTTTCCACCGAACGCCTTGGCAAGAACATCATCGGATATTTGTGGGTCCGACCCAAACACCGCATTGGCAATTGTGATAGCCCCAGGTTCGGCTGCTAAGCTGCAATTGCAACGGCGGGCTTGTGGGGTTGGGGTTGAATTGGAAGTGGATAAGCCCCACGGGGAAGACAAACACATCACCTTTGTTGAGCACCTTGGAGAGAAACTTGTTTCTGTTTGGGGCGGGCTGGTTGGATGTGACAAAGCCAACGTCTGATGTCCCTCGAGCACCGTGAGGATCTCGATGCGCGAGGGTGCGTATGTGGTGGGTTCTGGCCCAAGGGAGCATAGTCGATGCGCGCAATTGAGATGCCGAGGGTGTTGAGTCCAGCAATCTGCATGACGTTGATCAAAGTGACGTTGGATCCAACCTTGTTGGTCACCCTAGGCTTGTCGAGGGCGGCTGCCTTGAAGAAGTCATCTGCGTTAACTTCCATCGGGTTCTTGCAAACAAACCCATTGACACGCACTGGGTGCATAGAGGAGATGTAGAGGGTAAGCTTAGGTATTAATAGAAAGTGGTTTCAACATGCATATAATTTTCAGAAATTCATTACAACATATGTATTTGGTGGTAGCAGGAGGGGAAACCGGGAAGTAAGCAGTACCTGGTGAATGCATGTCGGCCACACAAAAGTCCTGGAGCGGGCCAGGGTCGGAGGCAACTGCCTGCCATGAGACCAAGGCAAGAAGTGCGACGAGGAGAAGGATGGTAGGGGAGGATGCCATTTGATTTCAGCTTCTTTGGCTCTTCTTTTCTCTTGTCTTCCTCTGTGTGTGAGTGATGGTTTGAGTATGCATAGCAGGGGATGTATGTGTTTATATAGGCACGACGAGCAGTGAGAACTTGTGGGCAATTGACATAGTCAAGTGGAACGAACCAACGGATAGAAATGGTATATGGTTGGTGATATTAGATTATTTCGCATAAACTTTTGAGACATGGTCAGCCATCAAGGGGGATTCACAATCCAGGAAAAGTTCTGTGCATCATCAAGTTCCCTTTTTGGTATGCCTAAGGGACACATTTCCCCTTTAATAATTTATAAATAAAGAAGCAAACTGAGCTACTCCATCAGATGTACCGCTGAAGAATAGTTATTAGTAACAAGTCTGGATCGTGTCAACTATGCCTGGTCAAATTTGAAACCGGGCACGTCAATCCATGCATGAGTGCACCTAACACACCTATTATATGTAGCAGCCCTGTTATGATCAAGTCAATCAGATATATATGTCATGCCTGGTCAAATTTCTCTCCAAGTGGTGGAGTACTTGCAGCAAAAAGCAACAACAACGACGACACGACGATGGAGAGCAGGAACTTTTCATCTGATCTTAACAAGAGTGGTTGACATCTTCTTGCAAAGTGTTTTCATCATGCATGACCAGTGCAGTGCATAAATCTAACAATCTAGTCCTGGCTAAGGAAGGTTCATGACCAGTTTTGTCATGGATGATCAGGTCCATGCATGTTACAACAACAGAAATGGCAGTCTTTTCTGGTTTACTCCAACAGGAAGGAGAACGGGAAGCTACCTACAGCGAGGAGGAGGAGGAGCGGGCGCGCTGCTGGCGGGTGTAGTCCCAGATGGCGATGGCGGCGCTGACATGTACGTTGAGTGACCGGACGACGCCAAGCTGCGGGATCTCGACGCAAACATCCACCGCCTCTTGGATGATGTCCACCGGGATCCCTTCCTTCTCCCGCCCTAGCACAACTACCGTCTTGGCCGGGAACACGAACTCGTCCAGCGCCATGCTGTTGGCTGTCTGCTCCAGCCCCACCACCGTGTACCCCTCCGCCCGCTTCCTCTGTAAGAACGCCCTCACGCTCTCCGCCGGCACCTCCACCATCGGCACCCACTTCTCCGCAGTCACGCTGATCAGCCGGAACTGCTTGTCCTGGATCACCCCCATGTCCCCCACCGCCAGCCCGCCTGCCCTGAATATCTCGCACGTTCGGGTCAGACCGGCCAGGTTCGGGATCCGCTCCACCAGCGACGCCACCACGATCAGATCCTGCCGGCTCTGCCTCACAGTCTCCGCCGCCTCCTTCCTTGATTCCACCGCTAGGTTGAACGTGTCATCATCTTCCTCCATCTCGAAGAGCAGCCGTGAGATGTCGTTGTTCCCCATGACTGCGCCGTTACTGCTCGGTGCTTGCTCCGAGTCCCGATGGGGTATGATCTTCTTCTGGAAATCTTGACTGGCTATTATCTTCTCAGCAGTGCCCTCCTCGTGTTTTCTCACCGCCAGACCCTCATTCTTGATCGTTGCTGAATCCTTTATCATAGAATGCCTCAGCTCCTCCCTCACGTCCTGATAGTACATACAGCTAAATCATTAAGGAGACGCAGTTTCAAGCCAACACAACAAGTGTATGTGTATGTGTATGTACCTTGCGCAGCCTGCAAAGAGATGTATAAATGTAGACCAAAATGGAAGAACATCCTCAAAAAAAATGGAAAGACGTCTGACTAAATGTTCACCTGTTGTCGCATTGTTATGACCGGTTTACAATATAACCGGAGGAGGCCCACTGGGCAGTAGATTAGGGGTTTGGCCCACAATTTATCTTAGGCTAGTCGTTTTGAGGTTATAAATATTAGATTGTAAGATATCTTTTGAGATTAAGCAATAAAGATAGTTGTATCATATTGCCCGGCTCCAAAGGAGCCGGAAACCCTAGCCGCACCTTGCCCTAGCCGCCGCCGCCCTTCTCCTTCCTCGCGACGGCGCCAACACGCCGGAGCCGCCGCCCTCGCCCCCAACCCTCGCTGTCCTGCCCCTATAACCTAAGGACCCGAGTCGGTAGGAACCCTAGTCCTACCAATTTGGTATCAGGTATCCGGGTTGCGACCATGTCTTCGCCGCCTCCAATTCCGCCACCACCGCCGCTGCCCGTCAACTCCACCACCGCCGCTGCCGCCAACTCCACCACCGCCGCCGCTTCCACGCTGGGTGTCACGGCCTCGCTCTCGGCGGGCACCACGGCGTCGCTCTCGGCGCCGAAGCCTCCGGCTCCGGCACGCGCCGCCGGCCACGGGCGCCACCAGCCCCCGTCCAACACACGCCGCCGCCGTCACCTCCCCCTCAGCCGCAGCAGTTCACACAGGAGGCCATGGCCGGCGTGCTCAACGACCTCGTCGCCGCGGTCCAGGGCATCCGCCTCTACTTGGCAAGTCCGTACGGGCCGCCTCCACCACTCCATCCAGCCATGGCCGCGGGGCAGCAGGCGCTGTCATGGTACTCAGTACCGGGGGCCATCATCGGAGGCTACCTGGCGCTTCCCCTCCGGCGGCCGCAACGCCGCCTTAGCCCACAAGATGGCGGCGCCGATCGCGACGGCAACCGCGCCCCTCGCCGCCACCACGGGACCGCAGTGGCCCACCTGGGCCGCGCCGTCCCCCGCCGCGCCGTCCCTCCCAGCGGCAACGGGGCAGGTTCCACCACCGCCCCCTCCCAGCCCTAGCCTGGGCCGGTCCTCACCGAGCGGGCTTCCGATCCAGGAGGTCCGCTTCCCTTCGTCACCATCGCCACTCCCCGGCTGGCTTCACGGGCCGCCGTCGGCTTACCCGGAGGCCCGTCCGCCGTCCGGTTTCCCATTGCAACCCGAGGCGTCGGGCACCACCGGGAACTACGCCGGCCCTTCCATCATGGACCGCGCACCGTCATCAGCCCTCCGCACCGTCGAGGCAGTGGGCCAGGGCGCGCCACACCAGCAGCCACCCCGGTTCACCAAGACCGACTTCGCCACGTACGACGGCTCAGACGACCCGCTTAACTGGCTCAACCAGTGTGACCAGTTCTTCCGCAGACAGCGCACGCCCGCGTCGGAGCGCACTTGGCTGGCTTCCTACCATCTCCGCGGGGCCGCCCAGACATGGTACTACGCCCACGAGCAGGACGAGGGCGGCATGCCCCCGTGCGATCATTTCCGGGCACTGTGCCTTCTTTGTTTCGGGCCACCGGTACATGGGAGCCGCTTGGCCGAGTTGGGCCGCCTGTCGTCCACAGCCGCACCGGCACCAACCCGGGCACCGACGCGGCCGTTCAGGCGCCTCTGGCGGAACAGCTGGAACACCGGCGCTTGGGCTTGTGCTTCAACTGCGATGCGCCCTATGCACCGGGCCATGTCTGTCCGCGACTTTTCTATTTGGAGACGACAGATGAGACCGAGGATGACACACTCGAGGATGGCCTCGGCGCCCCAGCCCTTGCGGAGCCCGCAGCGGCACCCGTGCCAGCCCCGGCCACCGCCCTCGTGGTGTCCCTTCACGCGCTGGCCGGCATCCGTGATGAACGGACGATGCTCTTACCGGTCATGATCCAGGACGAGCGCCTGGTGTCCCTAGTGGACACAGGGTCCACGCATAATTTCCAGCCGGAGACCACCATGCGGCGCCTTGCATTACAGCCAACCGGCGGGGAGCAGTTACGAGTCACAGTCGCTAATGGCGACCGTCTCCGCTGCCACGGGCTCGCCCACGACGTGCCCATCACTATCAGCGACGAGCACTTCACCATCACCTGCGCCGGCATCGACTTGGGATGCTTCGACTTCATCCTCGGTGTTGACTTCTTGTGCACTCTTGGTCCTATTCTTTGGGATTTCGACGTGCTAATGATGACCTTCTGGCGGTTGGGCCGCCGCGTTCGGTGGGACGGCATTGGGGGTGCCGCACCCACACCTCCACTCCAGCTGGCCGCGGCCACCGCCACGGTCGAGCACCCACTCTTGGAGAGCCTCCTACAGCAGCACGACGACATCTTCATCGAGCCACAGGGGCTGCCGCTCGCCCGCACGTACAATCACCGTATACATCTTCTGCCAGGCTCCACGCCGGTGGCGGTACGCCCTTACCGCTATCCGCAGTTGCGGAAGAATGAGTTGGAGCGGCAGTGTGCGCTCATGCTCGCGGCAGGCATCATCCGGCTCTCCACTTCGCGGTTTACCGTGCCGGTGCTTCTCGTCCGCAAGTCAGACGGCACATGGCGTTTCTGCACCGACTACCGTGCCCTTAATGCTATCACACTTAAGGACAAGTTCCCTATTCCAGTGATCGACGATTTCCTCGATGAGCTACACGGGGCGCGCTTCTTCACCAAGCTCGACCTCCGGATGACATCGCCAAGACGGCGTTACGGACTCACCACGGCCACTTCGAGTTCTTGGTGATGCCCTTTGGCCTCACAAACGCCCCGGCGACCTTCCAGGCTCTGATGAACGATGTCCTCCGGCCCTACTTATGTCGGTTTGTGCTCGTTTTCTTTGATGATATTCTGATCTACAGTGCGTCTTGGGCAGAGCACCTACAACACGTCGCCATCGTCTTCAACGAGCTTCGGGCGCACCATCTTCATCTTAAGCACTCGAAGTGCTCGTTCGGGACGCCTTCGGTGGCCTACCTGGGCCACGTAATCTCGGCTGACGGGGTCGCTATGGACGCCGACAAGGTGGCCGCCGTTGCTGCCTGGCCGACGCCCCAGTCTCCGCGGGCTCTTCGCGGGTTTCTCAGCCTTGCTGGATACTACCGAAAGTTCATCCGGGAGTTCGACGTCATCGCTTTGCCACTCACGCGGTTGTTGCGCCACGACGCTTTCGCCTGGAATGCGGAGGCGATGACAACTTTTGAGGCCCTCAAGGGGGCCCTCATGACGGGGACTGTTCTTCAGATGCCGGACTTCGACCGCCCGATCGTGGTGGACTGTGATGCTTTGGGTGTGGGGTTCGGCATTGTGCTTCATCAGGGCGATGGCCCTCTCGCCTTCTTCAGCCGGCCTTTCGCCCCGCGCCATCTCAAGCTCGTGGCGTACGAGCGGGAGCTCATTGGCTTGGTGCAGGCGGTGCGCCATTGGCGGCCCTATCTGTGGGGCCGGTCTTTCCATATTCGCACGGACCACTACAGCCTGAAATTCTTGCTGGATCAGAGGCTCTCGACCGTGCCATAGCACCAGTGGATTAGCAAGCTCTTCGGCTTCAATTTCGCCATCGAGTAATGCCCGGGTCGTCTTAACACCGTGGCCAATGCTTTATCCCGCCGCGATGCCGACCTCGACTCCGTCACCGGCGACTCCGAGGGGATGGCGCTCTGCATCCGCTCAGGGCCGACTTTCGGCCTGTTCGACGACATTTGTCGGGCCACAGCGACCGCCGCCGACGCGGTTCTCCTGCAGCAGCAGCTGGCGGCCAGCGACCTGGAGGAGCCCTGGCGCCTCTCCGACGGTCTGCTTGTCCATGGGCGTCGTGTCTTCGTTCCAGCCCATGACAATCTCCGTCACCAGGTCTTGCTGCTAGCCCACTCGGCTGGCCATGAGGGTGTGCAGAAAACCCTCCATCGTCTCCGTGCCAACTTCGACATTCCTGGTGATCGTGCCCTTGTTCGCGATTGGGTGCGCTCTTGTGCGACATGCCAGCGCAACAATACGGAGACGCTACGACCAGCTGGTCTTCTTCAGCCCCTGGATGTGCCATCTCAGGTCTGTGCCGATATCTCCATGGACTTCATCGAGGGGCTTCCCAAGGTGGGAGGCAAGTCGGTCATTCTCACGGTGGTCGACCGCTTTTCTAAGTATGCTCACTTCATCGCGCTGGGGCATCCCTACACCGCCGCGTCCGTGGCTCGTGCCTTCTTCGACAGTATTGTCCATCTGCACGGGTTCCCTTCTTCGATCGTTAGTGATCGCGACACGATGTTCACAGGCCATGTCTAGCGCGACCTCTTCAGGATGGCGGGAGTTAAGCTCTGCTTCAGCACGGCCTTCCACCCCCAATCAGAATCGGTGGAAATTTATCTTTTTCACCAGAGGTGGATCAAAACTTTTTACACCCAATCATTTGGTCAATTGTGCATTAAATATGGCCTAAGGTTTTATAAAATTGATTAGGTCCAATTTTGCAACAAATATATTATTGGTCCTTCGCAAAAAACTCATTTTGGACACTCGAAAAATGATTAAAAATAGCTAGAAAGATCAGAAATGCATACAGATTGGTGCTCATCCATAAAATGTGGTCTAACTTGAGTGAAAATTTGTGTGGTGCCCTTTTACAAAATATTTTTGATAGCTGCTTCCAAAATAGCTCTATCTTTAGTACTTGGAAATTATTTTAAATCACAGATTCTCAGACCAATTAGAACACTTCTCACGAATCACTCCACTCTATGTGATCTAAACCGTCCACACCAAGCGGATCCAACGTCTCTCACTCACCTCTCAGCAGGCCAACCAAACCCTAGCTCCACTCCTCTCCCCTCTCTCCCCCGATTCAGATCCACTCGCAGCCGCCACCTACCTCCCGCACCCGATTCAGATCCCGCCGCCCGCGCCCGCGCGCCACCACACTCCTCCTCGCCTCCCATAGGACAAAAACCCTACGCGGCTCTTCCTCCGACCGCCGACCTACCCCGTCCCTGATGCCTCACTCGCCGCCTTCCGCCGCAGGGTCGCCGCGCTCGTCCCGCCCTCGGCGCCGCACCTCCACTGCCACCTCCGCTGGCTCCTCGGCTCCGCCTCCGCCTCGGGCGAATGGCCGACAGAGACGCCGAGAGCCGCGGGCCACCGCCGACGTGAGGAGGGGGATCTTCGACCGCCTGCGGGCCGCTAGCAACTAGGAGGCACTCTCTGACCCCTTCTTCAGCCGCGTGCTCGAGGACCACCACAAGCGCCTCCCGTCCAGCTACTACATCGACCTTGACGTGAACAAGGCCGACGACGTGCTGCTGCACTGCCGGATCCTCGCAGAGTGCGCCGCAGACCCCGACGAGATCCACCCGCCCTCTTCCTCTCCCCTGCGTCCGCCCCGTCATCCGTCCCCGAGGTACCCCGCCCGACCGCCCCCAGTCAGTTCTCTTCTCTGTGGCTGGATCAGCCCGACGCGTTCCTGACATTTTTTCTCTCCGTCTCTGTGGTTGGGCAGATGGAGAGGGTGCTCAAGGATGATGCCATCCAGGAGAAGGGCGAGCGCGCCAGGATGGTAACCACCCCCCTCCCATCTGATATTCTTGTTTTCCTTCTTGGTCTGATTGGGTCGGTTCGTTCGTCCGTTGGTTCGGTGGCGCTGCTGCAACTGTGTGCAATTAGTTTATACTGATCTCATTTAGACTGCAAAATCCATAGATTGTTAGTTTGACAAGTATCGGACCAACAACCTGACTGCCGGCTTCGCTTAGTAGGATATGTAGGTAACCCCGGCATACACACACACATACACTGATGTTGTATTGCTGTTGCATAATGTGTTTTTGCAACTGTGTGCAATGAGTTTACGGGTCTCCTTTGACTGCGGAAGCTGAATATCACTCCCTTCGTTCATAAATAAGTGATGTGCAAAGAGGTGTTGTGCATGGTGATCGCCTTCAATTTACTTTCTGCCTGTAGAGTTACTGTGTCAAATCTTGAATGAAGCATTCGGGTAGTTGCATCTCTTGGGTCAAGTGTTTCTCAGATGCTTGTATGTATCTTGGCTCGGTAAATCGATATAATACTTACTTAGCTATGAAGGGACTTTCATGAATCATAGCACTGGTGTGTGGCTGCCATGCATCTCTGGATTATTGGTTTAGTGTACTGTAGATATGTGATCCTTTTATCTAACTAGCTTGTATGTGCTTGTTCTTGAACTGTGGGTCGCGGACGTTCTGCTGGAAACAAGTTCAGGATGTCTCTGGGTCTGCCTGTGGCAGCCACTTTGAACTGTGCTGATAACACTGTTGCTGCATCTGGTTAAGCTGCCGCTGCCGCCCCAAAGGGCAACCTTCACCAGGCACAACCTCATAACAGGGCCTCAAGGTTCTGTGCCCCATCGAAGCTCTTTCTAAATTACTGAAATGAATATGGCTAGGTCTGATGTGCCTCTTGTACTATTGCTCGATTTGTTATGATTTGATTCACCAAGAGTGATTCTTCTACTATCTTGTAGTAAGGTTAATTGTACAACAATGGATGATTCTAGTTTGGTTATTGCTAGAATAATTCATCAACTTGAGATATGCTGGGATGTTACTGTAGGTGTCAAAGTTTGTTTGACCTTTGATTGTCTGTCAGAAGTATTGTATGATCCATAATTTAATTCGCAGCATTAATTAGGTCCTGCTATAGTCTTTTTTAAACTTCTTATGAGATTGAAGTATTCGTTCTGATTTCTGGTTTGCTGATTGTTGTAGACAACGTCGTGTAGGAGTCCTTTGCAGTTGTTGCTGTCGGTGGCTTCTCTGCCATCCATAGCCGCAGCCGCGGCTGGACGCTTGGTCCTTCTGCTATCGTCGCTGGAGCTGCTACCGCTGCATCTGGCCTGGCCTGCTATCCCTTATCCATTGGTGGTGTCACAGCTTAAGCGGCTGAAGTCCATTTTGTGATAAAATGCTTCTATGACAGGCTTGTTAGAAACAAACAACTCAAATAATATTCATTTGCGGTGGGGGAGGGTGGGTTTGGAATCTGGTCTCCAGTGTGACCCATTTCTAAAACTTAGTAAAAATCATATTTTAGTTCTCAACTTAAGAAAAACAAAAATAATGCTCACAAGTATTTTGATAAACGAGCCATCTCATCAAATTTTCATTAAAGCAACCGTCAGTTGAACTTACAAGAGTTTTGAACCAAAACGAAGCTAGCATATTACATGCAGGAACCGTAAATTGCTTATTCCATGCACCAAAAAGCGACAGAGAAGAACAAACGACTCCAGGAAGCAACTTTTGCACATTCAACTTCCACATTCAAATCCTGAGCATAATTGGGCTCTAACCATCGCATACTTCACATGTATTGCAAGATAATTCTAGGTGTTAACCCTAGCATCAAACATATACTGGATTACCTGATAATCGTGTATTGTTTCCTTTTCTAACATAATCATCTTTTTTTTCGGAACAAGGGAAAATAACCAAAATATTGATTTTTTTATGAGAAATACAACACACTAGAACCAAAAAAAACATATGAGATCTTATCTGTGTGATAAAAAATGATATTGTCAATTATTCGGAAGGTAGAAATACATTGACTCATTACATACACAACAATGGAATGACATATGCTCCATTTATTTTATAGATTAGGATGCATATCTAGAAACTCAAACATGTCCTTAATTTGTGCACTGGTCCTCCGTGTAATCAGCCAACGTTTCACTTAGTTGTGGTTGTTCTCCCAGAACTGAGCCTGGAGCCAGTCTATTGTATTCTTTTCCACCTGAAACGCCTTGGCAAGAACATCATCGGAAATTTGTGGGTCCGACCCAAACACCGCATTGGCAATTGTGATAGCCCCTGGGTTCTGGCTGCTGAGCGCGGCAATTGCAACGGCGGGCTTGTGGGGGTTGGGGTTGAATTGGAAGTGGATGAGCCCCACGGGGAAAACAAACACATCACCTTTGTTAAGAACCTTGGAGAGGAACTTGTTTTTGTTTGGGGCGGGCTGGTTGGATGTGACAAAGCCAACGTACAGTGTCCCCTCGAGCACCGTGAGGATCTCAGTGGCGCGAGGGTGCGTATGTGGTGGGTTCTCACCCAAGGAGCATAGTCGATGCGCGCAATTGAGATGCCGAGGGTGTTGAGTCCAGCAATCTGCATGACGTTGATCAAAGTGACGTTGGATCCAACCTTGTTGGTCACCCTAGGCTTGTCGAGGTTGGCTGCCTTGAAGAAGTCATCTGCGTTAACTTCCATCGGGTTCTTGCAAACAAACCCATTGACACGAACTGGTGCATATAGGAGATGTGACATGTAAGCTCAGATCTTAGAAAGTTGTTTCGACTTGCATATAATTTACAGAAATAGATTTCAACATATTTATTTGGTGAGAACATGATGAGAAACCGGATAGTACCTGGTGAATTCATGTCGGCGACACAAAAGTCCTGGAGGGGGCTAGGATCGGAGGCAGTGGCCTGCCATGAGACCAATGCAAGAAGAGCGGCGAGGAGAAGGAAGTAAGAGGAGGATGCCATCTGATTTTTTTTCTCTCTCTCTTTGTGTTCCTGTTTGTGATTGTGGTGTACGTGAGTGTTGGTTTGAAACTGCAGAGGATGTATGAGTTTATATAGGTGCAGCGAGCAGCGCCTGAACTTGTGAGCAATAATAGACCTAGTCAAGTGAAACAAACCAACCAATTGAACTGGTCTCATGCTGCTAATTAAACTACTGCATATACTTTACAGGCTCCCATTTAAGACACGTTTTCCCTTTAAAGAAACAATGCAGCTTATACATAAAGCTATTCTATCGTGATGTGTACGGGTGAGTAGTAATTATGAATGTTTCTCCATCTCACCCGTGTCGCCACAATGCATGCAGGGCCGATTCCAAGAAAATTCACCGCCCATCACTATTAAGGAAAAGATTTTTAAGACAAGAAGCGTCCGGCACTAGTTTAATTAGATATCATATACTCGGTCATAGTCGGAACAAGTGCAGACGAAACCAGTCAAAGAGCAGTTGAGAAGCCAAGTCAGGTAAGGCAATCAATCGTTTTCTAGCTCAATGCCGACATAGATAAAGTCACCTACTCACGCGTAGGCTTGATTCATGGGCGCATGACTTCTAAAGACATATAGAGTGACTACTACCCCTGTTCTTTTTCTAAATCATGTGTTCAATCGACCTTTTCAAACTATGAAATTATATAATTTCCAATAGATTTTTCATGAAATCCAGCAACATAAGGTGACAGAGCAGTTAGCAGATTTGTAGTAGCCCCTGTACGTTATCATCATGTCAGTCAGATATTTACTTGGTCAGATGTCTCTCGAAGTGGTTGAGTACTTGCAGGAAGAAGCGACGACATTAATGGAGGAAGTGCCCAACCAAAAGGAGAGCTGATACAAATGCCATGACGATGGAGAGAGGATGTTTCCATATGATCTTAGCAAGACTAGTTAACATCTTCCTGCGAAGAGTTTTATCACACATGACCAGTTCAGTTTATAAATCTAACAATCTGGTTAGCCTTCCTGACTAGGTTCGTGGCACCAGACCTCACGTACTTCTTTTGCTAGAGTAAATAGTAGTGATCTAAAAGCTCTTATATTTCTTTACGAAAAGAGTACCTCCAATGAAAAGACTAGGCCAGGCGGCCACTCATAAACAGATTAATTTCTTGGAGGTGTGTGTTGGCAGTTTTAGTGTAGAAAGAAGTTTCCAGAAGATGATTTAATTGCTTCTATCACAACCATCTTAAAAAGAGACAACTCAAATAATAATTGTTTTTGGGATTCAGTTATCAACAATAGTTTTGCTGTGGAATGATCAATCAAACTTACAAGAGTTTTGTACCAAAAGGAAGACAAACAAAACATTCAGGAAAAACAGAACTAACGGCAACCAAAACAGCAAGTTTCGTAGCAAAGGAAACATAAACTACATCTTTCATGCACCAGAAAGACAGACCACAAGAACGACTACAGGAAGCAACTTTTGCACATTCAACTTGCACATTGCAACTTCCGAGCACATTGCATATTTCGCTTCTGATTAAATTTTTGCATAAATTATTCAAGTTTCCATTTAATATGCCTAAGTGTTACTGCATCATCTGATGTACGGCTGAGTAGTACTTATGATTATTTATCCATCTCAGCCAAGTCGGCACAATACAAGCATGGCTGGCTCCATGAAAAGTCACCACCCCTCACCATAGTTTATTAGATATCATATACTTGGTCATGGTGAGAACTGGTCCTCACGAGGTCAAAGAGCAGCTGATAAAAGCCAAGTGATGTAAAGCAATCGTTTTCTACCTAGACAAAGTCACCTGCTTAGCTTTATGTACTCCCTCAATTATTTCAGGTGCTACAGAATGCATGCAATCAAGATTTTCAAGTTGTGGCCACTAACATAAGCAAACTATATATTTGTCACTCGATTTGTAATGAACAATACTGTGCACAAGATATGGCATGGGATAAAAATAACATAAACATAATTATACATTATATATGTGTGTTAGCAGCTTAACGTACATATGATTAAAAAGCATGGTTAGAGATATAATGGAATATCTTACTGTCCTCCAGAACCAAGGGAAAAAATAACCAGAGAAACTTTGCAATATGAGTCATCTAGTTCTATAGAAAATATTAGGTTGGAAGATGACGTTGTAGTTAACGGGTTGTGTCGATGAGAAAGAAATCGAGGTGTGTCATTCCATGCATGAATGCACCTAATACACAACTATTATATGTAGCAGCCCCTGTTATCATCACATCAATAAGATACTTACTTGGTCAAACTTTCTCTAAATGGTTAATTACATTAATCCACGCACACATAAACAATGACGATAGGGAGCAGAAACAATTCATGTGATCTTAGTAAGAGTAGTTAACGTCCCCTTGCTAACAGGTTGATCATGATCATTTCAATGGATAAATCTGACAATCTAGTCGGCCTTTCTTGAGTAGGCTCATGACACACCTCGCATGCCTCTTTTGTTAGAGTAAACATTGCACCAAATGACTGGGCTGGGTGGCCACTCATAAACTGATTAATTTCTTGGA
This sequence comes from Aegilops speltoides, assembly GCA_021437245.1. Lineage (NCBI taxonomy): Eukaryota > Viridiplantae > Streptophyta > Magnoliopsida > Poales > Poaceae > Aegilops > Aegilops speltoides. The sequence goes on from CM038144.1 coordinate 492,093,668, forward strand.
GGTGTGTGTGTGTAGTTTTGATACAGAAAAGATGTTTCCATCAGACAAATAAAAGGATTCCAGAAAGAAGAAGACAGGCCCCAACATCATCCTCATGGAGAACATGTGAGGCTATCTCCGCTGCCGGCCCTAGACCCACACACTCTCCACCTCCCTGGTAGCTACCGATCAGCACCACGCCGAGCAAAGCCCCGGGCGATGATAAGCGGCAGTGGGTGTTGGAAATATGTCCTAGAGGCAATAATAAAATGGTTATTATTATATTTCTTTGTTCATGATAATTGTCTGTTATTCATCCTATAACTGTGTTATCCGGAAATCATAACACACGTGTGAATACATAGACTACAACATGTCCCTAGTAAGCCTCTAGTTGACTAGCTCATTGATCAACAGATAGTCATGGTTTCCTGACTATGGGCATTGGATGTCATTAATAACGGGATCACATCATTAGGAGAATGATGTGATGGACAAGACCCAATCCTAAGCATAGCTCAAAGATCGTGTAGTTCGTTTAGCTAGAGCTTTTCCAAATGTCAAGTATCGTTTCCTTAGACCATGAGATTGTGCAACTCCCGGATACCGTAGGAGTGCTTTGGGTGTGCCAAATGTCACAACGTAACTGGGTGACTATAAAGGTGCACTACGGGTATCTCCGAAAGTGTCTATTGGGTTGGCACGAATCGAGACTGGGATTTGTCACTCCGTATGACGGAGAGGTATCTCTGGGCCCACTCGGTAATGCATCATCATAATGAGCTCAATGTGACCACGGGATCATGCATTATGGTACGAGTAAAGTGACTTGCCGGTAACGAGACTGAAAGAGGTATTGGGATACCGACGATCGAGTCTCAGGCAAGTAACGTACCGATTGACAAAGGGAATTGTATACGGGATTGATTGAATCCTCGACATCGTGGTTCATCCGATGAGATCATCGAGGAGCATGTGGGAGCCAACATGGGTATCCAGATCCCGCTGTTGGTTATTGACCGGAGAGGCGTCTTGGTCATGTTTGCATGTCTCCCGAACCCGTAGGGTCTACACACTTTAGGTTCGGTGACGCTAGGGTTGTAGAGATATTAGTATGCAGCAAACCGAAAGTTGTTCGAAGTCCCGGATGAGATCCCGGACGTCACGAGGAGTTCCGGAATGGTCCGGAGGTGAAGAATTATATATAGGAAGTGCAGTTTCGGCCATCGGGAGAGTTTCGGGGGTCACCGGTATTGTACCGGGACCACCGGAAGGGTCCCGGGGGTCCATCGGGTGGGGCCACCTATCCCGGAGGGCCCCATGGGCTGAAGTGGGGAGGGGACCAGCCCCTGGTGGGCTGGTGCGCCCCCCCCTGCGCCTAGGGTTGGGAACCCTAGGAGGGGCGCCCACTGCCTTGGGGGCAGGCACCCCCTTGTCGCCGCCCCCTAGGAGATCCCATCTCCTAGGGCCGGCGCCCCCCTGGGGACCCTATATACAGAGGGGGGAGGGAGGGCAGCCGCACCCCAAGTCTTGGCGCCTCCCTCTCCCCTGCTACACCTCTCCCTCTCGCAGAAGCTCGGCGAAGCCTTGCCGGGATCCCTGCTGCATCCACCACCACGCCGTCGTGCTGCTGGATCTTCATCAACCTCTCCTTCCCCCTTGCTGGATCAAGAAGGAGGAGACATCACACTGACCGTACGTGTGTTGAACGCGGAGGTGCCGTCCGTTCGGCGCTAGGATCTCCGGTGATTTGGATCACGACGAGTACGACTCCCTCAACCCCGTTCTCTTGAACGCTTCCGCTCGATCTACAAGGGTATGTAGATGCACTCCTCTCTCTCGTTGCTAGATGAACTCATAGATTGATCTTGGTGAAACCGTAGAAAAAAATTTATTTTCTGCAACGTTCCCCAACAGTGGCATCATGAGCTAGGTCTATGCGTAGTTCTCTTTGCACGAGTAGAACACAATTTGTTGTGGGCGTAGATGTTGTCAACTTTCTTGCCACTACTAGTCTTATTTTGCTTCAGCAGTATTGTGGGATGAAGCGGCCCGGACCGACCTTACACGTACGCTTACGTGAGACAGGTTCCACCGACTGACATGCACTAGTTGCATAAGGTGGCTAGCGGGTGTCTGTCTCTCCCACTTTAGTTGGAGCGGATTCGATGAAAAGGGTCCTTATGAAGGGTAAATAGAAGTTGGCAAATCACGTTGTGGCTTTAACGTAGGTAAGAAAACGTTCTTGCTAGATCACCTATAGAAGCCACGTAAAAACTTGCAACAACAATTAGAGGACGTCTAACTTGTTTTTGCAGCAAGTGTTTTGTGATGTGATATGGCCAAAGGATTTGATGAATGATATATGTGATGTATGAGATGATCATGTTCGTTTTGTGATAAAATGCTTCTATGTCAGGCTTGTTACAAAGAAACAACTCGAATAATATTCATTTTTGGGGGGTTTATGTAATAATCTTTATTTATGCATGTTTTCTATATGTATGTTGGAGCTAATTTTTGGAACCCGGTCTACGGTGTGCCCATTTTCTAGAACTTAGTAAAAATCATATTTTTAGTTCTCAACTTAAGAGAAACAAAAATAATGCTCATAAGTATTTTGATAAAACGAGCCACCTCATCAAATTTTCATTAAAGCAACCGTCAATTGAACTTCCAAGAGTTTTAAACCAAAAGGAAGCTAAAGTATTACATGCAGGAACCGTAAATTGCTTATTGCATGCACCAGAAAGTGAGAGAGCAGAACAACGACTCCAGGAAGCAAACTTTCGCACATTCAACTTTCACATTTAAATCCTGAGCACAATCGGACTCCAACCATAGCATACTATGTATTGCAAGATAATCGTAGGTGTTTAACCCTAGCATCAAACATATACTAGATTACCAGATAATCGTGCATTGTTTCCTTTTCTATCCTAATCATCTCTTGTTTCGGAACAAGGGGAAAAGAACCCAAAATATTGATTTTTTATCAGAAATACGACACATTAGAACCAAAAAAGCATATCAGGTCTTATCAGTGTCATAAAAAATGATATTGTCAATTATTCAGAACGTAGAAATACATTCACTCATTACAGACACAACAATGGAATTACATATGCTCCATTTATTTTATAGATTGCGATGCATATCTAGAAACTCAAACATGTCCTTAATTTGTGCACTGGTCCTCCGTTTAATCAGCCAACATTTCCCTTAGTTGTGGTTGTTCTCCCAGAACTGAGCCTGGAGCCAGTCTATTGTATTCTTTTCCACCTGAAACGCCTTGGCAAGAACATCATCGGATATTTGTGGGTCTGACCCAAACACCGCATTGGCAATTGTGATAGCCCCAGGGTTCTGGCTGCTAAGCGCGGCAATTGCAACGGCGGGCTTGTGGGGGTTGGGGTTGAATTGGAAGTGGATAAGCCCCACGGGGAAGACAAACACATCACCTTTGTTGAGCACCTTGGAGAGAAACTTGTTTCTGTTTGGGGCGGGCTGGTTGGATGTGACAAAGCCAACGTACAGTGTCCCCTCGAGCACCGTGAGGATCTCAGTGGCGCGAGGGTGCGTATGTGGTGGGTTCTGGCCCAAGGGAGCATAGTCGATGCGCGCAATTGAGATGCCGAGGGTGTTGAGTCCAGCAATCTGCATGACGTTGATCAAAGTGACGTTGGATCCAACCTTGTTGGTCACCCTAGGCTTGTCGAGGGCGGCTGCCTTGAAGAAGTCATCTGCGTTAACTTCCATCGGGTTCTTGCAAACAAACCCATTGACACGCACTGGGTGCATAGAGGAGATGTAGAGGGTAAGCTTAGGTATTAATAGAAAGTGGTTTCAACATGCATATAATTTTCAGAAATTCATTACAACATATGTATTTGGTGGTAGCAGGAGGGGAAACCGGGAAGTAAGCAGTACCTGGTGAATGCATGTCGGCCACACAAAAGTCCTGGAGCGGGCCAGGGTCGGAGGCAACTGCCTGCCATGAGACCAAGGCAAGAAGTGCGACGAGGAGAAGGATGGTAGGGGAGGATGCCATTTGATTTCAGCTTCTTTGGCTCTTCTTTTCTCTTGTCTTCCTCTGTGTGTGAGTGATGGTTTGAGTATGCATAGCAGGGGATGTATGTGTTTATATAGGCACGACGAGCAGTGAGAACTTGTGGGCAATTGACATAGTCAAGTGGAACGAACCAACGGATAGAAATGGTATATGGTTGGTGATATTAGATTATTTCGCATAAACTTTTGAGACATGGTCAGCCATCAAGGGGGATTCACAATCCAGGAAAAGTTCTGTGCATCATCAAGTTCCCTTTTTGGTATGCCTAAGGGACACATTTCCCCTTTAATAATTTATAAATAAAGAAGCAAACTGAGCTACTCCATCAGATGTACCGCTGAAGAATAGTTATTAGTAACAAGTCTGGATCGTGTCAACTATGCCTGGTCAAATTTGAAACCGGGGCACGTCAATCCATGCATGAGTGCACCTAACACACCTATTATATGTAGCAGCCCCTGTTATGATCAAGTCAATCAGATATATATGTCATGCCTGGTCAAATTTCTCTCCAAGTGGTGGAGTACTTGCAGCAAAAAGCAACAACAACGACGACACGACGATGGAGAGCAGGAACTTTTCATCTGATCTTAACAAGAGTGGTTGACATCTTCTTGCAAAGTGTTTTCATCATGCATGACCAGTGCAGTGCATAAATCTAACAATCTAGTCCTGGCTAAGGAAGGTTCATGACCAGTTTTGTCATGGATGATCAGGTCCATGCATGTTACAACAACAGAAATGGCAGTCTTTTCTGGTTTACTCCAACAGGAAGGCGAACCGGAAGCTACCTACAGCGAGGAGGAGCGGGCGCGCTGCTGGCGGGTGTAGTCCCAGATGGCGATGGCGGCGCTGACATGTACGTTGAGTGACCGGACGACGCCAAGCTGCGGGATCTCGACGCACACGTCCACCGCCTCCTGGATGATGTCCACCGGGATGCCCTCCTTCTCCCTGCCCAGCACCACCACCGTCTTGGCCGGGAACACAAACTCGTCCAGCGCCACGCTGTTGGCCGTCTGCTCCAGCCCCACCACCGTGTACCCCTCCGCCCGCTTCCTCTGTAAAAACGCCCTCACGCTCTCCGCCGGCACCTCCACCATCGGCACCCACTTCTCCGCAGTCACGCTGATCAGCCGGAACTGCTTGTCCTGGACCACCCCCATGTCCCCCACCGCCAGCCCGCCCGCCCTGAATATCTCGCACGTCCGGGTCAGACCGGCCAGGTTCGGGATCCGCTCCACCAGCGACGCCACCACGATCAGATCCTGCCGGCTCTGCCTCACAGTCTCCGCCGCCTCCTTCCTTGATTCCACCGCTAGGTTGAACGTGTCGTCGTCTTCCTCCATCTCGAAGAGCAGTCGTGAGATGTCATTGTTGCCCATGACCGCGCCGTTGCTGCTCGCTGCTTGCTCCGAGTCCCGGTGGGGTATGATCTTCTTCTGGAAATCTTGACTGGCTACTATCTTCTCTTCGGTACCCTCCTCATGTTTTCTCACCGCCAGACCCTCGTTCTTGATTGTTGCTGAATCCTTTATCATAGAATGCCTCAGCTCCTCCCTCACATCCTGATATTACATACATACAGCTAAATCATTAAGGAGACGCAGTTTCAAGCCAACACAACAAGATAGCTCAAGTTCAAGTGCTTACGTTCAGAAAGTTATTAACTCGCTCCAACACCGACACTGGAACACATTCAAAGCCAGACGACTGCATAAAAAAACAGCATATTCAAAATTACAACATAAGTGCCAAAAGGTTCAGTGCCGCATAAAAAACATAATAACGTCCCTAGAATCCTCCATGTTACTCATTTCCTGACAAAATGAACAGTGGCCTTAAATTTCTTGGGGACAGAATACACGAACCTCAATGCGAGCTGTAAATATTCCCGTGGAGTCCCAGATATATCAGGATCAAAAACATCAAGGAAACCTTCGATTGAAACTCTTAGCCTGAAATCAAAACATATGAATGATAAAGACATTCAAGATGAAAATTATATAACACCTTGAGGATCTTTTCTAGATTTAGAGAAGGAAATCAAGTAGGGTATATGAGTTGACAGTACAGGTACGGGAGGAAAGTTCCTCACTAAAACTCCTGATGGTACATTGAGAGAAGTTTTAATAGGGTGATGCCCAGTATATAGCCTAGCTAATAAACAAAAGAAAACAGAGTATGTGAATGTACCTTGCGCAGTCGGTATTCTCTGCCAGATACTTCTTCAAATCTTGAAAGCACCTCCTCTCGATGGATGGATTTTCTGAGCTTTCTAGGTGCAAAATAGGCCACAACTTGGAAAAAACAGTGTGGACAAGTAGCTGTGGTACAATACAGATCTTTAGTTGACCAGTACAATATAAAGCTTCAGAAGGATGTAGCCCCACATAATTCTCAAGTACATAGTTTTACCTGAGTGAAACTACGTAGACTGTGGTGATGGGATGTTAAAAATGAAATTATTGGAGGAAGCAATTGATTCAGATGGTTTCCTCTGGACAACCAGCTCCCTTGAATGGAGGATCACGTTTGCTGCTATAAAAACATATGAAGATAGTGCCTGCAAAGAGATGTATAAATGTAGACCAAAATGGAAGGACATCCTCAAAAAAAATGGAAAGACGTCTGACTAAATGTTCACCTGTTGGCGCATTGTTATGACCGGTTTACAATATAACCGGAGGAGGCCCGTTGGGCAGTAGATTAGGGGTTTGGCCCACAAGTTATCTTTGGCTAGTCGTTTTGAGGTTATAAATATTAGATTGTAAGATACCTTTTGAGATTAAGCAATAAAGATAGTTCTATCATATTGCCCGGCTCCAGAGGAGCCGGAAACCCTAGCCGCACCTTGCCCGAGCCGCCGCCGCCCTTCTCGTTCCTCGCGACGGCGCCAACACGCCGGAGCCGCCGCCCTCGCCCCCAACCCTCGCTGTCCTGCCCCTATAACCTAAGGACCCGAGTCGGTAGGAACACTAGTCCTACCAATTTGGTATCAGGTATCCGGGTTGCGACCATGTCTTCGCCGCCTTTAATTCCGCCACCACCGCCACTGCCCGTCAACTCCACCACCGTCGCTGCCACCAACTCCACCACCGTCGCTGCCGCCAACTCCACCACCGCCGCCGCTTCCACGCCGGGTGTCACGGCCTCGCTCTCGGCGGGCGCCACGGCGTCGCTCTCGGCGCCGAGCCTCCCGGCTCCCGGCATCGCGCCGGGCCACGGGCGGCCACCAGCCCCCGTCCAACACACGCCGCCGCCGTCACCTCCCCTTCAGCCGCAGCAGTTCACACAGGAGGCCATGGCCGGCGTGCTCAACGACCTCGTCGCCGCGGTACAGGGCATCCGCCTCTACTTGGCAAGTCCGTACAGGCCGCCTCCACCACTCCATCCAGCCATGGCCGCAGGGCAGCAGGCGCTGCCGTGGTACTCAGTACCGGGGGCCATCACCGGAGGCTACCCGGCGCTTCCCCCTCCGGCGGCCGCAACGCCGCCTTGGCCACAGTGGCCGACGCCGATCGCGATGGCAACCGCGCCCCTCGCCGCCACCACGGGACCGCAGTGGCCCACCTGGGCCGCGCTGTCCCCCGCCGCGCCGGCCCTCCCAGTAGCAACGGGGCAGGTTCCACCACCGCCCCCTCCCAGCCCTAGCCTGGGCCAGTCCTCGCCGAGCGGGCTTCCGATTCAGGAGGTCCGCTTCCCTTCGTCACCATCTCCACTCCCCGGCTGGCTTCACGGGCCGTCGTCGGCTTACCCGGAGGCCCGTCCGCCGTTCGGTTTCCCGTTGCAGCCCGAGGCGTCGGGTGCCATCGGGAACTACGCCGGCCCTTCCATCATGGACCGCGCACCGTCATCAGCCCTCCGCACCGCCGAGGCAGTGGGCCAGGGCGCGCCACACCAGCAGCCACCCCGGTTCGCCAAGATCGACTTCGCCACGTACGACGGCTCAGACGACCCGCTTAACTGGCTCAACCAGTGTGACCAATTCTTCCGCGGACAGCGCACGCCCGCGTCGGAGCGCACTTGGCTGGCTTCCTACCATCTGCGTGGGGCCTCCCAGACATGGTACTACGCCCACGAGCAGGACGAGGGCGGCATGCCCCCGTGGGATCGTTTCCGAGCACTGTGCCTTCTTCGTTTCGGGCCACCGGTACGCGGGAGCCGCTTGGCCGAGTTGGGCCGCCTGTCGTTCACCTCCATGGTGCAGGATTTAGCCGACCGCTTCTAGGCACTGGCATGCCACGCGCTCGGTGTGATGGCCTTACAACGGGCGGAGCTTTTCATCGGCGGCCTTCCCGACCACATCCGCATGGACGTCGAGATGAAGGGGCCCCAAGACCTTCAGACGGCCATGTACTATGCCAGGACGTTTGAGCAGCGCGCCCAGGCCTTGACGCGTCCATCCGCGCCACGTGGGGGCCGACAGCCTCCCCGACCGTCTCCAGCAGCACCAGCATCATCCACAGCCGCACTGGCACCCACCCCGGCACCGACGCGGCCGTTCAGGCGCCTCACTCAGGTGGAACAGCTGGAACACCGGCGCTTGGGATTGTGCTTCAACTGCGATGCGCCCTATGCACCGGGCCATATCTGTCCGCGCCTTTTCTATTTTGAGACGACAGACGAGACCGAGGATGACACACTGGAGGATGGCCTCGGCGCCCCAGCCCTTGCGGAGCCCGCAGCAGCACCCGCGCCCGCCCCGGCCACCGCCCTCGTGGTGTCCCTTCACGCGCTGGCCGGCATCCGTGATGAACGGACGATGCTCTTGTCGGTCATGATCCAGGGCGAGCGCCTGGTGGCCCTAGTGGACACAGGGTTCACGCATAATTTCCTGTCGGAGACCACCATGCGGCGCCTTGCATTACAGCCAACCGGCGGGGAGCAGTTACGAGTCACAGTCGCTAATGGTGACCGTCTCCGCTGCCACAGGCTTCGCCGACGCGTGCCCATCACTATCGGCGACGAGCACTTCACCATCACCTGCACTGGCATCGACTTGGGCTGCTTCGACTTCATCCTCGGTGTCGACTTCTTGCTCACTCTTGGTCCTATTCTCTGGGATTTCGACGCGCTAACGATGACCTTCTGGCGGTTGGGCCGCCGCATTCGGTGGGACGGCATTGGGGGTGCCGCACCCACACCTCCACTCCAGCTGGCCGCGGCCACCGTCACGGCCGAGCACCCACTCTTGGAGAGCCTCCTACAGCAGCACGACGACATCTTCACCGAGCCATAGGGGCTGCCGCCCGCCCGCACATATAATCACCGTATACATCTTCTGCCAGGATCCACGCCGGTGGCGGTACGCCCTTACCGCTATCCGCAGTTGCGGAAGAATGAGTTGGAGCGGCAGTGTGCGCTCATGCTCGTGGCAGGCATCATCCGGCTCTCCACTTCGCCGTTTACCGCGCCGGTGCTTCTTGTTCGCAAGTCAGACGGCACATGGCATTTCTGCATCGACTACCGTGCCCTTAATGCTGTCACACTTAAGGACAAGTTCCCTGTTCCGGTGGTCGACGATTTCCTCGATGAGCTACACGGGGCGCGCTTCTTCACCAAGCTCGACCTCCGGTCGGGGTATCACCAGGTGCGCATGCACCCGGATGACATCGCCAAGACGGCGTTTCGGACTCACCACGGCCACTTCGAGTTCTTGCTTATGCCCTTTGGCCTCACCAACGCCCCGGCGACCTTCCGGGCTCTGATGAACGACGTCCTCCGGCCCTACTTACGTCGGTTTGTGCTTGTTTTCTTTGATGATATTCTGATCTACAGTGCGTCTTGGGCAGAGCACCTGCAGCACGTCGTCATCGTCTTCAACGAGCTTCGGGCGCACCATCTTCATCTTAAGTGCTCGAAGTGCTCGTTCGGGACGCCTTCGGTGGCCTACCTGGGCCACGTCATCTCGGCCGACGGGGTTGCTATGGACGCCGACAAGGTGGTCGTCGTCGCTGCCTGGCCGACGCTCCAGTCTCCGCGGGCTCTTCGCGGGTTTCTCGGCCTTGCTGGATACTACCGACAGTTCATCCGGGAGTTCGGCGGCATCGCTTTGCCACTCACGCGGTTGTTGCGCCTCGACGTTTTTGCCTGGAATGCGGAGACGACGATAACTTTTGAGGCCCTCAAGGGGGCCCTCACGATGGGGCATGTTCTTCAGATGCCGGACTTCGACCGCCCGTTTGTGGTGGACTGTGATGCTTCGGGTGTGGGGTTCGGCGTTGTGCTTCATCGTATGATGGCCCTCTCGCCTTCTTCAGGCCTTTCGCCCCGCACCATCTCAAGCTCGCGGCGTACGAGCGGGGAGCTCATTGGCTTGGTGCAGGCGGTGCACCATTGGCGGCCCTATCTGTGGGGCCGGTCTTTCCAGATTCGCACGGACCACTACAGCCTGAAATTCTTGCTGGATCAGAGGCTCTCGACCGTGCCACAGCACCAGTGGATTAGCAAGCTCTTCGGCTTCAATTTCTCTGTCAAGTACCGCTCGGGTCGTCTTAACACCGTGGCCGATGCTTTATCCCGCCGCGATGTTGACCTCGACTCCGTCCGGCGACTCGAGGATGGCACTCTGCATCCGCCAGGGCGACTTTTGGCCTGTTCGACAACATTCGGCTGAGCCCAGCGACGCCGCCGCCGACGCGGTTCTCCTGCAGCAGCAGCTGGCGGCTGGCGACCTGGAGGAGCCCTGGCGCCTCTCTGGCGGTCTGCTTGTCCATGGGAGCCGTGTCTTCGTTCCAGCCCATGACGATCTCCGTCACCAGGTCTTGCTGCTAGCCCACTCGGCTGGCCATGAGGGTGTGCAGAAAACCCTCCATCGTCTCCACGCCAACTTCTACATTCCTGGTGATCTGCCCTCGTTCGCGATTGGGTGCGCTCTTGTGCGACATGCCAGCGCAACAAGACGGAGACGCTACGACCAACTGGTCTTCTTCAGCCCCTGGATGTGCCATCTCAGGTCTGGGCCGATATCTCCATGGACTTCATCGAGGGGCTTCCCAAGGTGGGAGGCAAGTCGGTCATTCTCACGGTGGTCGGCCGCTTTTCTAAGTATGCTCACTTCATCGCTACTGGGCATCCCTACACCGTCGCGTCCATGGCTCGTGCCTTCTTCGACAGTATTGTCCATCTGCACGGGTTCCCTGCTTCGATCGTCAGTGATCGCGACACGGTGTTCACAGGCCATGTCTAGCACGACCTCTTCAGGATGGCGGGAGTTAAGCTCCGCTTCAGCACGTCCTTCCACCTCCAATCAGAATTGGCGGACATTTATCTTTTTCATCAGAGGTGGATCAAAACTTTTTACACCTAATCATTTGGTCAATTGTGCATTAAATATGGCCTAAGGTTTTATAAAATTGATTTGGTCCAATTTTGCAACAAATATATTATTGGTCCTTCACAAAAAAACTCATTTTGGACACTCGAAAAATGATTAAAAATAGCTAGAAAGATCAGAAATGCATACAAATTGGTGCTCATCCATAAAATGTGGTCTAACTTGAGTGAAAATTTGTGTGATGCCCTTTTACAAAATATTTTTGATAGCTGCTTCCAAAATAGCTCTATCTTTAGTACTTGGAAATTATTTTAAATCACAGATTCTCAGACCAATCAGAACACTTCTCATGAATCACTTCACTCTATGTGATCTAAACCGTCCACACCAAGCGGATCCAGCGTCTCTCACTCACCTCTCAGCGGGCAAACCAAACCCTAACTCCACTCCTCTCCCCTCTCTCCCCCGATTCAGATCCACTCGCAGCCGCCACCTACCTCCCGCCCCCGATTTAGATCCCGCCGCCCGCGCCCGCGTGCCACCACACTCCTCCTCACCTCCCGTAGGACGCAAACCCCACGCCGCTCTTCCTCCGCCCGCCGACCTACCCCGTCCCTGATGCCTCACTCGCCGCCTTTCGCCGCAGGGTCGCCGCGCTCATCCCGCCCTCGGCGCCGCACCTCCACTGCCACCTCCGCTGGCTCCTCGGCTCCGCCTCCGCCTCGGGCGGATGGCCGACAGAGACGCCGAGAGCCACGGGCCGCTGCCGACGTGAGAAGGGGGATCTTCGACCGCCTGCGGGCCGCCAGCAACTAGGAGGCACTCTCTGACCCCTTCTTCGACCGCGTGCTCGAGGACCACCACGAGCGCCTCCCATCCAGCAACTACATCGACCTCGACGTGAACAAGGCCGACGACGTGCTGCTGCACTGCCGGATCCTCGCAGAGTGCGCTGCGGACCCCGACGAGATCCACCCGCCCTCTTCCTCTCCCCTGCGTCCACCCCGTCGTCCGTCCCCGAGGTACCCCGCCCGACCGCCCCCAGTCAGTTCTCTTCTCTGTGGCTGGACTCAGATATTTACAATAGTTTTGCCGGGGAAGGATGAATCAAACTTACAAGAGTTTTGGACCAAAAGGAAGCTAAAACAACACATTCGGGAAAATAGAACCAACGGCAACCAAACCAGCAAATTTCGTAGCAAAGGAAACATAAGCTACATCTTTCATGCACCGGAAAGACAGACCACAAGAATGACTCCTGGAAGCAACTTTTGCACATTCAACTTGCTCATCGTGACCTTCGAGCACATTGTCATATAATCATACGGTCATCTATTCACTTCTGATTAAATTTTTAGAATAAACTCCTCAAGTTTCCTTTTAATATGCCTAAGGGTTACTGCATCATCTGATGTACGGCTGAGTAGTAAATCTGATTATTCATCCATCTCACCGAAGTCGGCACAATGCATGTAGGGCTGGTTCCATGAAAATTCACCACCCATCAACATAGTTTATTAGATATCATATACTTGGTCATGGTTAGAACTGGTCCTCACAAGGTCAAAGAGCAGCTGATAAAAGCCAAGTGATGTAAAGAAATCATTTTCTACCTAGACAAAGTCACCTGCTTAGCTTTATCTACTCCCTCGCTTCTTTTCAGTTGCTACGGAATGCGTGCAATCAAGCTTTTCAAGTTGTGACTACTAACATAAGCAAACTATATATTTGTCACCGGATTTGTCATGAACAATATTGTGCACAAGATATGACACGGGATAAAAATAACATACAGATAATTATACATTTATAGATGTGTGTTAGCAGCTTAACATACATATGATTAAGAAGCATGCTTAGAGATATAATGGAATATCTTACCGTCCTCCAAAACCAAGGGAAATAAAAAACAGAGAAACTTTGCAATATGTGTCACCTAGTTATATACAAATATTAGGTTGGAAGATGACGTTGTAGTTAACGGATTGTGTCATTGAGGAAGAAATCTAGGTGCATCATTCCATGTATGAATGCACCTAATACACAAATATTATATGTAGCAGCCCCTGTTATCATCACATCAATCGGATATTTACTTGGTCAAAAGTTTCTCAAAATGGTTAATTACATTAATCCACGCACGCATAAACAGTGATGACAGGGAGCAGAAAAAATTCACATGATCTTATTAAGAGTAGTTAACGTCCTCTTGCTAACAGGTTGATCATGATCATTTCAATGTATAAATCTGACAATCTAGTCGGCCTTTCTTGAATAGGCTCATGACACACCTCGGATGCCTCTTTTGTTAAAGTAAACAGCACACCCAATGACTGGGCTGGGTGGCCACTCATAAACTGATTAATTTCTTGGAGTTGTGTGTGTGTACTTTTGATACAGAAAAGGTGTTTCCATCAGACAAATAAAATGCATCCGGAAACAAGAAGACAGGCCCCAACATCATCCTGGTCGATTTACATGAGAGGCTATCTCCGCCGCCGCCCTAGACCCACACACTCTCCGCCTCCCCTCGGTACCCATCGATCAGTATTCGCCGAGCAAGGCCCCGGCAATGGTAGGCGCCATGGGATGTCCTTTGCTCAGCTCCACCCCTGGTCTTTGTATGCTAACTATAGCACCTCACACCACTGTCGCTGCTATCCCCTACCTTCTAAGGTGGGCCGCTGGCCTGAGATTTTGTGGCATCCCTAGAGGGGTCATGGTTCACTTGGTTCGTTGGTGGATCAGGGAACTCTGCCTGGAGCCGGTCCTCTCCATGCAGCATCATGGTCGTTGACCTGCGAGGGGGTAATTGCGGTTAGACGGGATGTGGTTGCCCACAGCCTCTCACGCGTGAGGTTCCACCGCAGGTGAGATACTCCCTGCCCCCACCCGGAATGGTCAGGTGGGTTTGTTGGCAGTTTTAGGCCTACCAGATCTGGTCATGGTCGTGGAGTTGCACCAGGTCAAGCCTCACTATGGTTTGATGGCTTTCTCTATTGACCTAGTACGAACAACTTGGTGGCGGGGCATGGGTTTGGGGTGTCGTATGTTGAGGCAATGGCCTGGACAGCAGGCTGGACATCTGGCGAGGGTGAGGGACGGTCCAATCGAATGTTTGGCTCCTCGACACTGGTGGAGGCGGTGTCTTGGTAGTCACGTCCCTCTTGTGGTCGTCGCCATTATTTCTCCTGCCCTCCCAGCTCAGGGTGAAAACCCTTGTCTGCCCTAGCGGACACGATGGTGGCGGTGCAATGCGTCATGACCCTGTTGGGCCCGTCATCAGCGAGTGTAGTCATCTTTCCGTTGCGGTGGCATGCTCAGAATGGTATGACAATCCAATCGACCCTACCTCAAATCTGGTGACTCACTGTATTGCTTGCACCTATCTTGTACACGCAACAAAGTCCACATTTCATCATCTCTTCCCGTGGGTACGGTGAGAGCTCCTTGGTTAGGCAGAGGGTCCTCTCTTACAGCAGTTGGGTGGTGTCGATGCGACGAAGTCCAGTGTTTTCTTCAAGGTGGTGCGTGGTTGAATGTCGTCCTCGGTCCTGGTTGAGTCTTCAGGTGGTCCGGCCTCTCATGTGCTTCCTCTCGGCGGCATGCTAGAGGCGTCTAAATGGGCACTTCCGGTGGTTGTTAGCGAGTTTGGCTTGGGCCATGCTTTCTTTGATCGTCATCGTTCAGCCAAGCGGCCGAAGTCCATTTTGTGGTTAAATGCTTCTATGACAGGCTTGTTACAAAGAAACAACTCAAATAATATTCATTTTGGGAGGGTTTAGGTAATAATCTTCTCTTTTATGAATAATCTTTTCTTTTGTATATTTATGCACGTTTTCTATATGTATGTTGGAGCTAATTTTGGGATTCTGGTCTCCGGTGTGCCCAGTTTCTAAAACTTAGTAAAAATCAAAAAAATTAGGTCTCAACTTAAGAAAAAAAATAATGCTTATAAGTATTTTGATAAAAACGAGCCACCTCATCAAATTTACATTAAAGCAACCATCAATTCAACTGACAAGAGTTTTGAACCAAAAGGAAGCTAAAATATTACTTGCAGGAACCGTCAATTTCTTATTGCATGCACCAGAAAGCGAGAGAGCAGAACAACGACTCCAGGAAGCAACTTTTGCACATTCAACTTCCACATTTAAATTCTGAGCACAATCGGGCTCCAACCATCGCATACTTCGCATGTATGGCAAGATAATCCTAGGTGTTCAATCCTAACATCAAACATATAATGGATTGCCAGATAATAGTGTGTTGTTTCCCTTGTTAACCTAATTATCTATTGCTTGAACAAGGGAAAAGAACCGAAAATAACGATTCTTTTTGTCGAAATACAACAGATTAGAACCAAAAAGCATATGAGATCATATCAGTATGAAAAAAATATTTGTCATTATTCGGAAGATAGAAATACAGTCACTCATTACAGACACACAATGGAATGACATATCCTACATTTATTTTATAGAATAGGATGCACATCTAGAAACTCAAACATGTCCTTAATTTGCACACTGGTCCTCTCGTAATCAGCCAACGTTTCACTTAGTTGTGGTTGTTCTCCCAGAACTGGGCCTCGAGCCAGTCTATTGTATTCTTTTCCACCAAACGCCTTGGAAAGAACATCATCGGATATTTGTGGGTCTGACCCAAACACCGCATTGGCAATGGTGATAGCCCCTGGGTTCTGGCTGCTAAGCGCGGCAATTGCAACGGCGGGCTTGTGGGGGTTGGGGTTGAACTGGAAGTGGATGAGCCCCACGGGGAAGACAAACACATC
Source organism: Aegilops speltoides (assembly GCA_021437245.1). NCBI lineage: Eukaryota > Viridiplantae > Streptophyta > Magnoliopsida > Poales > Poaceae > Aegilops > Aegilops speltoides. The sequence continues at coordinate 492,109,793 of CM038144.1, forward strand.
ACCTTTGTTGAGCACCTTGGAGAGGAACTTGTTTCTGTTTGGGGCGGGCTGGTTGGATGTGACAAAGCCAACGTCTGATGTCCCTCGAGCACCGTGAGGATCTCAGTGGCACGAGGGTGCGTATGTGGTGGGTTCTGACCCAAGGGAGCATAGTCGATGCGCGCAATCGAGATGCCGAGGGTGTTGAGTCCAGCAATCTGCATGACGTTGATCAAAGTGACGTTGGATCCAACCTTGTTGGTCACCCTAGGCTTGTCGAGGTTGGCTGCCTTGAAGAAGTCATCTGCGTTAACTTCCATTGGGTTCTTGCAAACAAAGCCATTGACACGAACTGGTGCATAGAGGAGATGTGACATGTAAGCTCAGATCTTAGAAAGTTGTTTCGACTTGCATATAATTTACAGAAATAGATTTCAACATATTTATTTGGTGAGAACATGATGAGAAACCGGATAGTACCTGGTGAATTCATGTCGGCAACACAAAAGTCCTGGAGGGGGCTAGGATCGGAGGCAGTGGCCTGCCATGAGACCAACGCAAGAAGAGCGGCAAGGAGAAGGAAGGAAGAGGAGGACGCCATCTGATTTGTTTTCTCTCTCTCTCTCTCTCTCTCTCTCTCTCTTGTTTTCCTGTTGGTGATTGTGGTGTACGTGAGTGTTGGTTTGACACTGCAGGGGATGTATGAGTTTATATAGGTGCAGCGAGCATCGCCTGAACTCATGAGCAATAATAGACATAGTCAAGTGAAACAAACCAACCAATTGAACTGGTCTCTTGCTGCTAATTAAACTACTGAATATACTTTACAGGCTTCCATTTAAGACACGTTTTCCCTTTAAAGAAACAATGCAGCGTATACAGGCATATAAAGCTATTCTATGGTGATGTGTACGGGTGAGTAGTAATTATGAATGTTTCTCCATCTCACCCGAGTCGCCACAATGCATGCAGGGCCGATTCCAGGAAAATTCACCACCCATCGCTATTAAGGAAAAGATATTTAAGACAAGAAGCATCCGGCACTAGTTTAATTAGATATTATATACTCGGTCATAGTCGGAACCAGTGCAGACGAAACCAGTCAAAGAGCAGTTGAGAAGCCAAGTCATGTAAGGCAATCAATCGTTTTCTAGCTCGATGCCGACATAGATAAAGTCACCTATTCACGCGTAGGCTTGATTCATGGGCGCGTGACTTCTAAAGACATATAGAGTGACTACTACCCCTGTTCTTTTCAGTAGTTGATACAGAATCATGTGTGCAATCGACCTTTTCAAACTATGAAATTATATATTTGCCAATAGATTTTTCATGTAATCCAGCAACATAAGGCGACAGAGTAGATAGCTGATTTGTAGCAGCCCTGCGTTATCATCATGTCAGTCGGATATTTACTTGGTCAGATGTCTCTCGAAGTGGTTGAGTACTTGCAGGAAGAAGCGACGGCATTAATGGACGAAGTGCCCAACCAAAAGGAGAGCTGATACAAATGCCATGACGATGGAGAGCAGGAAGTTTCCATATGATCTTAGCAAGAATAGTTAACATCTTCCTGTATACAGTTTTATCACACACGACCTGTTCAGTGTATAAATCTAACAACCTGGTTAGCCTTGCTGACTAGGTTCATGGCACCAGACCTCACCTCTTCTTTTGCTAGAGTAAATGGTGCATCAAATGACTAGACTAGGACAGGCGGCCACTCATAAACAGATTAATTTCTTGAAGGTGTGTGTTGGCAGTTTTAGTGTAGAAAGAAGTTCCATCAGATGATTTAACTGCTTCTATCACAAGCATCTTACAAAGATACAACTCAAATAATAATTGTTTTTGGGACTCAGACTTCTACAATAGTTTCGCTGGGGAATGATTAATCAAACTTACAAGAATTTTTAACCAAAAGGAAGACAAACAAAACATTCAGGAAAAATAGAGCTAATGGCAACAAAACTGCAAGTTTCATAGCAACGGAAACGTAAACTCCATCTTTCATGCACTGGAAAGACAAACCACAAGAACGACTCCAGGAAGCAACTTTTGCACATTGCAACCTTCGAGCACATTACCGTATAATCATATGGTCATCTATTCGCTTCTGATTAATTTTTGCATAAACTCCTCAAGTTTCCTGTTAATATGCTTAAGCATTACTTCATCATCTGATGTACGGCTTAGTAGTAATTACGATTATTTATCCATCTCACCCAAGTCGGCACAATGCATGCAAGGCTGGTTCCATGAAAAATTCACCACCCATCACCATAGTTTATTATACTTGGTCATGGTGAGAACTGGTCTGCACGAGGTCAAAGAGATGCTAATAAAAGCCAAGTGATGTAAAGCAATCGTTTTCTACCTAGACAAAGTCACCTGCTTAGCTTTATCTACTCCCTCACTCGCATTCAGTTGCTACAGAATGCCAGCCATCAAGCTTTTCATGCTGTGGCCACTAACATAAGCAAACTATATATTTGTCCCTGGATTTGTCACGAACAATACTGTGCACAAGATATGGCATGGGATAACAATAACATACACATAATTATACACTGATAGATGTGTGTTAGCAGCTTAACATACATATGATTAAAAAAGCATGGTTAGGGATATAATGGAATATCTTACTGTCCTCGAAAACACAGGGAAAAAATAACCAGAGAAACTTTGCAATATGAGTCACCTAGTTATATACAAAATATTAGTTTGGAAGATGACGTTGTAGTTAATGGAATGTGTCAATGGGAAAGAAATCGAGGTGCGTCATTCCATGCATGAATGCACCTAATACACAATTATTATATGTAGCAGCCCCTGTTATCATCACATCAATAAGATATTTACTTAGTCAAAATTTTCTCAATGGTTAATTCAATTAATCCACACACGCATAAACAATAACGATAGGGAGCAGAAACAATTCATGTGATCTTAGTAAGAGTAGTTAACGTCCCCTTGCTAACAGGTTGATCATGATCATTTGAATGGATAAATCTAGTCGTCCTTTCTTGAGTAGGCTCATGACACACCTCGCATGCCTCTTTTGTTAGAGTAAACAATGCACCAAATGATCTGTGCTGGGTGGCCACTCATAAACTGATTAATTTCTTGGTGTGTGTGTGTGTGTGTGTGTGTGTGTGTGTGTGTGTGTGTGTGTGTGTGTGTGTGTGTGTGTGTGTGTGTGTGTGTGTTTTTAATACAAATAAATAGAAGGATTGCAGAAAGAAGAAGACAGGCCCCACCATCATCCTCGTGGACAAAATGAGAGGCTATCTCCGCCAACGGCCCTAGACCCACACACTCTCCACCTCCCTGGTAGCCATCGATCGGCACCACGCCGAGCAAATCCCCGCGCGATGGTAAGCGGCAGTGGGATGTCCCTTCTCTCTGCTCCACCCCCTGGTCTCTGTGGGCTAACCCTAGCACCTCACACCACCGCTGTTGCTATCCCCTGCCTCCGACTATGGGCCACAGACCTGAGATTTTGAGGCATGTCTAGTGGGGTCATGTGGTTCACTTGGTTCATGTGTGGATCATGGAACTCTGCCATGAGCCGGTGCTCTCCTAGATCGTGCAGCATCGTGGTCGTGTCTTGTGAGGGGTGATTGCGGTCACACGAGATGTGGTTGCCCATAGCCTCTCATGGGTGAGGTTCCACCGCAGGGTACTCCCTAGCCGCAACCGGAATGGTCAGGTGGGTTCGTTGGCGGTCATAGGCCCGACCGGATCTGATCATGGTCATGGACTTGGCCAGGTCAAGCCTCACTATGGATTGATGACTTTCATCGGTGACCTCGTACCAACAGCTTGGTGGCGGGGCGTGGGTTCGGGTGTCGTAAATTGACACGATGGCCCTGGATGGCGCAGGCTGGACGTCCGGCGAGGGTGCAGGATGGTCCAAGTGAAAGTACGGCACCTCGACTCTGGTGCGGGCGATGTCTTGGTAGTCACGTCCCTCTTGGGATCATCGCCATTGTTCTCCCGCCCTCCCAGCTCAGGGTGAAAACCCTTGTCCCCCTAGCGGAAGCGGTGGTGGCGGTGCAATGCGTCATGACCTCTTGGGTTCTTCATCGGTGAGTGTAGTCGTCTTTCAGTCGCAGTGGTGTCTTCAGAATGGTACAGCGCTTGGCCCAACCTCAAATCTGGTGACTCGTTGTATTGCTTGCACCTATCTTGTACATGCAGCAATGTCCTCCTTTCATCATCTCTGCTCGCTGGTAGGGTCAACGCTCATTCGTTCAGGTAGAGGGTCCTCTCTAACAGTTGTTGGGTGGTATCGGTGCGACTAGTGCATTGTTTTCTTCAAGGTGGCATGTGGTTGAATGTCGTCGTCGGTCCTGCTTGAGTCTTCAGGTGGTCCAACCTCTCATGTGCTTCCTCTCGGTGGCATGCTGGAGGCATCTAATTGGGCACTTCCAGTGCTTGTTAGCGTGTTTGGCTTGGTTAGTCATGCTTACTTTGATCATCTTGTATGATGATTTCCTCAACATCATATATCGTTGAGCCAAGCGGCCGACGCCCGTTATGTGATAAAATACTTCTATGACAGGCTTGTTACAAAGAAACAACTCAAATAATATTTATTTTTGGCGTGTTTATGTAATAATCTGTATTTATGCATGTTTTCTATATGTATATTAGAGCTAATTTTTGGAACCCGGTCTCCGGTGTGCCCTTTTTCTAAAACTTGGTAAAAATCGTATTTTTAGTTCTCAACTTAAGAAAAACAAAAATAAAGCTCATAAGTGTTTTAATAAAATGAGCCACCTCATCAAATTTCCATTAAAGCAACCGTCAATTGAACTTACAAGAGTTTTGAACCAAAAGGAAGCTAACGACTCCAGGAAGCAAACTTTCCCACATTCAACTTTCACATTTAAATCCTGAGCACAATCAGGCTCCAACCATCGCATACTATGTATTGCAAGATAATCGTAGGTGTTCAACCCTAGCATCAAACATATACTGGATTACCAGATAATCGTGTATTGTTTCCTTTCCTAACCTAATCATCTCTTGTTTCCAAACAAGGGGAAAAGAGCCCAAAATATTGATTTTTTATGAGAAATCCGACACATTAGAACCAAAAAAAGCATATGAGATCATATATGTGTGATAAAAAAATGATATTGTCAATTATTCAGAAGGTAGAAATACAGTCACTCATTACAGACACACAATGGAATGACATATCCTACATTTATTTTATAGAACAGGATGCACATCTAGAAACTCAAACATGTCCTTAATTTGCGCACTGGTCCTCCGTGTAATCAGCCAACGTTTCACTTAGTTGTGGTTGTTCTCCCAGAACTGAGCCTGGAGCCAGTCTATTGTATTCTTTTCCACCTGAAATGCCTTGGCAAGAACATCATCGGATATTTGTGGGTCTGACCCAAACACCGCATTGGCAATGGTGATAGCCCCTGGGTTCTGGCTGCTAAGCGCGGCAATTGCAACGGCGGGCTTGTGGGGGTTGGGGTTGAACTGGAAGTGGATGAGCCCCACGGGGAAGACAAACACATCACCTTTGTTGAGCACCTTGGAGAGAAACTTGTTTCTGTTTGGGGCGGGCTGGTTGGATGTGACAAAGCCAACGTCTGATGTCCCTCGAGCACCGTGAGGATCTCAGTGGCGCGAGGGTGCGTATGTGGTGGGTTCTGACCCAAGGGAGCATAGTCGATGCGCGCAATTGAGATGCCGAGGGTGTTGAGTCCAGCAATCTGCATGACGTTGATCAAAGTGACGTTGGATCCAACCTTGTTGGTCATCCTAGGCTTGTCGAGGGCGGCTGCCTTGAAGAAGTCATCTGCGTTAACTTCCATCGGGTTCTTGCAAACAAACCCATTGACACGCACTGGGTGCATAGAGGAGATGTAGAGGGTAAGCTTAGGTATTAATAGAAAGTGGTTTCAACATGCATATAATTTTCAGAAATTCATTGCAAGATATGTATTTGGTGGTAGCAGGAGGGGAAACCGGGAAGTAAGCAGTACCTGGTGAATGCATGTCGGCCACACAAAAGTCCTGGAGCGGGCCAGGGTCGGAGGCAACTGCCTGCCATGAGACCAAGGCAAGAAGTGCGATGAGGAGAAGGATGGTAGGGGAGGATGCCATTTGATTTCAGCTTCTTTGGCTCTTCTTTTCTCTTGTCTTCCTCTGTGTGTGAGTGATGGTTTGAGTATGCATAGCAGGGGATGTATGTGTTTATATAGGCACGACGAGCAGTGAGAACTTGTGGGCAATTGACATAGTCAAGTGGAACGAACCAACGGATAGAAATGGTATATGGTTGGTGATATTAGATTATTTTGCATAAACTTTTGAGACATGGTCAGCCATCAAGAGGGATTCACAATCCAGGAAAAGTTCCCTTTTAGTATGCCCAAGGGACACATTTCCCCTTTAATAATTTATATATAAAGAAGCAAATTAAGCTACTCCATCTGGGACTAGATATGAGTAACAGTCTGGATTGTGTCAAGTATGCCTGGTCAAATTTGAAACCGGGGCACGTCAATCCATGCATGAGTGCACCTAACACAACTATTATATGTAGCAGCCCCTGTTATGATCAAGTCAATCAGATATATATGTCATGCCTGGTCAAATTTCTCTCCAAGTGGTAGAGTACTTACAGCAAGAAGCAACGACGACGACGACACGACGATGGAGAGCAGGAACTTTTCATCTGATCTTAACAAGAGTGGTTGACATCTTCTTGCAAAGTGTTTTCATCATGCATGACCAGTGCAGTGCATAAATCTAACAATCTAGTCCTGGCTAAGGAAGGTTCTTGACCAGTTTTGTCATGGATGATCAGGTCCATGCATGTTACAACAACAGACATGGCAGCCTTCTCTGGTTTACTCCAACAGGAAGGCGAACCGGAAGCTACCTACAGCGAGGAGGAGCGGGCGCGCTGCTGGCGGGTGTAGTCCCAGATGGCGATGGCGGCGCTGACATGTACGTTGAGTGACCGGACGACGCCAAGCTGCGGGATCTCGACGCACACGTCCACCGCCTCCTGGATGATGTCCACCGGGATGCCCTCCTTCTCCCTGCCCAGCACCACCACCGTCTTGGCCGGGAACACAAACTCGTCCAGCGCCACGCTGTTGGCCGTCTGCTCCAGCCCCACCACCGTGTACCCCTCCGCCCGCTTCCTCTGTAAAAACGCCCTCACGCTCTCCGCCGGCACCTCCACCATCGGCACCCACTTCTCCGCAGTCACGCTGATCAGCCGGAACTGCTTGTCCTGGACCACCCCCATGTCCCCCACCGCCAGCCCGCCCGCCCTGAATATCTCGCACGTCCGGGTCAGACCGGCCAGGTTCGGGATCCGCTCCACCAGCGACGCCACCACGATCAGATCCTGCCGGCTCTGCCTCACAGTCTCCGCCGCCTCCTTCCTTGATTCCACCGCTAGGTTGAACGTGTCGTCGTCTTCCTCCATCTCGAAGAGCAGTCGTGAGATGTCATTGTTGCCCATGACCGCGCCGTTGCTGCTCGCTGCTTGCTCCGAGTCCCGGTGGGGTATGATCTTCTTCTGGAAATCTTGACTGGCTACTATCTTCTCTTCGGTACCCTCCTCATGTTTTCTCACCGCCAGACCCTCGTTCTTGATTGTTGCTGAATCCTTTATCATAGAATGCCTCAGCTCCTCCCTCACATCCTGATATTACATACATACAGCTAAATCATTAAGGAGACGCAGTTTCAAGCCAACACAACAAGATAGCTCAAGTTCAAGTGCTTACGTTCAGAAAGTTATTAACTCGCTCCAACACCGACACTGGAACACATTCAAAGCCAGACGACTGCATAAAAAAACAGCATATTCAAAATTACAACATAAGTGCCAAAAGGTTCAGTGCCGCATAAAAAACATAATAACGTCCCTAGAATCCTCCATGTTACTCATTTCCTGACAAAATGAACAGTGGCCTTAAATTTCTTGGGGACAGAATACACGAACCTCAATGCGAGCTGTAAATATTCGGTGGAGTCCCAGATATATCAGGATCAAAAACATCAAGGAAACCTTCGATTGAAACTCTTAGCCTGAAATCAAAACATATGAATGATAAAGACATTCAAGATGAAAATTATATAACACCTTGAGGATCTTTTCTAGATTTAGAGAAGGAAATCAAGTAGGGTATATGAGTTGACAGTACAGGTACGGGAGGAAAGTTCCTCACTAAAACTCCTGATGGTACATTGAGAGAAGTTTTAATAGGGTGATGCCCAGTATATAGCCTAGCTAATAAACAAAAGAAAACAGAGTATGTGAATGTACCTTGCGCAGTCGGTATTCTCTGCCAGATACTTCTTCAAATCTTGAAAGCACCTCCTCTCGATGGATGGATTTTCTGAGCTTTCTAGGTGCAAAATAGGCCACAACTTGGAAAAAACAGTGTGGACAAGTAGCTGTGGTACAATACAGATCTTTAGTTGACCAGTACAATATAAAGCTTCAGAAGGATGTAGCCCCACATAATTCTCAAGTACATAGTTTTACCTGAGTGAAACTACGTAGACTGTGGTGATGGGATGTTAAAAATGAAATTATTGGAGGAAGCAATTGATTCAGATGGTTTCCTCTGGACAACCAGCTCCCTTGAATGGAGGATCACGTTTGCTGCTATAAAAACATATGAAGATAGTGCCTGCAAAGAGATGTATAAATGTAGACCAAAATGGAAGGACATCCTCAAAAAAAATGGAAAGACGTCTGACTAAATGTTCACCTGTTGGCGCATTGTTATGACCGGTTTACAATATAACCGGAGGAGGCCCGTTGGGCAGTAGATTAGGGGTTTGGCCCACAAGTTATCTTTGGCTAGTCGTTTTGAGGTTATAAATATTAGATTGTAAGATACCTTTTGAGATTAAGCAATAAAGATAGTTCTATCATATTGCCCGGCTCCAGAGGAGCCGGAAACCCTAGCCGCACCTTGCCCGAGCCGCCGCCGCCTTCTCGTTCCTCGCGACGGCGCCAACACGCCGGAGCCGCCCTCGCCCCAACCTCGCTGTCCTGCCCCTATAACCTAAGGACCGAGTCGGTAGGAACACTAGTCCTACCAATTTGGTATCAGTATCCGGGTTGCGACCATGTCTTCGCCGCTTTAATTCCGCCACCACCGCCATGCCCGTCAACTCCACCACCGTCGCTGCCACCAACTCCACCACCGTCGCTGCCGCCAACTCCACCACCGCCGCCGCTTCACGCCGGGTGTCACGGCCTCGCTCTCGGCGGGCGCCACGCAGCGTCGCTCTCGGCGCCGAAGCCTCCGGCTCCGGCATCGCGCGCTGGCCACGGCGCCACCAGCCCCCGTCCAACACACGCCGCCGCCGTCACCTCCCCTTCAGCCGCAGCAGTTCACACAGGAGGCCATGGCCGGCGTGCTCAACGACCTCGTCGCCGCGGTACAGGGCATCCGCCTCTACTTGGCAAGTCCGTACAGGCCGCCTCCACCACTCCATCCAGCCATGGCCGCAGGGCAGCAGGCGCTGCCGTGGTACTCAGTACCGGGGGCCATCACCGGAGGCTACCCGGCGCTTCCCCCTCCGGCGGCCGCAACGCCGCCTTGGCCACAGTGGCCGACGCCGATCGCGACGGCAACCGCGCCCCTCGCCGCCACCACGGGACCGCAGTGGCCCACCTGGGCCGCGCTGTCCCCCGCCACGCCGGCCCTCCCAGTAGCAACGGGGCAGGTTCCACCACCGCCCCCTCCCAGCCCTAGCCTGGGCCAGTCCTCGCCGAGCGGGCTTCCGATTCAGGAGGTCCGCTTCCCTTCGTCACCATCTCCACTCCCCGGCTGGCTTCACGGGCCGTCGTCGGCTTACCCGGAGGCCCGTCCGCCGTTCGGTTTCCCGTTGCAGCCCGAGGCGTCGGGTGCCATCGGGAACTACGCCGGCCCTTCCATCATGGACCGCGCACCGTCATCAGCCCTCCGCACCGCCGAGGCAGTGGGCCAGGCGCGCCACACCAGCAGCCACCCCGGTTCGCCAAGATCGACTTCGCCACGTACGACGGCTCAGACGACCCGCTTAACTGGCTCAACCAGTGTGACCAATTCTTCCGCGGACAGCGCACGCCCGCGTCGGAGCGCACTTGGCTGGCTTCCTACCATCTGCGTGGGGCCTCCCAGACATGGTACTACGCCCACGAGCAGGACGAGGGCGGCATGCCCCCGTGGGATCGTTTCCGAGCACTGTGCCTTCTTCGTTTCGGGCCACCGGTACGCGGGAGCCGCTTGGCCGAGTTGGGCCGCCTGTCGTTCACCTCCATGGTGCAGGATTTAGCCGACCGCTTCTAGGCACTGGCATGCCACGCGCTCGGTGTGATGGCCTTACAACGGGCGGAGCTTTTCATCGGCGGCCTTCCGACCACATCCGCATGGACGTCGAGATGAAGGGGCCCCAAGACCTTCAGACGGCCATGTACTATGCCAGGACGTTTGAGCAGCGCGCCCAGGCCTTGACGCGTCCATCCGCGCCACGTGGGGGCCGACAGCCTCCCCGACCGTCTCCAGCAGCACCAGCATCATCCACAGCCGCACTGGCACCCACCCCGGCACCGACGCGGCCGTTCAGGCGCCTCACTCAGGTGGAACAGCTGGAACACCGGCGCTTGGGATTGTGCTTCAACTGCGATGCGCCCTATGCACCGGGCCATATCTGTCCGCGCCTTTTCTATTTTGAGACGACAGACGAGACCGAGGATGACACACTGGAGGATGGCCTCGGCGCCCCAGCCCTTGCGGAGCCCGCAGCAGCACCCGCGCCCGCCCCGGCCACCGCCCTCGTGGTGTCCCTTCACGCGCTGGCCGGCATCCGTGATGAACGGACGATGCTCTTGTCGGTCATGATCCAGGGCGAGCGCCTGGTGGCCCTAGTGGACACAGGGTTCACGCATAATTTCCTGTCGGAGACCACCATGCGGCGCCTTGCATTACAGCCAACCGGCGGGGAGCAGTTACGAGTCACAGTCGCTAATGGTGACCGTCTCCGCTGCCACGGGCTCGCCCGCGACGTGCCCATCACTATCGGCGACGAGCACTTCACCATCACCTGCACTGGCATCGACTTGGGCTGCTTCGACTTCATCCTCGGTGTCGACTTCTTGCTCACTCTTGGTCCTATTCTCTGGGATTTCGACGCGCTAACGATGACCTTCTGGCGGTTGGGCCGCCGCATTCGGTGGGACGGCATTGGGGGTGCCGCACCCACACCTCCACTCCAGCTGGCCGCGGCCACCGTCACGGCCGAGCACCCACTCTTGGAGAGCCTCCTACAGCAGCACGACGACATCTTCACCGAGCCATAGGGGCTGCCGCCCGCCCGCACATATAATCACCGTATACATCTTCTGCCAGGATCCACGCCGGTGGCGGTACGCCCTTACCGCTATCCGCAGTTGCGGAAGAATGAGTTGGAGCGGCAGCGCCATGCTCGTGGCGAGCATCATCCGCTCTCCACTTCGCCGTTTACCGCGCGGTGCTTCTTGTTCGCAAGTCAGACGGCACATGGCATTTCTGCATCGACTACCGTGCCCTTAATGCTGTCACACTTAAGGACAAGTTCCCTGTTCCGGTGGTCGACGATTTCCTCGATGAGCTACACGGGGCGCGCTTCTTCACCAAGCTCGACCTCCGGTCGGGGTATCACCAGGTGCGCATGCACCCGGATGACATCGCCAAGACGGCGTTTCGGACTCACCACGGCCACTTCGAGTTCTTGCTTATGCCCTTTGGCCTCACTAACGCCCCGGCGACCTTCCGGGCTCTGATGAACGACGTCCTCCGGCCCTACTTACGTCGGTTTGTGCTTGTTTTCTTTGATGATATTCTGATCTACAGTGCGTCTTGGGCAGAGCACCTGCAGCACGTCGTCATCGTCTTCAACGAGCTTCGGGCGCACCATCTTCATCTTAAGTGCTCGAAGTGCTCGTTCGGGATGCCTTCGGTGGCCTACATGGGCCACGTCATCTCGGCCGACGGGGTTGCTATGGACGCCGACAAGGTGGTCGTCGTCGCTGCCTGGCCGACGCTCCAGTCTCCGCGGGCTCTTCGCGGGTTTCTCGGCCTTGCTGGATACTACCGACAGTTCATCCGGGAGTTCGGCGGCATCGCTTTGCCACTCACGCGGTTGTTGCGCCTCGACGTTTTTGCCTGGAATGCGGAGACGACGATAACTTTTGAGGCCCTCAAGGGGGCCCTCACGATGGGGCATGTTCTTCAGATGCCGGACTTCGACCGCCCGTTTGTGGTGGACTGTGATGCTTCGGGTGTGGGGTTCGGCGTTGTGCTTCATCAGGGCGATGGCCCTCTCGCCTTCTTCAGCAGGCCTTTCGCCCCGCACCATCTCAAGCTCGCGGCGTACGAGCGGGGAGCTCATTGGCTTGGTGCAGGCGGTGCACCATTGGCGGCCCTATCTGTGGGGCCGGTCTTTCCAGATTCGCACGGACCACTACAGCCTGAAATTCTTGCTGGATCAGAGGCTCTCGACCGTGCCACAGCACCAGTGGATTAGCAAGCTCTTCGGCTTCAATTTCTCTGTCAAGTACCGCTCGGGTCGTCTTAACACCGTGGCCGATGCTTTATCCCGCCGCGATGCTGACCTCGACTCCGTCACCGGCGACTCCGAGGGGATGGCACTCTGCATCCGCTCAGGGCCGACTTTTGGCCTGTTCGACAACATTCGCTGGGCCACAGCGACCGCCGCCGACGCGGTTCTCCTGCAGCAGCAGCTGGCGGCTGGCGACCTGGAGGAGCCCTGGCGCCTCTCTGGCGGTCTGCTTGTCCATGGGAGCCGTGTCTTCGTTCCAGCCCATGACGATCTCCGTCACCAGGTCTTGCTGCTAGCCCACTCGGCTGGCCATGAGGGTGTGCAGAAAACCCTCCATCGTCTCCACGCCAACTTCTACATTCCTGGTGATCTGCCCTCGTTCGCGATTGGGTGCGCTCTTGTGCGACATGCCAGCGCAACAAGACGGAGACGCTACGACCAACTGGTCTTCTTCAGCCCCTGGATGTGCCATCTCAGGTCTGGGCCGATATCTCCATGGACTTCATCGAGGGGCTTCCCAAGGTGGGAGGCAAGTCGGTCATTCTCACGGTGGTCGGCCGCTTTTCTAAGTATGCTCACTTCATCGCGCTGGGGCATCCCTACACCGTCGCGTCCATGGCTCGTGCCTTCTTCGACAGTATTGTCCATCTGCACGGGTTCCCTGCTTCGATCGTCAGTGATCGCGACACGGTGTTCACAGGCCATGTCTAGCACGACCTCTTCAGGATGGCGGGAGTTAAGCTCCGCTTCAGCACGTCCTTCCACCTCCAATCAGAATTGGCGGACATTTATCTTTTTCATCAGAGGTGGATCAAAACTTTTTACACCTAATCATTTGGTCAATTGTGCATTAAATATGGCCTAAGGTTTTATAAAATTGATTTGGTCCAATTTTGCAACAAATATATTATTGGTCCTTCACAAAAAAACTCATTTTGGACACTCGAAAAATGATTAAAAATAGCTAGAAAGATCAGAAATGCATACAAATTGGTGCTCATCCATAAAATGTGGTCTAACTTGAGTGAAAATTTGTGTGATGCCCTTTTACAAAATATTTTTGATAGCTGCTTCCAAAATAGCTCTATCTTTAGTACTTGGAAATTATTTTAAATCACAGATTCTCAGACCAATCAGAACACTTCTCATGAATCACTTCACTCTATGTGATCTAAACCGTCCACACCAAGCGGATCCAGCGTCTCTCACTCACCTCTCAGCGGGCAAACCAAACCCTAACTCCACTCCTCTCCCTCTCTCCCGATTCAGATCCACTGCAGCCGCCACCTACCTCCCGCCCCGATTTAGATCCCCGCCCGCGCCCGTGCCCACCACACCTCCTCACCTCCGTGGGACGCAAACCCCAGCCGCTCTTCCTCCGCCCGCCGACCTACCCCGTCCCTGATGCCTCACTCGCCGCCTTTCGCCGCAGGGTCGCCGCGCTCATCCGCCCTCGGCGCCGCACCTCCACTGCCACCTCCGCTGGCTCCTCGGCTCCGCCTCCGCCTCGGGCGGATGGCCGACAGAGACGCCGAGAGCCACGGGCCGCTGCCGACGTGAGAAGGGGGATCTTCGACCGCCTGCGGGCCGCCAGCAACTAGGAGGCACTCTCTGACCCCTTCTTCGACCGCGTGCTCGAGGACCACCACGAGCGCCTCCCATCCAGCAACTACATCGACCTCGACGTGAACAAGGCCGACGACGTGCTGCTGCACTGCCGGATCCTCGCAGAGTGCGCTGCGGACCCCGACGAGATCCACCCGCCCTCTTCCTCTCCCCTGCGTCCACCCCGTCGTCCGTCCCCGAGGTACCCCGCCCGACCGCCCCCAGTCAGTTCTCTTCTCTGTGGCTGGATCAGCCCGACGCGTTCCTGACATTTTTTCTCTCCGTCTCTGTGGTTGGGCAGATGGAGAGGGTGCTCAAGGATGATGCCATCCAGGAGAAGGGCGAGTGCGCCAGGATGGTAACCACCCCCTCCCATCTGATCTACTTGTTTTCCTTCTTGGTCTGACTGGGTCGGTTCGTTCGTCCGTTGGTTCGGTGGCGCTGCTGCAACTGTGTGCAATTAGTTTATACTGATCTCATTTAGACTGCAAAATCCATAGATTGTTAGTTCGACAAATATCGGACCAACAACCTGACTGCCGGCTTCGCTTAGTAGGATATGTAGGTAACCGCGGCACACACACACACACATACACTGATGCTGTATTGCTGTTTCATAATGTGTTTTTGCAACTGTGCGCAATGAGTTTACGGGTCTCCTTTGACTGCGGAAGCTGAATATCACTCCCTTCGTTCATAAATAAGTGATGTGCAAAGAGGTGTTGTGCATGGTGATCGCCTTCAATTTACTTTCTGCCTGTAGAGTTACTGTGTCAAATCTTGAATGAAGCATTCGGGTAGTTGCATCTCTTGGGTCAAGTGTTTCTCAGATGCTTGTATGTATCTTGGCTCGGTAAATCGATATTATACTTACTTAGCTATGAAGGGACTTTCATGAATCATAGCACTGGTGTGTGGCTGCCATGCATCTCTGGATTATTGGTTTTGTGTACTGTAGATATGTGATCCTTTTATCTAACTAGCTTGTATGTGCTTGTTCTTGAACTGTGGGTCGCGGACGTTCTGCTGGAAACAAGTTCAGGATGTCCCTGGGTCTGCCTGTGGCAGCCACTTTGAACTGCGCTGATAACACTGTTGCTGCATCTAGCGGAGCTGCCGCTGCCGCCCCAAAGGGCAACCTTCATCAGACACAACCCCATAACAGGGTCTCAAGGTTCTGTGCCCCATCGAAGCTCTTTCTAAATTACTGAAATGAATATGGCTAGGTCTGATGTGCCTCTTGTACTATTGCTCGATTTGTTATGATTTGATTCACCAAGAGTGATTCTTCGACTATCTTGTAGTAAGGTTAATTGTACAACAATGGATGATTCTAGTTTGGTTATTGCTAGAATAATTCATCAACTTGAGATATGCTGGGATGTTACTGTAGGTGTCAAAGTTTGTTTGACATTTGATTGTCTGTCAGAAGTATTGTATGATCCATAATTTAATTCGCAGCATTAATTAGGTCCTGCTATAGTCTTTTTTAAACTTCTTACGAGATTGACGTATTCGTTCTGATTTCTGGTTTGCAGATTGTTGTAGACAACGTCGTGTACGAGTCCTTTGCAGTTGTTGCTGTCGGTGGCTTCTCCGCCATCCATAGCCGCAGCCGCGGCTGGACGCTTGGTCCTTCTGCTATCGTCGCTGGAGCTGCTACCGCTGCATCTGGCCTGGCCTGCTATCCCTTATCCATTGGTGGTGTCACAGCTTAAGCGGCTGAAGTCCATTTTGTGATAAAATGCTTCTATGACAGGCTTGTTAGAAACAAACAACTCAAATAATATTCATTTGCGGTGGGGGAGGGTGGGTTTGGAATCTGGTCTCCGGTGTGACCCATTTCTAAAACTTAGTAAAAATCATATTTTAGTTCTCAACTTAAGAAAAACAAAAATAATGCTCACAAGTATTTTGATAAACGAGCCATCTCATCAAATTTTCATTAAAGCAACCGTCAGTAGAACTTACAAGAGTTTTGAACCAAAACGAAGCTAGCAGGAACCGTAAATTGCTTATTCCATGCACCAAAAAGCGACAGAGAAGAACAAACGACTCCAGGAAGCAACTTTTGCACATTCAACTTCCACATTCAAATCCTGAGCATAATTGGGCTCTAACCATCGCATACTTCACATGTATTGCAAGATAATTCTAGGTGTTAACCCTAGCATCAATCATATACTGGATTACCAGATAATCGTGTATTGTTTCCTTTTCTAACATAATCATCTTTTGTTTCGGAACAAGGGAAAATAACCAAAATATTGATTTTTTTATGAGAAATACAACACACTAGAACCAAAAAAAACATAAGAGATCTTATCTGTGTGATAAAAAATGATATTGTCAATTATTCGGAAGGTAGAAATACATTGACTCATTACATACACAACAATGGAATGACATATGCTCCATTTATTTTATAGATTAGGATGCATATCTAGAAACTCAAACATGTCCTTAATTTGTGCACTGGTCCTCCGTGTAATCAGCCAACGTTTCACTTAGTTGTGGTTGTTCTCCCAGAACTGAGCCTGGAGCCAGTCTATTGTATTCTTTTCCACCTGAAACGCCTTGGCAAGAACATCATCGGAAATTTGTGGGTCCGACCCAAACACCGCATTGGCAATTGTGATAGCCCCTGGGTTCTGGCTGCTGAGCGCGGCAATTGCAACGGCGGGCTTGTGGGGGTTGGGGTTGAATTGGAAGTGGATGAGCCCCACGGGGAAAACAAACACATCACCTTTGTTAAGAACCTTGGAGAGGAACTTGTTTTTGTTTGGGGCGGGCTGGTTGGATGTGACAAAGCCAACGTACAGTGTCCCCTCGAGCACCGTGAGGATCTCAGTGGCGCGAGGGTGCGTATGTGGTGGGTTCTGACCCAAGGGAGCATAGTCGATGCGCGCAATTGAGATGCCGAGGGTGTTGAGTCCAGCAATCTGCATGACGTTGATCAAAGTGACGTTGGATCCAACCTTGTTGGTCACCCTAGGCTTGTCGAGGTTGGCTGCCTTGAAGAAGTCATCTGCGTTAACTTCCATCGGGTTCTTGCAAACAAAGCCATTGACACGAACTGGTGCATAGAGGAGATGTGACATGTAAGCTCAGATCTTAGAAAGTTGTTTTGACTTGCATATAATTTACACTAATAGATTTCAACATATTTATTTGGTGAGAACATGATGAGAAACCGGATAGTACCTGGTGAATTCATGTCGGCGACACAAAAGTCCTGGAGGGGGCTAGGATCGGAGGCAGTGGCCTGCCATGAGACCAACGCAAGAAGAGCGGCAAGGAGAAGGAAGTAAGAGGAGGATGCCATCTGATTTGTTTTCTCTCTCTCTTTGTGTTCCTGTTTGTGATTGTGGTGTACGTGAGTGTTGGTTTGAAACTGCAGAGGATGTATGAGTTTATATAGGTGCAGCGAGCAGCGCCTGAACGAGTGAGCAATAATAGACCTAGTCAAGTGAAACAAACCAACCAATTGAACTGGTCTCTTGCTGCTAAGTAAACTACTGCATATACTTTACAGGCTCCCATTTAAGACACGTTTTCCCTTTAAAGAAACAATGCAGCTTATACAGGCATATAAAGCTATTCTATCGTGATGTGTACGGGTGAGTAGTAATTATGAATGTTTCTTCATCTCACCCGTGTTGCCACAATGCATGCAGGGCCGATTCCAGGAAAATTCACCGCCCATCACTATTAAGGAAAAGATTTTTAAGACAAGAAGCGTCCGGCACTAGTTTAATTAGATATCATATACTCGGTCATAGTCGGAACCAGTGCAGACGAAACCAGTCAAAGAGCAGTTGAGAAGCCAAGTCAGGTAAGGCAATCAATCGTTTTCTAGCTCGATGCCGACATAGATAAAGTCACCTACGCACGCGTAGGCTTGATTCATGGGCGCATGACTTCTAAAGACATATAGAGTGACTACTACCCCTGTTCTTTTTCTAAATCATGTGTTCAATCGACCTTTTCAAACTATGAAATTATATAATTTCCAATAGATTTTTCATGAAATCCAGCAACATAAGGTGACAGAGCAGTTAGCAGATTTGTAGCAGCCCATGTACGTTATCATCATGTCAGTCAGATATTTACTTGGTCACATGTCTCTCGAAGTGGTTGAGTACTTGCAGGAAGAAGCGACGACATTAATGGAGGAAGTGCCCAACCAAAAGGAGAGCTGATACAAATGCCATGACGATGGAGAGCAGGATGTTTCCATATGATCTTAGCAAGACTAGTTAACATCTTCTTGCGAAGAGTTTTATCACACATGACCAGTTCAGTTTATAAATCTAACAATCTGGTTAGCCTTCCTGACTAGGTTCGTGGCACCAGACCTCACCTACTTCTTTTGCTAGAGTAAATAGTAGTGATCTAAAAGCTCTTATATTTTTTTACGGAGAGAGTACCTCCAATGAAAAGACTAGGCCAGGCGGCCACTCATAAACAGATTAATTTCTTGGAGGTGTGTGTTGGCAGTTTTAGTGTAGAAAGAAGTTTCCAGAAGTTGATTTAATTGCTTCTATCACAACCATCTTAAAAAGAGACAACTCAAATAATAATTGTTTTTGGGACTCAGTTATCAACAATAGTTTTGCTGTGGAATGATCAATCAAACTTACAAGAGTTTTGTACCAAAAGGAAGACAAACAAAACATTCACGAAAAACAGAACTAACGGCAACCAAAACAACAAGTTTCGTAGCAAAGGAAACATAAACTACATCTTTCATGCACCAGAAAGACAGACCACAAGAACGACTACAGGAAGCAACTTTTGCACATTGCAACTTCCGAGCACATTACATATTTTGCTTCTGATTAAATTTTTGCATAAATTCTTCAAGTTTCCATTTAATATGCCTAAGCGTTACTACATCATCTGATGTACGGCTGAGTAGTAATTATGATTATTTATCCATCTCAGCCAAGTCGGCACAATACAAGCATGGCTGGCTCCATGAAAAGTCACCACCCCTCACCATAGTTTATTCCATATCATATACTTGGTCATGGTGAGAACTGGTCCTCACGAGGTCAAAGAGCAGCTGATAAAAGCCAAGTGATGTAAAGCAATCGTTTTCTACCTAGACAAAGTCACCCGCTTAGCTTTATGTACTCCCTCAATTATTTCAGGTGCTACAGAATGCATGCAATCAAGCTTTTCAAGTTGTGGCCACTAAGATAAGCAAACTATATATTTGTCACTCGATTTGTCATGAACAATACTGTGCACAAGATATGGCATGGGATAAAAATAACATAAACATAATTATACATTATATACGTGTGTTAGCAGCTTAACGTACATATGATTAAAAAGCATGGTTAGAGATATAATGGAATATCTTACTGTCCTCCCGAACCAAGGGAAAAAATAACCAGAGAAACTTTACAATATGAGTCATCTAGTTCTATACAAAATATTAGGTTGGAAGATGACGTTGTAGTTAACGGGTTGTGTCGATGAGAAAGAAATTGAGGTGCATCATTCCATGCATGAATGCACCTAATACACAACTATTATACGTAGCAGCCCCTGTTATCATCACATCAATAAGATATTTACTTGGTCAAACTTTCTCTAAATGGTTAATTACATTAATCCACGCACGCATAAACAATGACGATAGGGAGCAGAAACAATTCATGTGATCTTAGTAAGAGTAGTTAACGTCCCCTTGCTAACAGGTTGATCATGATCATTTCAATGGATAAATCTGACAATCTAGTCGGCCTTTCTTGAGTAGGCTCATGACACACCTCGCATGCCTCTTTTGTTAGAGTAAACATTGCACCAAATGACTGGGCTGGGTGGCCACTCATGAACTGATTAATTCTTGGAGGTGTGTGTGTGTAGTTTTGATACAGAAAAGATGTTTCCATCAGAAAAATAAAAGGATTCCACAAAGAAGAAGTCAGGCCCCAATATCATCCTCATGGAGAACATGTGAGGCTATCTCCGCTGTCGGCCCTAGACCCACACACTCTCCACCTCCCTGGTAGCTATCGATCGGCACCACGCCGAGCAAAGCCCCGGGCGATGATAAGCGGCAGTGGGATGTCCCTTCTCCCTGCTCCACCCCCTAGTCTCTATGGGCTAATCCTAGCACCTCACACCAACGCCGCTGCTATCCCCTGCCTTCGGAGGTGGGCCGCTGACCTGAGATTTCGTCGCATGTCTAGTGGGGTCATGGTTCACTTGGTCCGTATGTGGATCAGGGAACTCTGCCTGCAGGCGGTGCTCTCCCAGATCAGGAAGCATCATGATCGTTGTCCTGTGAGGGGCGATTGCGGTCAGACGAGATGTCGCTACCCATAGCCTCTCATGGGTGAGGTACCACCGTAGGTGAGGTACTCTCTGCGCCCACTCGGAATGGTCAAGTGGGTTCGTTGGCGGTCATAGGCCCGACCGGATCTGGCCATGGTCATGGACTTGGGCCACGTCGAGCCTCGCTATGGTGATGGCTTTCATCGGTGACCTCGTACAAACAGCTTGGTGGCGGGCATGGGTTTGGGGTGTCGTATGTTGAGGCGATGGCCCTAGAAGGCAGGCTGGACGTCTGGCGAGGGTGTAGGACGGTCCAAGCGAAAGTTCGGCGCCTCGACGCTGGTGGAGGCGATGTCTTGGAAGTGACGTCCCTCTTGTGATCGTCGCCATTGTTCTCCCTCCCTCCTAGCTCAGGGTGAAATGGCCCCACAACGGACGCAGTGGTGGTGGTGCAATGCGTCATGACCCTCTTGGGTTCTTCATCGGTGAGTGTAGTCGTCTTTCAGTTGCGGTGGTGTATTCAGAATGGTACGGCGCTCCAATCGGCCCAACCTCAAATCGGGTGACTCACCGTATTGCTTGCACCTATCTTGTACATGCGGCAATGTCCTCCTTTCATCCTCTCTGCTCGCTGGTAGGGTCAACGCTCAACTGTTTAGGCAGAGGGTCCTCTCTAACAGCAGTTGGGTGGTGTCGATGTGACGAAGTCCGTGTTTTCTTGAAGGTGGCATGTGGTTGAATGTCGCCGTCGGTCCTGGTTGAGTCTTCAGGTGGTCCAGCCTCTCCGTGCTTCCTCTCGGTGGCATGTTGTATGCATCTAATTGGGCACTTCCGGTGCTTGTTAGCGTGTTTGCCTTGGTTTGCCATGCTTTGTTTGATCATTTTGTATGATGATTTCCTCAACACCATATATCATTCAGCCAAGTGGCCGAAGCCCGTTGTTGATAAAATGCACAGGCTTGTTACAAAGAAACAACTCAAATAATATTCATTTGGGGAGGTTTAGGTAATAATCTTTTCTTTTGTATATTTATGCATGTTTTCTATATGTATGTTGGAGCTAATTTTTGGTATCTGGTCTCTGGTGTGCCCATTTACTTAGTAAAAATCATATTTTTTTAGTTCTCAACTTAAGAAAAAAAATGCTCATAAGTATTTCGATAAAACGAGCCACCTCATCATATTTCCATTAAAGCAACGGCCAATTGAACTTACAAGAGTTTTGAACCAAAAGGAAGCTCATGCAGGAACCGTAAATTGCTTATTGCATGCACCAGAAAGTGAGTGAGCAGAACAACGACTCCAAGAAACAAACTTTCGCACATTCAACTTTCACATTTAAATCCTGAGCACAATCGGGCTCCAACCATCGCATACTTCGCATGTATTGCAAGATAATCGTAGGCATTCAACCCTAGCATCAAACATATACTGGATTACCAGATAATCGTGTATTGTTTCCTTTTTTAACCTAATCATCTATTGTTTCGGAACAAGGGGAAAAGAACCCAAAATAATGATTTTTTTATGAGAAATACGACACACTAGAACCAAAAAAGCATATCGGTGTCATAAAAAATGATGTCAATTATTCAGAAGGTAGAAACACATTCACTCATTACAGACACAACAATGGAATGACATATGCTCCATTTATTTTATAGAGTTGTCGAAGTGGAATCATAGAACAGAATGTGATACGATGAGATAGAATGCAATAGAAATAGAAACAAGGATAGCGAACGGGTTACCTACTCCTAAGGGTCAAAGCAAGCCCTTTAATTCAATTCTTTATTCTTACATTAAAATTCTTACATTAAAAAATGAATAAAATCTCCCCAAGTAGGATTCGAACCTACGACGAGTCAGTTAACAGCCGACCGCTCTACCACTGAGCTAATGAGGAACAAGGGGGGATTCGACCTCCTAGAGTTCAACTCCCGCTCACAACCCATGAACAATATGAGTCCGAAGCTTCTTTCGTAACTCCCATAATTTCTTCGTAGTGGCTCCGTTCCATGCCTCATTTCATAGGGAAGCCCAAAGTGGCTCTATTTCATTCTATTTCACTTCCTAGCACTTCCTATCATTTAATATCCATCCCTTTGGTCTTATTGACATAAGAGATGTCATTTATAGTCTATCTCTTTCTATATATGGAAAGTCAAGAAATTCTCATCGAAACATCGAGAAATTGTGCATATAGGATGCATATCTAGAAACTCAAACATGTCCTTAATTTGTGCACTGGTCCTCCGTGTAATCAGCCAACATTTCACTTAGTTGTGGTTGTTCTCCCAGAACTGAGCCTGGAGCCAGTCTATTGTATTCTTTTCCACATGAAATGCCTCGGCAAGAACATCATCGGATATTGGTGGGTCTGACCCGAACACCGCATTGGCAATTGTGATAGCCCCTGGATTCTGGCTGCTAAGCGCGGCAATTGCAACGGCGGGCTTGTGGGGGTTGGGGTTGAATTGAAGTGGATAAGCCCCACGGGGAAGACAAACACATCACCTTTGTTGAGCACCTTGGAGAGGAACTTGTTTCTGTTTGGGGCGGGCTGGTTGGATGTAACAAAGCCAACGTACAGTGTCCCCTCGAGCACCGTGAGGATCTCAGTGGCGCGGGGGTGCGTATGTGGTGGGTTCTGACCCAAAGGAGCATAGTCGATGCGAGCGATTGAGATGCCGAGGGTGTTGAGTCCAGCAATCTGCATGATGTTGATCAAGGTGACGTTGGATCCGACCTTGTTGGTCACCATAGGCTTGTCGAGAGCGGCTGCCTTGAAGAAGTCATCAGCGTTGACCTCCATTGGGTTCTTGCAAACAAACCCATTGACACGAACTGGTGCATAGAGGAGATGTGACATGTAATTAAGCTCAGATCTTACAAGTTGTTTCTGACTTGCATATAATTTCTAGAAATTCATTTCGACATAATTATTTGGTGAGAACGGGATGAGAAACCTGATAGTACCTGGTGAATTCATGTCGGCGACACAAAAGTCCTGGAGGGGACTAGGATCGGAGGCAGTGGCCTGGCATGAGACCAACGCAAGAAGAGCAGCAAGGAGAAGGATGGAAGAGGAGGATGCCATCTAATTTTCTCTCTCTCTCTCTCTCTCTCTCTCTCTCTCTCTTTTATTTTGTGGTTGTGGCGTGAGTGATGGTTTCAACATGCAGGGGACGTATGAGTTTATATAGCTGCGGCGAGCCGCGCCTAAAATCGTGAGCAATAATAGACTTAGTCAAGTGAAAGCAACCAACCAGTTCAACTTGTCTCTTTCTGCTAATTAAACTATTGCATACACTTTACAGGTTCCCATTTAAGACACGTTTTCCCTTCAAAGAAGCAACGCAGCTTATACAGCCATGTAAAGCTATTCTATGGTGATGTGTACGGCCGACAACTAATTACGAATGTTTCACCACCTCACCTGAGTCGCCACAATGCATGTAGGGCCGATTCCAGGAACATTCACCACCCATCACTATCAAGGAAAAGATCTTTAAGACAAGAAACATCCGGCACTAGTTTAAATAGATATCATATACTTGGTCACAGTCGGAATCAGTATGGGCGAAACCAGTCAAAGAGCAATTGAGAAGCCAAGTCATGTATAGCAATCGATCGTTTTCTAGCTCGATGGCGACATAGATGAAGTCACCTACTCACGCGTAGGCTTGATTCATGGGCACATGACTTCTAAAGACATATGGAGTGACTACTACTCCTGTTCTGTTCCGAAGTTGATACAGAATCATCTGTGCAATCGACTTTTTCAAACTATGAAATTATATATTTGCCAATTGATTTGCCATCAAATCCAGCAACATAGAACGACAGAGTAGTTAGCAGATTTGTAGCAGCCCATGTACGTTATCATCATGTCAGTCGGATATTTACTTGGTCACATGTCTCTCGAAGTGGTTGAGTACTTGCAGGAAGAAGCGACGACATTGATGGACAAAGTGCCCAACCAAAAGGAGAGCTGATACAAATGCCATGACGAGGGAGAGCAGGAAGTTTCCATACGATCTTAGCAAGACTAGTTAACATCTTCTTGCAAAGTGTTTTATCACGCATGACTAGTTCAGTGTATTAATCTAACAATCTGGATAGCCTTTCTGACTAGGTTCATGGCACCAGACCTCACCTGCTTCTTTTACTAGAGTAAATGGTACTCCCTCTGTAAAGAAATATAAGAGCTTTTAGATCACTAAAGTAGTGATCTAAATTCTCTTATATTTCTTTGTGGAAGGAGTACATCCAATGACAAGACTAGGCCAGGCGGCCACTCATAAACATGTTAATTTCTTGGAGGTGTGTGTTGGCAGTTTTAGTCTATTAAGAAGTTTCCATCAGATGATTTAATTGCTTATATCACAAGCATCTTATTAAGAAACAACTCAAATAATAATTTTTTGGGGACTCAGATATTTACAATAGTTTTGCCGGGGAAGGATGAATCAAACTTACAAGAGTTTTGGACCAAAAGGAAGCTAAAACAACACATTCGGGAAAATAGAACCAACGGCAACCAAACCAGCAAATTTCGTAGCAAAGGAAACATAAGCTACATCTTTCATGCACCGGAAAGACAGACCACAAGAATGACTCCTGGAAGCAACTTTTGCACATTCAACTTGCTCATCGTGACCTTCGAGCACATTGTCATATAATCATACGGTCATCTATTCACTTCTGATTAAATTTTTAGAATAAACTCCTCAAGTTTCCTTTTAATATGCCTAAGGGTTACTGCATCATCTGATGTACGGCTGAGTAGTAAATCTGATTATTCATCCATCTCACCGAAGTCGGCACAATGCATGTAGGGCTGGTTCCATGAAAATTCACCACCCATCAACATAGTTTATTAGATATCATATACTTGGTCATGGTTAGAACTGGTCCTCACAAGGTCAAAGAGCAGCTGATAAAAGCCAAGTGATGTAAAGAAATCATTTTCTACCTAGACAAAGTCACCTGCTTAGCTTTATCTACTCCCTCGCTTCTTTTCAGTTGCTACGGAATGCGTGCAATCAAGCTTTTCAAGTTGTGACTACTAACATAAGCAAACTATATATTTGTCACCGGATTTGTCATGAACAATATTGTGCACAAGATATGACACGGGATAAAAATAACATACAGATAATTATACATTTATAGATGTGTGTTAGCAGCTTAACATACATATGATTAAGAAGCATGCTTAGAGATATAATGGAATATCTTACCGTCCTCCAAAACCAAGGGAAATAAAAAACAGAGAAACTTTGCAATATGTGTCACCTAGTTATATACAAATATTAGGTTGGAAGATGACGTTGTAGTTAACGGATTGTGTCATTGAGGAAGAAATCTAGGTGCATCATTCCATGTATGAATGCACCTAATACACAAATATTATATGTAGCAGCCCCTGTTATCATCACATCAATCGGATATTTACTTGGTCAAAAGTTTCTCAAAATGGTTAATTACATTAATCCACGACGCATAAACAGTGATGACAGGGAGCAGAAAAATTCACATGATCTTATTAAGAGTAGTTAACGTCCTCTTGCTAACAGGTTGATCATGATCATTTCAATGTATAAATCTGACAATCTAGTCGGCCTTTCTTGAATAGGCTCATGACACACCTCGGATGCCTCTTTTGTTAAAGTAAACAGCACACCCAATGACTGGGCTGGGTGGCCACTCATAAACTGATTAATTTCTTGGAGTTGTGTGTGTGTACTTTTGATACAGAAAAGGTGTTTCCATCAGACAAATAAAATGCATCCGGAAACAAGAAGACAGGCCCCAACATCATCCTGGTCGACGACATGAGAGGCTATCTCCGCCGCCGGCCCTAGACCCACACACTCTCCGCCTCCCTGGTACCCATCGATCTGTATTACGCCGAGCAAGGCCCCGGGCAATGGTAGGCGCCAGTGGGATGTCCCTTTGCTCAGCTCCACCCCTGGTCTTTGTATGCTAACTATAGCACCTCACACCACTGTCGCTGCTATCCCCTACCTTCTAAGGTGGGCCGCTGGCCTGAGATTTTGTGGCATCCCTAGAGGGGTCATGGTTCACTTGGTTCGTTCGTGGATCAGGGAACTCTGCCTGGAGCCGGTCCTCTCCATGCAGCATCATGGTCGTTGACCTGCGAGGGGGTAATTGCGGTTAGACGGGATGTGGTTGCCCACAGCCTCTCACGCGTGAGGTTCCACCGCAGGTGAGATACTCCCTGCCCCCACCCGGAATGGTCAGGTGGGTTTGTTGGCAGTTTTAGGCCTACCAGATCTGGTCATGGTCGTGGAGTTGCACCAGGTCAAGCCTCACTATGGTTTGATGGCTTTCTCTATTGACCTAGTACGAACAACTTGGTGGCGGGGCATGGGTTTGGGGTGTCGTATGTTGAGGCAATGGCCCTGGACAGCAGGCTGGACATCTGGCGAGGGTGAGGGACGGTCCAATCGAATGTTTGGCTCCTCGACACTGGTGGAGGCGGTGTCTTGGTAGTCACGTCCCTCTTGTGGTCGTCGCCATTATTTCTCCTGCCCTCCCAGCTCAGGGTGAAAACCCTTGTCTGCCCTAGCGGACACGATGGTGGCGGTGCAATGCGTCATGACCCTGTTGGGCCCGTCATCAGCGAGTGTAGTCATCTTTCCGTTGCGGTGGCATGCTCAGAATGGTATGACAATCCAATCGACCCTACCTCAAATCTGGTGACTCACTGTATTGCTTGCACCTATCTTGTACACGCAACAAAGTCCACATTTCATCATCTCTTCCCGTGGGTACGGTGAGAGCTCCTTGGTTAGGCAGAGGGTCCTCTCTTACAGCAGTTGGGTGGTGTCGATGCGACGAAGTCCAGTGTTTTCTTCAAGGTGGTGCGTGGTTGAATGTCGCCCTCGGTCCTGGTTGAGTCTTCAGTGGTCCGCCTCTCATGTGCTTCCTCTCGGCGGCATGCTAGAGGCGCCTAAATGGGCACTTCCGGTGGTTGTTAGCGTGTTTGGCTTGGGCCATGCTTTCTTTGATCGTCATCGTTCAGCCAAGCGGCCGAAGTCCATTTTGTGGTTAAATGCTTCTATGACAGGCTTGTTACAAAGAAACAACTCAAATAATATTCATTTTGGGAGGGTTTAGGTAATAATCTTCTCTTTTATGAATAATCTTTTCTTTTGTATATTTATGCACGTTTTCTATATGTATGTTGGAGCTAATTTTGGGATTCTGGTCTCCGGTGTGCCCAGTTTCTAAAACTTAGTAAAAATCAAAAAAATTAGGTCTCAACTTAAGAAAAAAAATAATGCTTATAAGTATTTTGATAAAAACGAGCCACCTCATCAAATTTACATTAAAGCAACCATCAATTCAACTGACAAGAGTTTTGAACCAAAAGGAAGCTAAAATATTACTTGCAGGAACCGTCAATTTCTTATTGCATGCACCAGAAAGCGAGAGAGCAGAACAACGACTCCAGGAAGCAACTTTTGCACATTCAACTTCCACATTTAAATTCTGAGCACAATCGGGCTCCAACCATCGCATACTTCGCATGTATGGCAAGATAATCCTAGGTGTTCAATCCTAACATCAAACATATAATGGATTGCCAGATAATAGTGTGTTGTTTCCCTTGTTAACCTAATTATCTATTGCTTCGGAACAAGGGGAAAAGAACCGAAAATAACGATTCTTTTTGTCAGAAATACAACAGATTAGAACCAAAAAAGCATATGAGATCATATCAGTATGAAAAAAAATATTTGTCATTATTCAGAAGATAGAAATACAGTCACTCATTACAGACACACAATGGAATGACATATCCTACATTTATTTTATAGAATAGGATGCACATCTAGAAACTCAAACATGTCCTTAATTTGCACACTGGTCCTCTGTGTAATCAGCCAACGTTTCACTTAGTTGTGGTTGTTCTCCCAGAACTGGGCCTGGAGCCAGTCTATTGTATTCTTTTCCACCTGAAACGCCTTGGAAAGAACATCATCGGATATTTGTGGGTCTGACCCAAACACCGCATTGGCAATGGTGATAGCCCCTGGGTTCTGGCTGCTAAGCGCGGCAATTGCAACGGCGGGCTTGTGGGGGTTGGGGTTGAACTGGAAGTGGATGAGCCCCACGGGGAAGACAAACACATCACCTTTGTTGAGCACCTTGGAGAGGAACTTGTTTCTGTTTGGGGCGGGCTGGTTGGATGTGACAAAGCCAACGTACAGTGTCCCCTCGAGCACCGTGAGGATCTCAGTGGCACGAGGGTGCGTATGTGGTGGGTTCTGACCCAAGGGAGCATAGTCGATGCGCGCAATCGAGATGCCGAGGGTGTTGAGTCCAGCAATCTGCATGACGTTGATCAAAGTGACGTTGGATCCAACCTTGTTGGTCACCCTAGGCTTGTCGAGGTTGGCTGCCTTGAAGAAGTCATCTGCGTTAACTTCCATCGGGTTCTTGCAAACAAAGCCATTGACACGAACTGGTGCATAGAGGAGATGTGAC
Organism: Aegilops speltoides; assembly: GCA_021437245.1. Lineage (NCBI taxonomy): Eukaryota > Viridiplantae > Streptophyta > Magnoliopsida > Poales > Poaceae > Aegilops > Aegilops speltoides. Next base: position 492,138,785 of record CM038144.1, read on the forward strand.
ATGTAAGCTCAGATCTTAGAAAGTTGTTTCGACTTGCATATAATTTACAGAAATAGATTTCAACATATTTATTTGGTGAGAACATGATGAGAAACCGGATAGTACCTGGTGAATTCATGTCGGCAACACAAAAGTCCTGGAGGGGGCTAGGATCGGAGGCAGTGGCCTGCCATGAGACCAACGCAAGAAGAGCGGCAAGGAGAAGGAAGGAAGAGGAGGACGCCATCTGATTTGTTTTCTCTCTCTCTCTCTCTCTCTCTCTCTCTCTCTTGTTTTCCTGTTGGTGATTGTGGTGTACGTGAGTGTTGGTTTGACACTGCAGGGGATGTATGAGTTTATATAGGTGCAGCGAGCATCGCCTGAACTCATGAGCAATAATAGACATAGTCAAGTGAAACAAACCAACCAATTGAACTGGTCTCTTGCTGCTAATTAAACTACTGAATATACTTTACAGGCTTCCATTTAAGACACGTTTTCCCTTTAAAGAAACAATGCAGCGTATACAGGCATATAAAGCTATTCTATGGTGATGTGTACGGGTGAGTAGTAATTATGAATGTTTCTCCATCTCACCCGAGTCGCCACAATGCATGCAGGGCCGATTCCAGGAAAATTCACCACCCATCGCTATTAAGGAAAAGATATTTAAGACAAGAAGCATCCGGCACTAGTTTAATTAGATATTATATACTCGGTCATAGTCGGAACCAGTGCAGACGAAACCAGTCAAAGAGCAGTTGAGAAGCCAAGTCATGTAAGGCAATCAATCGTTTTCTAGCTCGATGCCGACATAGATAAAGTCACCTATTCACGCGTAGGCTTGATTCATGGGCGCGTGACTTCTAAAGACATATAGAGTGACTACTACCCCTGTTCTTTTCAGTAGTTGATACAGAATCATGTGTGCAATCGACCTTTTCAAACTATGAAATTATATATTTGCCAATAGATTTTTCATGTAATCCAGCAACATAAGGCGGCAGAGTAGATAGCTGATTTGTAGCAGCCCCTGTACGTTATCATCATGTCAGTCGGATATTTACTTGGTCAGATGTCTCTCGAAGTGGTTGAGTACTTGCAGGAAGAAGCGACGGCATTAATGGACGAAGTGCCCAACCAAAAGGAGAGCTGATACAAATGCCATGACGATGGAGAGCAGGAAGTTTCCATATGATCTTAGCAAGAATAGTTAACATCTTCCTGTATACAGTTTTATCACACACGACCTGTTCAGTGTATAAATCTAACAACCTGGTTAGCCTTGCTGACTAGGTTCATGGCACCAGACCTCACCTCTTCTTTTGCTAGAGTAAATGGTGCATCAAATGACTAGACTAGGACAGGCGGCCACTCATAAACAGATTAATTTCTTGAAGGTGTGTGTTGGCAGTTTTAGTGTAGAAAGAAGTTCCATCAGATGATTTAACTGCTTCTATCACAAGCATCTTACAAAGATACAACTCAAATAATAATTGTTTTTGGGACTCAGACTTCTACAATAGTTTCGCTGGGGAATGATTAATCAAACTTACAAGAATTTTTAACCAAAAGGAAGACAAACAAAACATTCAGGAAAAATAGAGCTAATGGCAACAAAAACTGCAAGTTTCATAGCAACGGAAACGTAAACTCCATCTTTCATGCACTGGAAAGACAAACCACAAGAACGACTCCAGGAAGCAACTTTTGCACATTGCAACCTTCGAGCACATTACCGTATAATCATATGGTCATCTATTCGCTTCTGATTAATTTTTGCATAAACTCCTCAAGTTTCCTGTTAATATGCTTAAGCATTACTTCATCATCTGATGTACGGCTTAGTAGTAATTACGATTATTTATCCATCTCACCCAAGTCGGCACAATGCATGCAAGGCTGGTTCCATGAAAATTCACCACCCATCACCATAGTTTATTATACTTGGTCATGGTGAGAACTGGTCTGCACGAGGTCAAAGAGATGCTAATAAAAGCCAAGTGATGTAAAGCAATCGTTTTCTACCTAGACAAAGTCACCTGCTTAGCTTTATCTACTCCCTCACTCGCATTCAGTTGCTACAGAATGCCAGCCATCAAGCTTTTCATGCTGTGGCCACTAACATAAGCAAACTATATATTTGTCCCTGGATTTGTCACGAACAATACTGTGCACAAGATATGGCATGGGATAACAATAACATACACATAATTATACACTGATAGATGTGTGTTAGCAGCTTAACATACATATGATTAAAAAAGCATGGTTAGGGATATAATGGAATATCTTACTGTCCTCGAAAACACAGGAAAAAATAACCAGAGAAACTTTGCAATATGAGTCACCTAGTTATATACAAAATATTAGTTTGGAAGATGACGTTGTAGTTAATGGAATGTGTCAATGGGAAAGAAATCGAGGTGCGTCATTCCATGCATGAATGCACCTAATACACAATTATTATATGTAGCAGCCCCTGTTATCATCACATCAATAAGATATTTACTTAGTCAAAATTTTCTCAATGGTTAATTCAATTAATCCACACACGCATAAACAATAACGATAGGGAGCAGAAACAATTCATGTGATCTTAGTAAGAGTAGTTAACGTCCCCTTGCTAACAGGTTGATCATGATCATTTGAATGGATAAATCTAGTCGTCCTTTCTTGAGTAGGCTCATGACACACCTCGCATGCCTCTTTTGTTAGAGTAAACAATGCACCAAATGATCTGTGCTGGGTGGCCACTCATAAACTGATTAATTTCTTGGAGGTGTGTGTGTGTGTGTGTGTGTGTGTGTGTGTGTGTGTGTGTGTGTGTGTGTGTGTGTGTGTGTGTGTGTGTGTAGTTTTAATACAAATAAATAGAAGGATTGCAGAAAGAAGAAGACAGGCCCCACCATCATCCTCGTGGACAAAATGAGAGGCTATCTCCGCCAACGGCCCTAGACCCACACACTCTCCACCTCCCTGGTAGCCATCGATCGGCACCACGCCGAGCAAATCCCCGCGCGATGGTAAGCGGCAGTGGGATGTCCCTTCTCTCTGCTCCACCCCCTGGTCTCTGTGGGCTAACCCTAGCACCTCACACCACCGCTGTTGCTATCCCCTGCCTCCGACTATGGGCCACAGACCTGAGATTTTGAGGCATGTCTAGTGGGGTCATGTGGTTCACTTGGTTCATGTGTGGATCATGGAACTCTGCCATGAGCCGGTGCTCTCCTAGATCAGGCAGCATCGTGGTCGTGTCTTGTGAGGGGTGATTGCGGTCACACGAGATGTGGTTGCCCATAGCCTCTCATGGGTGAGGTTCCACCGCAGGGTACTCCCTAGCCGCAACCGGAATGGTCAGGTGGGTTCGTTGGCGGTCATAGGCCCGACCGGATCTGATCATGGTCATGGACTTGGCCAGGTCAAGCCTCACTATGGATTGATGACTTTCATCGGTGACCTCGTACCAACAGCTTGGTGGCGGGGCGTGGGTTCGGGTGTCGTAAATTGACACGATGGCCCTGGATGGCGCAGGCTGGACGTCCGGCGAGGGTGCAGGATGGTCCAAGTGAAAGTACGGCACCTCGACTCAAAAGGGCGATGTCTTGGTAGTCACGTCCCTCTTGGGATCATCGCCATTGTTCTCCGCCCTCCAGCTCGTGGTGAAAACCCTTGTCCCCCTAGCGGAAGCGGTGGTGGCGGTGCAATGCGTCATGACCTCTTGGGTTCTTCATCGGTGAGTGTAGTCGTCTTTCAGTCGCAGTGGTGTCTTCAGAATGGTACAGCGCTTGGCCCAACCTCAAATCTGGTGACTCGTTGTATTGCTTGCACCTATCTTGTACATGCAGCAATGTCCTCCTTTCATCATCTCTGCTCGCTGGTAGGGTCAACGCTCATTGGTTCAGGTAGAGGGTCCTCTCTAACAGTTGTTGGGTGGTATCGGTGCGACTAGTGCATTGTTTTCTTCAAGGTGGCATGTGGTTGAATGTCGTCGTCGGTCCTGCTTGAGTCTTCAGGTGGTCCAACCTCTCATGTGCTTCCTCTCGGTGGCATGCTGGAGGCATCTAATTGGGCACTTCCAGTGCTTGTTAGCGTGTTTGGCTTGGTTAGTCATGCTTACTTTGATCATCTTGTATGATGATTTCCTCAACATCATATATCGTTGAGCCAAGCGGCCGACGCCCGTTATGTGATAAAATACTTCTATGACAGGCTTGTTACAAAGAAACAACTCAAATAATATTTATTTTTGGCGTGTTTATGTAATAATCTGTATTTATGCATGTTTTCTATATGTATATTAGAGCTAATTTTTGGAACCCGGTCTCCGGTGTGCCCTTTTTCTAAAACTTGGTAAAAATCGTATTTTTAGTTCTCAACTTAAGAAAAACAAAAATAAAGCTCATAAGTGTTTTAATAAAATGAGCCACCTCATCAAATTTCCATTAAAGCAACCGTCAATTGAACTTACAAGAGTTTTGAACCAAAAGGAAGCTAAGGACCGTAAATTGCTTATTGCATGCACGAGAAAGTGAGAGAGCAGACCAACGACTCCAGGAAGCAAACTTTCCCACATTCAACTTTCACATTTAAATCCTGAGCACAATCAGGCTCCAACCATCGCATACTATGTATTGCAAGATAATCGTAGGTGTTCAACCCTAGCATCAAACATATACTGGATTACCAGATAATCGTGTATTGTTTCCTTTCCTAACCTAATCATCTCTTGTTTCCAAACAAGGGGAAAAGAGCCCAAAATATTGATTTTTTATGAGAAATCCGACACATTAGAACCAAAAAAAGCATATGAGATCATATATGTGTGATAAAAAAATGATATTGTCAATTATTCAGAAGGTAGAAATACAGTCACTCATTACAGACACACAATGGAATGACATATCCTACATTTATTTTATAGAACAGGATGCACATCTAGAAACTCAAACATGTCCTTAATTTGCGACCGGTCCTCCGTAATCAGCCAACGTTTCACTTAGTTGTGGTTGTTCTCCCAGAACTGAGCCTGGAGCCAGTCTATTGTATTCTTTTCCACCTGAAATGCCTTGGCAAGAACATCATCGGATATTTGTGGGTCTGACCCAAACACCGCATTGGCAATGGTGATAGCCCCTGGGTTCTGGCTGCTAAGCGCGGCAATTGCAACGGCGGGCTTGTGGGGGTTGGGGTTGAACTGGAAGTGGATGAGCCCCACGGGGAAGACAAACACATCACCTTTGTTGAGCACCTTGGAGAGAAACTTGTTTCTGTTTGGGGCGGGCTGGTTGGATGTGACAAAGCCAACGTCTGATGTCCCTCGAGCACCGTGAGGATCTCGATGGCGCGAGGGTGCGTATGTGGTGGGTTCTGACCCAAGGAGCATAGTCGTCGCGCGCAATTGAGATGCCGAGGGTGTTGAGTCCAGCAATCTGCATGACGTTGATCAAAGTGACGTTGGATCCAACCTTGTTGGTCATCCTAGGCTTGTCGAGGGCGGCTGCCTTGAAGAAGTCATCTGCGTTAACTTCCATCGGGTTCTTGCAAACAAACCCATTGACACGCACTGGGTGCATAGAGGAGATGTAGAGGTAAGCTTAGGTATTAATAGAAAGTGGTTTCAACATGCATATAATTTTCAGAAATTCATTGCAAGATATGTATTTGGTGGTAGCAGGAGGGGAAACCGGAAGTAAGCAGTACTGGTGAATGCATGTCGGCCACACAAAAGTCCTGGAGCGGGCCAGGGTCGGAGGCAACTGCCTGCCATGAGACCAAGGCAAGAAGTGCGATGAGGAGAAGGATGGTAGGGGAGGATGCCATTTGATTTCAGCTTCTTTGGCTCTTCTTTTCTCTTGTCTTCCTCTGTGTGTGAGTGATGGTTTGAGTATGCATAGCAGGGGATGTATGTGTTTATATAGGCACGACGAGCAGTGAGAACTTGTGGGCAATTGACATAGTCAAGTGGAACGAACCAACGGATAGAAATGGTATATGGTTGGTGATATTAGATTATTTTGCATAAACTTTTGAGACATGGTCAGCCATCAAGAGGGATTCACAATCCAGGAAAAGTTCCCTTTTAGTATGCCCAAGGGACACATTTCCCCTTTAATAATTTATATATAAAGAAGCAAATTAAGCTACTCCATCTGGGACTAGATATGAGTAACAGTCTGGATTGTGTCAAGTATGCCTGGTCAAATTTGAAACCGGGGCACGTCAATCCATGCATGAGTGCACCTAACACAACTATTATATGTAGCAGCCCCTGTTATGATCAAGTCAATCAGATATATATGTCATGCCTGGTCAAATTTCTCTCCAAGTGGTAGAGTACTTACAGCAAGAAGCAACGACGACGACGACACGACGATGGAGAGCAGGAACTTTTCATCTGATCTTAACAAGAGTGGTTGACATCTTCTTGCAAAGTGTTTTCATCATGCATGACCAGTGCAGTGCATAAATCTAACAATCTAGTCCTGGCTAAGGAAGGTTCTTGACCAGTTTTGTCATGGATGATCAGGTCCATGCATGTTACAACAACAGACATGGCAGCCTTCTCTGGTTTACTCCAACAGGAAGGCGAACCGAAGCTACCTACAGCGAGGAGGAGCGGGCGCGCTGCTGGCGGGTGTAGTCCCAGATGGCGATGGCGGCGCTGACATGTACGTTGAGTGACCGGACGACGCCAAGCTGCGGGATCTCGACGCACACGTCCACCGCCTCCTGGATGATGTCCACCGGGATGCCCTCCTTCTCCCTGCCCAGCACCACCACCGTCTTGGCCGGAACACAAACTCGTCCAGCGCCACGCTGTTGGCCGTCTGCTCCAGCCCCACCACCGTGTACCCCTCCGCCCGCTTCCTCTGTAAAAACGCCCTCACGCTCTCCGCCGGCACCTCCACCATCGGCACCCACTTCTCCGCAGTCACGCTGATCAGCCGGAACTGCTTGTCCTGGACCACCCCATGTCCCCACCGCCAGCCCGCCCGCCCTGAATATCTCGCACGTCCGGGTCAGACCGCCAGGTTCGGATCCGCTCCACCAGCGACGCCACCACGATCAGATCCTGCCGGCTCTGCCTCACAGTCTCCGCCGCCTCCTTCCTTGATTCCACCGCTAGGTTGAACGTGTCGTCGTCTTCCTCCATCTCGAAGAGCAGTCGTGAGATGTCATTGTTGCCCATGACCGCGCCGTTGCTGCTCGCTGCTTGCTCCGAGTCCCGGTGGGGTATGATCTTCTTCTGGAAATCTTGACTGGCTACTATCTTCTCTTCGGTACCCTCCTCATGTTTTCTCACCGCCAGACCCTCGTTCTTGATTGTTGCTGAATCCTTTATCATAGAATGCCTCAGCTCCTCCCTCACATCCTGATATTACATACATACAGCTAAATCATTAAGGAGACGCAGTTTCAAGCCAACACAACAAGATAGCTCAAGTTCAAGTGCTTACGTTCAGAAAGTTATTAACTCGCTCCAACACCGACACTGGAACACATTCAAAGCCAGACGACTGCATAAAAAAACAGCATATTCAAAATTACAACATAAGTGCCAAAAGGTTCAGTGCCGCATAAAAAACATAATAACGTCCCTAGAATCCTCCATGTTACTCATTTCCTGACAAAATGAACAGTGGCCTTAAATTTCTTGGGGACAGAATACACGAACCTCAATGCGAGCTGTAAATATTCCCGGTGGAGTCCCAGATATATCAGGATCAAAAACATCAAGGAAACCTTCGATTGAAACTCTTAGCCTGAAATCAAAACATATGAATGATAAAGACATTCAAGATGAAAATTATATAACACCTTGAGGATCTTTTCTAGATTTAGAGAAGGAAATCAAGTAGGGTATATGAGTTGACAGTACAGGTACGGGAGGAAAGTTCCTCACTAAAACTCCTGATGGTACATTGAGAGAAGTTTTAATAGGGTGATGCCCAGTATATAGCCTAGCTAATAAACAAAAGAAAACAGAGTATGTGAATGTACCTTGCGCAGTCGGTATTCTCTGCCAGATACTTCTTCAAATCTTGAAAGCACCTCCTCTCGATGGATGGATTTTCTGAGCTTTCTAGGTGCAAAATAGGCCACAACTTGGAAAAAACAGTGTGGACAAGTAGCTGTGGTACAATACAGATCTTTAGTTGACCAGTACAATATAAAGCTTCAGAAGGATGTAGCCCCACATAATTCTCAAGTACATAGTTTTACCTGAGTGAAACTACGTAGACTGTGGTGATGGGATGTTAAAAATGAAATTATTGGAGGAAGCAATTGATTCAGATGGTTTCTCTGGACAACCAACTCCCTTGAATGGAGGATCACGTTTGCTGCTATAAAAACATATGAAGATAGTGCCTGCAAAGAGATGTATAAATATACAGACCCTTGTTCAAAAAATATATACAGACCAAAATGGAGACCAAGTCTGATGATCATCATTATAGAGCACCGCCCCATAAAAAAAAGGCCAAAGAAGCCTAAATAATAAAAAAAAGGGCCAAAGAAGCTCATCCAAAAAAAGAAAAAAATGAAAAGGGGCAATGTTACTATCCTTTTACCACACTTGTGCTTCGGAGTTGCACCATGTTCTTCATATAGAGAGTCTCCTATGTTATCACTTTCATATACTAGTGGGAATTTTCATTATAGAACTTGGCTTGTATATTCCGACGATGGGCTTCCTCAAATGTCTAGGTCTTCATGAGCAAGCAAGTTCGATGCACACCCACTTAGTTTTCAGTTTGAGCTTTCATATACTTATAGCTCTAGTGCATCCATTGCATGACAATCCCTACTCCTCGCATTGACATCAATTGATGGGCATCTCCATAGCCCGTTGATTAGCCGCGTCGATGTGAGACTTTCTCCCTTTTTGTCTTCTCCACATAACCTCCACCATCATATTCTATTCCACCCATAGTGTTATATCCATGGCTCACGCTCATGTATTGCGTGAAGGTTGAAAAGGTTTGATAATACTAAAGTATGAAACAATTGCTTGGCTGACACCGGGATAGGCATGTAGCGTACCTTGTGTTAAGAAAAGGGAGCATACAAGACTATATGATTTTGTAGGGATAACGTTCTGGAAGCATTGATATTTTGAAAGACATGATTGTTTGTTGGGATTCCTAAGTATTATTGTTTTTATGTCAAATGATAGACTATTGCTTCGAATCACTCGTGTCTTAACATTCATGCCATGATTAGACATATGATCAAGATTATGCTAGGTAGCATTCCACATCAAAAATTATCTTTTTTATCATTTACCTACTCGAGGACGAGCAGGAATTAAGCTTGGGGATGCTGATACGTCTCTGTCGTATCTATAATTTTTTATCGTTCCATGCCAATATTATTCAACTTTCATATACTTTTGGCAACTCTTTATACTATTTTTTAGGACTAACATATTGATCCAGTGCGCAGTGCTAGTTCTTATTTGTTGCATGTTTTATGTTTCGCAGAAATCCAATATCAAACGGAGTCCAAACGGGATAAAAACGGGAGAAGTGCTTGGCTTTGGGTTCAATCTTGCGGTGTCCTTTCCCAGTGACAGTAGGGGCAGCAAGGCACGTATTGTACTGTTGCCATCGAGGATAAAAAGATGGGGTTTATATCATATTGCATGAGCTTATCCCTCTACATCATGTCATCTTTCTTAATGTGTTACTCTGTTTGTTATGAACTTCATACTCTAGATGCATGCTGGATAGCGGTTGATGTGTGGAGTAATAGTACTAGATGAAGGCAGGAGTCGGTCTACTTGTCACGGACGTGATGCCTATATACATGATCATGCCTAGATAATCTCATAATTATTCGCTTTTCTATCAATTGCTCGACAGTAATTTGTTCACCCACCGTAATACTTATGCTATCTTGAGAGAAGCCACTAGCGAAACCTATGGCCCCCGGGTCTATCTTCTATCATATAAGCTTTCAATCTACTTTTATTTGCATCTTTACTTTTCCAATCTATATTATAAAATACCAAAAATATATTTATCTTATCATATTATCTCTATCAGATCTCACTTCCGCAAGTGGCCGTGAAGGGATTGACAACCCCTTTATTGCATTGGTTGCGAGTTCTTGTTTGTTTGTGTAGGTGCGTGGGACTTTTGAGGAGCCTCCTACTGGATTGATACCTTGGTTCTCAAAAACTAAGGGAAATACTTACGCTACTATTGCTGCATCACCCTTTCCTCTTCAAGGAAAAGCAACGCAAGCTCAAGACGTAGCAGGTACTTCTGTACCCCTTACTTGTGCACGGACGGTCGCAGACACGCCTTCAGCAGGGCTTGGCAAAGTAGAGGAGGACGGCAGGAGGTAGGACAGGTACAAGGAATATCAAAACAGACGCTCCAAGTGACAAGCAGCAGAAGGCTGGCAGGGCCACGCCCGGCAACGAGCCTTGCCGAGGCGACCTGCGAGGCCCAAGGAAAGCTCCTTGCCGGGGCAGCTTGCGTAGAGACCAGCAGGGCCACCACCCTTGGGGTTGAGAGCTCTGACACCATCGACAACATTAAAGGCCAAGATCTGGAGAGCACATGCCCGGTAGCATGCAGCCCCTCATGAAGAGAGTCTGGGGGGAAGAATAGTTTGTATCTGAACATTAAAGAGGAGCACGACCTCGTTGGAACTGATCTGTTGTGTGTTCCATTTGAGGAGTTCTTCGCGTTCTTCAATCAAAAGGCCCTCGATAAATTAACGGTCTTTTGCTACTGCTTGTAAGTACTATTTCTATCATTAAGTCTCTATATATAGCTCGGCTCTTTCATTGCATGTATTTATAATTAATTATCCTCAATATATTATGCAGATTGAAGATCGTCGAGTGCAGAAAACAAGAAATGTATGATATTGGGTTCATTAACACAAATATCATAGATGATAATCAGGTTAAAAAGCACGCCGAAGAGGCCGAGGCCAACTTGCTACAATCGTTGATCAAAAATCAAAACAAAGATACCATACTCTTTCCTTACAACTTCAAATGAGTGTTACTGTCGTGTGCATATTCAGTTTCCCTTATTACTCGAACGAGGTTATAGTAATGTAATTGATGAGTTATGCATGCGTGCACAGCTATCACTATGTTCTTCTGGAGATTAAGCTTGAGTGGGGACTAGTAACCGTCTTAGACTCGAGACGAAAAGATCCCAAAACCTATGTGGAAATGACTGAATTGCTCAACAAGTAAGTTCAATCGATCATTATCGCACCATATCGGCAACTTTTTGTTCATTTCCTGATATCTCAAGTAATAATAATTATTTTCTTTGTCTTGCAGGGTTTGGAAACGGTTCACCGCAGAAGCTCCGGGACTGCCGAAGGAGCTGCGACATACATACCCGAAAGTAAGTACTACTGGCTAGCTAGTTGTGCGCATCTCCTGTTGATTCTATAGCTATACTTTCATCAATGCCATTTATAATGCTTCATTATCAGTTTGATTGACCTCTATTTCTTGTAAAGTGCTTGTGGCAGGAACAAGGGAATGATTTCTGTGGATACTACGTGTGCGAGTTCATCCACAACGCGACTTTGAAAAATAAGCGGGCTATTCTAAAAGACAATATGAAGTGCGTAAGCAATAATATTCACAATTTCATTTTATTACACCATCATTTCTGTTGAGTTTTATTCATATATATATGTATTAATTAACCCCCTTCTTCAAATTAGACGTGGCAGATGCAGAATGAACTCCTAGAACCAGATCGCATGAAAGCAATTCAAGAGGAATTGGCGAGATTCTTTCTTGACCACGTCATCAATAAAGCCGGAGAATAGCATGTGGAAGTTGATTTCAATTGCTAGGGGATTTTAATTAAGAGATCTTACATATTGAACATGTATGTAGCCAGTAGCGTCGGATACATGATACAAAAACTTGTTGTTCAACCAATCTCTCGGAGAAGGAGAGGTCGATCGATCACTTCTCTCGGTATGCATGACGAACTTCTGTACTTAATGGTTCCCTTCATTTTCTTACTAGCTAGCGTGTCGAGGGCCTCTCTATGTATAGTACGTAGCGTCGACCGAGCTCGGACATAAAAGAGGACACTTCTCTCTATTAATTAGCTAGCTAACACAATATATGAAACACCTAAATTAACCTCCCAAAACCCCCAAACCCCCCCCCCCTTCAAAAAAAAACAAAAACCCCAGCCACTGGAATGCTGACGCGTGGATGCCTTTTGGTCCTAGTTGGTGCCACCAACCGGGACCAAAGGCCCCCCTGCCTGGGCTCGGCGCACCGGCCACGTGGAGGACCATCTGTCCCGGTTCGTGTTAGAACCGGGACTAAAAGGGGGAGGTATTAGTAACGACTCATTAGTCTCGGTTCATTGTGACGCCCCCGATTCAATCATACACTAATCATACACGCAAACGTGTACGATCAAGATCAGGGACTCACGGGAAGATATCACAACACAACTCTAAAAATAAAATAAGTCATACAAGCATCATATTACAAGCCAGGGGCCTCGAGGGCTCGAATACAAGTGCTCGATCATAGACGAGTCAGAGGAAGCAACAATATGAGAGTACATACATAAGTTAAACAAGTTGCCATAAGATGGCTAGCACAAACTGGGATACAGATCGAAAGAGGCGCAGGCCTCCTGCCTGGGATCCTCCTAAACTACTCATGGTCGTCGTCAGCAGCCTGCACGTAGTAGTAGGCACCTCCAGTGTAGTAGTAAATCGCCGACGGTGGCGTCGCTTCACAGCTCCGAGATCTGGTTGCGACAACCAGAAAGAAAGGAAAGGGGTAAAGGGGGGGAGAAAGCAACCGTGAGTACTCATCCAAAGTACTCGCAAGCAAGGAGCTACACTACATATGCATGGGTATATGTGTAAAGGGCCATATCAGTGGACTGAACTGCAGAATGCCAGAATAATAGGGGGATAGCAAATCCTGTCGAAGACTACGCTTCTGGCAGCCTCCGTCTTGCAGCATGTAGAAAAGAGTAGACTGAAGTCCTCCAAGTAGCATCTCCAAGTAGCATCTCCAGTAGCATCGCATAGCATAATCCTACCCGGCGATCCTCTCCTCGTCGCCCTGTTAGAGAGCGATAACCGGGTTGTCTGTGGAACTTGGAAGGGTGTGTTTTATTAAGTATCCGGTTCTAGTTGTCATAAGGTCAAGGTACAACTCCAAGTCGTCCTGTTACCGAAGATCATGGCTATTCGAATAGATTAACTTCCCTGCAGGGTGCACCACATAACCCAACACGCCGATCCCATTTGGCGGACACACTTTCTGGGTCATGCCCGCCTCGGAAGATCAACACGCCGCAGCCCCACCTAGGCACAACAGAGAGGTCAGCCCGCGGTCTAAATCCTATCTTGCGCAGGGTCCGGGCCCATCGCCCATTGCACACCTGCACGTTGCGAGGGCGGCCGGAAACAGACCTAGCAACCTCCATTACAAAGGAAGTTGCATTAACGCAGTCCAATCCGGCGCGCGCCGCTCCGTCGCTGACGTCAAGAAGGCTTCGGCTGATACCACGACGCCGGGATACCCATAACTACTCCCACGTAGATGGTTAGTGCGTATAGACCAAATGGCCAGACTCAGATCAAATACCAGGGCCAGGCCCACCTGTCTCCTAGGTGGTCTCAACCTGCCCTGTCGCTCTGCCACAAAGTAACAGTCGGGGGCCGTCGGGAACCCAGGCCCACCTCTACCAGGATGGAGCCACCTGTCCTTTCAGCCCCGCCATCGGAATCACTTGCGGGTACTCAACGAGCTGACCCGACTTTAGTCACCATCTGTATAGTATGTATGTATGTAATATATACCCGTGATCACCTCCCAAGTGATCACGGCCCGATAGTATAGCAAGGCAGACTGACAAGAATGTAGGGCCAATGATGATAAATTAGCATCCTATACTAAGCATTTAGGATTGCAGGTAAGGTATCAACAGATGTAGCAACAATGTCAGGCTATGCATCAGAATAGGATCAACGGAAAGCAGTAACATGCTACACTACTCTAATGCAAGCAGTATAGAGGAGAATTGGTGATATCTGGTGATCAAGGGGGGGGGGCTTGCCTGGTTGCTCTGGCAAGAAGGGTTCATCGTCGATGTAGTCGATCACAGGGGTACCGGCAGCGGCCTCGGTGTCTACCGGAAAGAAGTAACATATGGGAACACAATAAATAACAGAGCTATCAAAGCATCAAAAAGCATAACATGTCAATACGCGGTGCTAGGTGTGCCCTAACGCAAAGTCGAGGTGATACTGCAAGAAGGTGGAAACATCCAGGAAAGTATTCCCGGTGTTTCGCATTTCCGGACAAATGAACCGGAGGGGGAAAGTTGCGAGTTCGATAGGTTAGGGGGTGTGGCGGACGAACGGGTTGCGTATCCGGAATCGTCTCGTCGTTCTGAGCAACTTTCATGTAGAAAGTATTTTAATCCGAGTTACGAATTAAAAGATATGATTTTCTAAAGATTTTATTAATTTCTGGAATTTAATTAATTATTTAAATTAATTTATAAATGAATTAATGACATCAACATGATGTCATGCTGACATCAGCAGTCAAAAGAGTTGACTAGTCAACCTGACGTGTGGGTCCCAGCTGTCATTGACTGTTTAGTTAATTAGGACTTAGCTAATCTAATTACTGTTTAAGTAACTAACTAGTTAATTAGATTAATTTAAACAGGATTAATTAACTTAATTAATTCACTAATTAATTAACAATTAATAATTAATTTTGTTAATTCATTTTTATTTTATTTTCTTTTATTTTATAAAACATTCTGGGGCTGGGCCCCGGTGTCCAGTGGCCCAGGGCCTTAACGGGCATAGGGAAGCGGTATTGGGCGTTCTTGATTCTGGTAGAGGGCGTCTGGGCGTCGGGCCAGCTTGTCCGGCAGCCATGGCGGGCTTGTCTTGTGAAGCCGAGGCGGCAGCAGAGGGTGGTCTTGTGCGCGACGGACGGTAGGGGTGAGCCGCGCAAGGAGGGCGGAGCTGGCGCTGCTCGGCGGACATGGCCGGCCGAGCAGCGCAGCAGGGCGGAGCGAGCCGCAAGGGCGGCGAGAGGCGCCGCAGCATAGGCCCGAGGCGAGCAGTAGGGGGAAAGCCCGAGCGCGGGGGCATCATCGCGGGAGCAGTTGAGGCGGGGGTCGCGGGCGCTGGCAGCGGTGCGCGAGGTTCAGCGTAGCCGAAGTTGGTCTGGCGGAGGCCGGCGAGGGGGGATGGCAGCGACAACGGCGGTGCTCGCAGGGGACGGTCGCAGCGGCGAGCAGCTCGGGCAGGGGCGATGCAAGCGGGCGCGTGTGCCGCAAGGCGACGGGCGCGGGTGCCGTGTGCGTGCGGACGGCGCGTGCACGGGACGAGGGAGCGGCGGGGGAGAGGGCGCGGCCACGGCGGAGCGGGCGCGCGCCACAGCAGAGAGAGGAGGGAGGGGAAGCTCACAGGGCCGGTAGGGAAAAGGGCAGCGGGGGTCGAGGAGGAGTCGAGGACGACGGGCGGCGACGGAGTCCTGGCAGTGTGGTTCCGGCGAGCGACGACGGCGGTCCGGGACGGCACCAGCGACGGGGTCGGGGAGGCAACGAGCAATGACGTCGGCGGGCAACGGCAAGCAGCGTCGGGCAGCACTGGGTGGCGGGGCACAACCGTTGGGGCGGCGTCAGGGGCAGCGGCCTCGGCCTCCTATGGATCCCGATCCAGATCGGGAGAGAGGAGGGGGGCGTCGTGGGGAGAGTGTGGTGTGGGTGTGGGGAGTGGGTTAGGGTTTGCGGGGTGAGGGGATAAGGAGAGGGAGTGGCCGGCTGGGCCTTTGCCAGATTGGGCGGTGGTGAATGGGCGGCCAGTTGGGTCGGCTGGCCCGGGGGGGTTCTTTTCCTTTCTTTCTTTCTTTCTTTTCTTTATTTTTCTTTTCTGTTTTATTTCATTTTAATATATTTAGTCATTTTCAAAAAGGGTGTTTGTTGCACTATAATCGCCTAGGCATTTAACTGCACACTCCGAAAATTTTAGTTTAATATTTTGAAAACTTTGTCGTTTGACATTAATTTGAATTTGAATTTGAAAAGGTTTCGAATCATTGCGAGGCTAGCAACAGTAAGAGTGGTGACGTGGCATCATTAACAGAGGTTACTGTAGCTTGATTTTCCGGGCGTCACAATTCTCCTCTACTACAAGAAATCTTGTCCCGAGATTTAAGAGGGGAAGTAAGGGGGAAGGGATTTGCTTACAAAATTCTAACGAGTCTTCTCGGTGTTGGTTGTCTTCTCGAAGAGGTCGATCCATTACATTGACGTCTTCAGTTCTCTGCTTCGGGTCATCATGATGAAGTTGTCGTCCTTCCTTGGGGATCTTCATCGTACTTACGGAAAGGATAAGGGGTAGCTTCAAAAGGACAGACCCCTACAAGGTTGACTATCTGGTCGATAACATCGAGGAAGGTGGCGGAAGTTACTCTCGAATTGAATCTTAAGAAAATATCGAGAGCAAAGTAAGGAGGTACCATGAGAAGTTTCAAACGGATAGGCAAGCGTTCGATGCCTAATCAGAAGGTGAAAGGGGTTCAAATCAACGGGAATAAGTATTGTGTCTTATTCCAAAGTAGATTACAAGGAAGGTGACCCCGTGAATTACATACGAAGTCAAGCGCGAGGAATCACTTTGGAAATCGAGGGTGTACAGGAGAGTCAGGTTTCGATCCTGTGGAACTGTGGGTTATGGGCCCACCATGTTGGTAAAAAGTAGGAAGAGGGGTGACGTCTTGCACGATCATGTAAGCAAGGCATGTCAGAGAATAACCGGCCAGTTATGTTGGCAGCATCATTGGTACCAAGGGCGAGGGACGAAGAGAACCATTTTCCTGCTCGTTGAAACGAGGCGGACCAGTAGGCAAAGTTCTCGTCCATTGGTGGATACCGGAATGTCATCAACAAAAGTAACAGGGTCTTACTGATAGAATTATACACCGAGGTGTTTACATAAGCAGGAGAATATTACTGCTTATGTCATATAGATCACAAGAAAGATTAAACAAAATAATGGAACGGAAAAGGTGATCATCAGATTAAATAGAACAATGGGAAGGAAAATGTGTTTAAACACTTATTTCAGGGGTATATCCTTCCCAAGGGCAAGCAGAGCATGATATCCATGACGGGATATTACGTAGAAAACCCTTTAGGAAAGGGGAGAGAAATTTCATGCCATTACCCATAAAACGGTGTTAGGGCAATTGATAAAGAAAATTTAGCATTTGTGCTTCAAATGTTCTTATTGAAAATCGGAGTACCATAGACATGCTTCGAGATAGCATTGACATGGTCTTCAAGCAAAGGTCGGACTTTGGATACACAAAGGATCCATCAGGAACAACTTGTAGAATAAGTTTTACAATTTCCTCATGAAAGAATGGGTAACATTGCTAAAGAGGATATTATAACAATAGGTCCTCCGGTCAAGTGTGCTAGGCATGACATCACCTTACCGGGTCATACAAGGACCAATGTTATAACTCTTGAAAATATGCTCCAACCATCATATCCGACCGAGGTTCAGATCTGATTGGTGTTAGGATACCTCAGACTCAGGATGCCCGAGAAGAGAAGGTGCAAAACAAATTGACGAGATGACATGACAAGATTCTCGGGAAATGTACAATGGAAGTGAGTTCCGAAACAAGAGTTCCTCATTAAATCAAGGAGAGGAAGAGGAGGTAGCTGATGAACTCTGCGACAATTCACCGAGATTTTCAAAAGATGGATTTCCACAATTATGTGAACAAGGAGATATCAATTGTCACATCAAATGATATAATGAAGTATGTTCGAGAAAAACATCCACAATTAAACCTTGGTTCACAGGTGCACCCAAAATATGGGATGGGTTGCATGATAAATGTTCGAATGATGATTCAATAAGCCATAGACGTAGAATGAAACTATAGACCACTAACTTCAAAGCAATAGGGTTGCTAGAAGTTTAGAATTTACACATCACAGACCACTTGTCGGTATTCCGGTTAGAAACAACACGAGGACCAAGAAAAGAATGGTGATGTTAATAAGTATCAATTGTATCAAGAATTCTTAAGGGTGGTGAATTTCCCATGACATTCTTGACATAGAAGATAGCAATACTCCAAAGTAGAACATAACATAAGTTGGATAGCAAGGAGCTCAAAGTACAACACAAAACATGAGCAAGTTTGTGTTGGAGGGAAGGCAATAATGTTGTCGATGATAACACAAATCATCGAGGGGCAAGGAAGGTATTTGTCATCATGAGTTCGATTGATATTCTGGAAGAGCTCAGAACATTCATGATGATCACGGCACATTTGTCGAGAAGTTTCATGAAGATGTAATCGATCGGCGATGACATCAAGTCAAAGGAATGATGAAGCAAAAGGTTATTGGAACCATGGGTACGACACAAACTTGAAATCAAGCTTGATGTTTAAGGTGAAATGATATGATGAGGAAAATGGACGTAAGCATAGCTCATTGTCAAAATTTGTGCTTCGGGAAGGACAAGGTAGCCTAGTTAAAATTTAGCACGCTAATGATATAGCCAATCAGGCTAGGATTGACTTAAATGATTATTAACTCATAAGCAACAAAATTTACTTAGAGTTATGGAATCAGAGTGCGGAATCGATTCACTTATCGATGTTCTCGGTTGACGACAACCCAGAACCCGTGGAGTCACTATGACGGGTAAGGGTACTACTTCATCAGAAATTCATAGAATGAAGTGCAATGGGTTGATATCCTCGAGATACCATGGGGTAATACTCGAAGGTAGATCCTAATAGAGGTTTGACAGGTGAAATGATGTGCAGAAGAAAAGTAATTTAACTTGTCCGAGAAACGGGATCAAAGAAGAAAAAATATGGCCGGAACCATGATTGCAAAAGATCAAATCCCAGATATAAGATGAACTTATACCAAGGGGATAATTAATTTAAGAGAAGCTTCCATGATAAGATCTACATCGTGTCCATGGGCATGAACACAAAGTTCAAGGTCGACTCCCACTTCTTCAATGCCTAACCTATCATTTACTTCTTGTTTTTCGAAGAAGTTGTAGAGCAGAAAATTATCTGGTAAAAACACCAGAAAGGTATGACTCGTGAAAATTTTCGGGTTCACACGGTTTAGAGAAGGCATATGTTCAACCCATAAGGGATTCTTAGAAAAATGTACCACAAGCTTCGGAGTAGATAATACAAGCTCGAAACTAGAGTATGGTTATCAAAGTAGAGGATACAAATTACCAAAGGCATTATATACCCATGGAAAGGCTCACAAGGTTATTGAATATGAAGGGCGTTGTCAGATAAAATCCAACAAAGGATCTGGTGGTCCACAAGGGATCTGACATGAGCATCGGTACTCAACTAGAGGAAGAAGAATACAAGGAGATCAGATTATAGAAACAACTGACTAACTCAATTGTCAAATGCAAAGGAATTTTGATTTCCAAATCAAGGGATCAGAAGCAATGCTCTGATTAGGGATGGATAAGTTGAATAGCCTTAGGGTAAAATCAACGACAATTGGATTGGTCGAGAACTAATTCCAGTTAAAAGAATGGCAGCTCAGCCGGAAAGGTAATTTATAAGGATCAATGATGATTGCGTGTATTCGCAAAAATATTGAGTCAACAGACTCAAAATGATAATGACAAGGAAGGTCAATAAGACTACGAGAATTATGGGATTAACCATAATGCAAGCAAGCAAGAATTTCAAGAGCAATAGGCTGCTCAGGATTTTCGGAAGATCGGGTAGTATTTGAATGTATTTTTGTGAAACACATGAACAACTTTGGACGAACGGATACTCGGCCAGCGCAAGTAATTATTCGTAGGGGTATTCATGCAGCAAGGAACTGCATGGTAGTAAGCGTAAGGAATTCTCAGAATATCGAGGAGTATTTCAAGACATCTTGTAATAACAAGAGCAACTGGGGATGACAATATGAACGATAGGTGTAAGTAGTTATCCAGAGGGATTTACCGATGGAAGTGAATTGCAAAAGCGATGGCACATAGTCTTGAGAGCACATCGTAGAGTATCTTCGGAATCTTCTGGTGCAGCAGGCGGTCATCGGTAACAAGGGGCTCTCCGGGAGAAAGTACTTGCGAGAACCTAAAGTTAGTTTTGTTTTTAGCAAAATCATTTAACCCGAATAGAAGAGAGCTCAGAGTCCCAGAGTAAAGATCGAGGAGTAAAAGATCCTAATACCACCCAATGGCGACGTGGGCCCGTAAGGCACACAGCCATGTTAGTAAAAGTTTTGCAATGACTAGACTCAACTTCGGCCAAGGAGTATGAAAGGGGGATTCCTACAGGCAGTCGGCTTTGATACCAACTTGTGACGCCCCTGATTCAATCGTACACTAATCATACACGCAAACGTGTACGATCAAGATCAGGGACTCACGGGAAGATATCACAACACAACTCTAAAAATAAAATAAGTCATACAACCATCATATTACAAACAAGGGGCCTCGATGGCTCGAATACAAGTGCTCGATCATAGACGAGTCAGCGGAAGCAACAATATCAGAGTACATACATAAGATAAACAAGTTGCCATAAGATGGCTAGCACAAACTGGGATACAGATCGAAAGAGGCGCAGGCCTCCTGCCTGGGATCCTCCTAAACTACTCATGGTCGCTCGCCGCAGCCTCGCACGTAGTAGTAGGCACCTCCAGTAGTAGTAGTCGCCGCCGACGGTGGCGTCAAACCTTCGGGCTCCAACATCTGGTTGCGACAACCGAAAAGAAAGGAAAGGGAAAAAGGGGGAGAAAGCAACCGTGAGTACTCATCCAAAGTACTCGCAAGCAAGGAGCTACACTACATATGCATGGGTATATGTGTAAAGGGCCATATCAGTGGACTGAACTGCAGAATGCCAGAATAATAGGGGGATAGCTAATCCTGTCAAAGACTACGCTTCTGGCAGCCTCCGTCTTGCAGCATGTAGAAAAGAGTAGACTGAAGTCCTCCAAGTAGCATCTCCAAGTAGCATCTCCAGTAGCATCGCATAGCATAATCCTACCCGACGATCCTCTCCTCGTCGCCCTGTTAGAGAGCGATCACCGGGTTGTCTGTGGAACTTGGAAGGGTGTGTTTTATTAAGTATCCGGTTCTAGTTGTCATAAGGTCAAGGTACAACTCCAAGTCGTCTTGTTACCGAAGATCACGGCTATTCAATAGATTAACTTCCTGCAGGGTGCACCACATAACCCAACACGCCGATCCCATTTGGCGGACACACTTTCTGGGTCATGCCCGCCTCGGAAGATCAACACGCCGCAGCCCCACCTAGGCACAACAGAGAGGTCAGCCCGCGGTCTAAATCCTATCGCGCAGGGTCCGGGCCCATCGCCCATTGCACACCGCACGCTTGCGGGCGTCGAAGCAGACCTAGCAACCTCCATTACAAAGGAAGTTGCGTTAACGTAGTCCAATCCGGCGCGCGCCGCTCCGTCGCTGACGTCAAGAAGGCTTCGGCTGATACCACGACGCCGGGATACCCATAACTACTCCCACGTAGATGGTTAGTGCGTATAGACCAAATGGCCAGACTCAGATCAAATATCAAGATCTCGTTAAGCGTGTTAAGTATCCGCGAACACCGAACAGGGCCAGGCCCACCTGTCTCCTAGGTGGTCTCAACCTGCCCTGTCGCTCTGTCACAAAGTAACAGTCGGGGGCCGTCGGGAACCCAGGCCCACCTCTACCGGGATGGAGCCACCTGTCCTTTTAGCCCCCACATCGGAATTACTTGCGGGTACTCAACGAGCTGACCCGACTTTAGTCACCATCTGTATAGTATGTATGTATGTAGTATATACCCGTGATCACCTCCCAAGTGATCACGGCCCGATAGTATAGCAAGGCAGACTGACAAGAATGTAGGGCCAATGATGATAAATTAGCATCCTATACTAAGCATTTAGGATTGCAGGTAAGGTATCAACAGATGTAGCAACAATGTCAGGCTATGCATCAGAATAGGATCAACGGAAAGCAGTAACATGCTACACTACTCTAATGCAAGCAGTATAGAGGAGAATAGGTGATATCTGGTGATCAAGGGGGGGGGCTTGCCTGGTTGCTCTGGCAAGAAGGGTTCGTCGTCGATGTAGTCGATCACAGGGGTACCGGCAGCGGCCTCGGTGTCTACCGGAAAGAAGTATCGGATGGGAACACAATAAATAACAGAGCTACCAAAGCATCAAAAAGCATAACATGTCAATACGCGGTGCTAGGTGTGCCCTAACGCAGTGCGAGGTGATACCGGCGAAGGGTGGAAACATCCAGGAAAGTATTCCCGGTGTTTCGCATTTCCGGACAAATGAACCGGAGGGGGAAAGTTGCGAGTTCGATAGGTTAGGGGGGTGTGGCAGACGAATGGGTTGCATATCCGGAATCGTCTCGTCGTTCTGAGCAACTTTCATGTAGAAAGTATTTTAATCCGAGTTACGAATTAAAAGATATGATTTTCTAAAGATTTTATTAATTTCTGGAATTTAATTAATTATTTAAATTAATTTAAAAATGAATTAATGACATCAACATGATGTCATGCTGACATCAGCAGTCAAAAGAGTTGACTAGTCAACCTGACGTGTGGGTCCCAGCTGTCATTGACTGTTTAGTTAATTAGGACTTAGCTAATCTAATTACTGTTTAAGTAACTAACTAGTTAATTAGATTAATTTAAACAGGATTAATTAACTTAATTAATTCACTAATTAATTAACAATTAATTATTAATTTTATTAATTCATTTTTATTTTATTTTATTTTATTTTATTTTATAAAACATTACAGGCTGGGCCCCTGTCCATGTTGTGGCCTTAACGAGCACAGGAAGCGGGTCTTTGGCGTTCTTGATTCTGGCGCAGGGCGTCTGGCGTTAGGCAGCTCGTCCGGCAGCCTGGCGGGCTTGTCTTGTGAAGCCGAGGCGGCAAGCAGGGTGGTCTTGTGGCGCGACGGACGGTGGGGTGAGCAGCGGCAGTGGGGCGGAGCTGGCGCTGCTCAGCGGACATGGCCGGCCGGGCAGCGCAAATGGGCGGAGGGGAGCCGTGCGGACGGCCAGGGGAGGCGCCGCAGCATAGGCCCGAGGCGAGCAGTAGGGGGAAAGCCCGAGCGCGGGGGCATCAGCGGAGCGATTGAGGCGGGGTCGCGGTATTGGCAGCGGTCTTGCGAGGTTCAGCGCAGCCGAAGTTGGTCTGGCGGAGGCCGACGAGGGGGGGATGGTGGCGACAACGGCGATGCTCGCAGGGGACGGTCGCAACGGCGAGCAGCTCTGGCAGGGGCGATGCAAGCGGGCGCGTGTGCAAAGCGGCAACGTGGGTGCCGTGTGCGTCGCGGACGGCGCGGGCACGGGACGAGGGAGCGGCGGGGGAGAGGGCGCGGCCACGGCGGAGCGGGCGCGCGCCACAGCAGAGAGAGGAGGGAGGGGAAGCTCACAGGGCCGGTAGGGAAAAGGGCAGCGGGGGTCGAGGAGGAGTCGAGGACGACGGGCGGCGACGGAGTCGTGGCAGCGTGGTTCCGGCGAGCGACGGTGGCGGTCCGGGACGGCACCAGCGACGGGGTGGGGGAGGCGACGAGCAACAACGTCGGCGGGCAACGGCAAGCAGCGTCGGGAAGCACCGGGTGGCGGGGCACGACCGTTGGGGCGGCGTCAGGGGCAGCGGCCTCGGCCTCCTATGGATCCCGATCCAGATCGGGAGAGAGGAGGGGGGCGTCATGGGGAGAGTGTGGTGTGGGTGTGGGGAGTGGGTTAGGGTTTGCGGGGTGAGGGGATAAGGAGAGGGAGTGGCCGGCTGGGCCTTTGCCCAGTTGGGCCGGTGGCCGAATGGGCCGGCCAGTTGGGTCGGCTGGCCCGGGGGGGTTCTTTTCCTTTCTTTCTTTCTTTCTTTTCTTTATTTTCCTTTTCTGTTTTATTTCATTTTAATATATTTAGACATTTTCAAAAAGGGTGTTTGTTGCACTATAATCGCCTAGGCATTTAAGTGCACACTCCGAAAATTTTAGTTTAATATTTTGAAAACTTTGTCGTTTGACATTAATTTGAATTTGAATTTGAAAAGGTTTCGAATCATTGCGAGGCTAGCAACAGTAAGAGTGATGACGTGGCATCATTAACAGAGGTTACTGTAGCTTGATTATCCGGGCGTCACAATTCTCCTCTACTACAAGAAATCTCGTCCCGAGATTTAAGAGGGGAAGTAAGGGGGAAGGGATTTGCTTACGAAATTCTAACGAGTCTTCTCGGTGTTGGTTGTTCTTCTCGAAGAGGTCGATCCATTACATTGACGTCTTCAGTTCTCTGCTTCGGGTCATCATGATGAAGTTGTCGTCCTTCCTTGGGGATCTTCATCGTACTTACGGAAAGGATAAGGGGTAGCTTCAAAAGGACAGACCCCTACAAGGTTGACTATCTGGTCGATAACATCGAGGAAGGTGGCGGAAGTTACTCTCAAATTGAATCTTAAGAAAATATCGAGAGCAAAGTAAGGAGGTACCATGAGAAGTTTCAAACGGATAGGCAAGCGTTCGATGCCTAATCAGAAGGTGAAAGGGGTTCAAATCAACGGGAATAAGTATTGTGTCTGATTCCAAAGTAGATTACAAGGAAGGTGACCCCGTGAATTACATACGAAGTCAAGCGCGAGGAATCACTTTGGAAATCGAGGGTGTACAGGAGAGTCAGGTTTCGATCCTGTGGAACTGTGGGTTATGGGCCCACCATGTTGGTAAAAAGTAGGAAGAGGGGTGACGTCTTGCACGATCATGTAAGCAAGGCATGTCCGAGAATAACCGACCAGTTATGTTGGCAGCATCATTGATACCAAGGGCGAGGGACGAAGAGAACCATTTTCCTGCTCGTTGAAACGAAGCGGACCAGTAGGCAAAGTTCTCGTCCATCGGTGGATACCGGAATGTCATCAACAAAAGTAACAGGGTCTTACTGATAGAATTATACACCGAGGTGTTTACATAAGCAGGAGAATATTACTGCTTAGGTCATATAGATCACAAGAAAGATTAAACAAAATAATGGAACGGAAAAGGTGATCATCAGATTAAACAGAACAATGGGAAGGAAAATGTGTTTAAACACTTATTTCAGGGGTATATCCTTCCCAAGGGCAAGCAGAGCATGATATCCATGACGGGATATTACGTAGAAAACCCTTTAGGAAAGGGAGAGAAATTTCATGCCATTACCCATACAACGGTGTTAGGGCAATTGATAAAGAAAATTTAGCATTTGTGCTTCAAATGTTCTTATTGAAAATCGGAGTACCATAGACATGCTTCGAGATAGCATTGACATGGTCTTCAAGCAAAGGTCGGACTTTGGATACACAAAGGATCCATCAGGAACAACTTGTAGAATAAGTTTTTACAATTTCCTCATGAAAGAATGGGTAACATTGCTAAAGAGGATATTATAACAATAGGTCCTCCGGTCAAGTGTGCTAGGCATGACATCACCTTACCGGGTCATACAAGGACCAATTTTATAACTCTTGAAAATATGCTCCAACCATCATATCCGACCGAGGTTCAGATCTGATTGGTGTTAGGATACCTCAGACTCGGGATGCCCAAGAAGAGAAGGTGCAAAACAAATTGACGAGATGACATGACAAGATTCTCGGGAAATGTACAATGGAAGTGAGTTCCGAAACAAGAGTTCCTCATTAAATCAAGGAGAGGAAGAGAAGGTAGCTGATGAACTCTGCGACAATTCACCGAGATTTTCAAAAGATGGATTTCCACAATTATGTGAACAAGGAGATATCAATTGTCACAACTTAAGCGGCTGAAGTCCATTTTGTGATAAAATGCTTCTCTGACAGGCTTGTTAGAAACAAACAACTCAAATAATATTCATTTGTGGTGGGGGAGGGGGGGTTGGAATCTGGTCTCCGGTGTGACCCATTTCTAAAACTTAGTAAAAATCATATTTTAGTTCTCAACTTAAGAAAAACAAAATAATGCTCACAAGTATTTTGATAAACGAGCCATCTCATCAAATTTTCATTAAAGCAACCCTCAGTTGAACTTACAAGAGTTTTGAACCAAAACGAAGCTAACATATTACATGCAGGAACCGTAAATTGCTTATTCCATGCACCAAAAAGCGACAGAGAAGAACAAACGACTCCAGGAAGCAACTTTTGCACATTCAACTTCCACATTCAAATCCTGAGCATAATCGGGCTCTAACCATCGCATACTTCACATGTATTGCAAGATAATTCTAGGTGTTAACCCTAGCATCAAACATATACTGGATTACCAGATAAGCGTGTATTGTTTCCTTTTCTAACATAATCATCTTTTGTTTCGGAACAAGGGAAAATAACCAAAATATTGATTTTTTTATGAGAAATACAACACACTAGAACCAAAAAAAAACATATGAGATCTTATCTGTGTGATAAAAAATGATATTGTCAATTATTCAGAAGGTAGGAATACATTGACTCATTACATACACAACAATGGAATGACATATGCTCCATTTATTTTATAGATTAGGATGCATATCTAGAAACTCAAACATGTCGATATATATACCCCCTCTCGACCGTGATTACTTATACCATGGCAGCACCCCCCTCGGCCCTCTCGCTCGACCAAAACTATCAAGGACACCCAAACCCTAGAGAGAAAACGATGTTGGTCTCCTACCCCCTCCCGCCGCGCCCCTACCCGACAAATTAGCTCTCTCGTGGCCACCCAAATTTACCAAGTTAAAAGAGCATTGTCGTCGAGGCCACCCCATACCCTTGTAGAGTTGTGTCTAGGCCACCCCAAACCCTAGAGAAGCAGCGTCGAGGCCGCTAACATGATTCCTTATTGTGATTAGCTAGTTAGTTCTACGTTTTCCAATAATATATATCCATCTGTACCATGTTTGAATAATAATTGACATGTTGTAAATATTTGCAGAAACTATGGAGCACTCCTGAGACGAAGCAACAGAAGCGATGTTGGGGGACATAATCGCACAAGGAAGTGATGTCATTGCGTCATTTCTCAACGACACCGATGGTCAAGAAGGACTGGGTGAAGAAGAGGGCTATGTTCATGATGGCTCTGGCCCGTTAATGCCGGTACAAGAAGAGGGCTATGTTCATGATGGCTCCGGTGACCCAATGGAGGTACAAGAAGGCGACCGTGCTGACTGCTCCAGTGACCGAACCAAGTCCGGCCAGGTATATATATATTAGTTAAGCCCGTGCTGACTAGTTAATTGATGCATTCATTGTTTTGGTATATGTACACATATTAATTAACTCTCGTCTTTCTTCCTTTTTCTAGCCCTCCGGATCAAGCACAACTTCGGTAAGGAGACGAGGCCCGAACAAAAAGTTGAGCTCGGCTGAAAGGTTTGAGATCAGAGAAATCGCGCCCGACGGCGAACCGATTGAACCCATCCGGACAAAGAACGCATTTTCTGCTCAGTGCGGGGTTCTTGTTAGGGACAAGATCCCGATCAGCATCCAGCAATGGTATAAGCCTGAGGAGGAAGACCCTGAGGTGTCTTATGTCAATGATATGCTGAAAGAAGATCTTTGGACTCAGCTGAAGGCAAATTTCACCCTACCGCCAGAGGAGGATCCGGAGAAGCCAGTTAAAGAGCAATTAATCAAGTCTTGTGCTCTTAAGAAGATGGCAACCCTATTCAGGAGGTGGAGGAAAGAGCTGAACAAGTTTATCGACAAAGAAGAGACACCAGAATTCATCGGCAAATATGAGAAGATCAAAGATCACTGGCCCGCATTTGTGGCCCACAAGACATCGGAAAAGAGTAAGAAGATGTCGGCGACAAACAAGCAAAATGCTGCGAATAAGCAGTTTCACCATCGCACGGGGTTAGGTAGCTACCTCAAAGCCCGGCCTAAGTGGTCCAAGGCTGAGAATGATCTGCTTGAAAAAGGGATCGAACCAGAGACAATGAATCGCGGACCGTTGCGGACTTGGTTCTTGAGGCTGGCGGAACCTTGGACCCTGTATCAGGGAAGTGCCATTGGATGGACGCGCAACTGAAAATACCAGTCAACAGGCTTCAGCACTATATCAATGCAGCGCAGCGCGGGACGTTCGTTCCAGACAGGGAGAAGGACAAGCTCACAATGGCCCTCGGGAATCCTGAGCACCCTGGACGGACACGAGGCATGCTAGGCTCCATTCCATGGAAGGTTGGTTTTCCGGACGCAGGGGGTTACAAAACCCACGAGAGGAGGAAGAAACTGGAGCAGGGCCAACTGCAGACGCTGCACGAAAGGGTAATGGGGCTAGAGGAACGAGAAGAGGAACGAGAAGCAGCAGATCGCAGCAAACGACCTGCCGAAGCTTCCCCCAAAGCTACCCCGCCATCTCAGCGGAGAAGCAGCGTGGCTTCCACCGAGCTGCTTCAGCCGGAGCATGTCTTGACGGCTCCTGCCAGCTATCCCGTGGATGCTATCATGGAGTCTCAAAAATGCCACATTATGACGCGATGGATGAATTTGAAGGTCAAGGCGGCTGTTGGCTCTGTTTATCCTACTGAATCCGGTGCAACTTATCACTGTCGGCCGATTCAAGAAGGATATGCTAGGGTGATGGTGGATGAAATAACGGAGGGATTTGAGGACCTCCAGCTTGACCACCCTACCGGTGAAGGGGAGACTAGGCTGGGTTCTGCTCTGAAGACTCCATGCCTATGGCGGAAGGAGCTCATCAACCTTCTGAACTGGACACCTCTGCCTCCTCCTCCTCCTCCGGTGAGTCAGGGCACTCCGCCTCCTCCACCGCCTCCTCCTCCGGCGAGTGACGATCAGGGCACTGGGCCTCCTTCTCCGGCGTGTGGCGGCACTCCGCCTCCTTCTCTGCCTACACCGGCGCGCCCGAGCAGCCAGCAGCCTCCTCCTTCTCCGCCTCGCCAGCAAGGGCGGAAGAAACCCGCCGCTGCCCCGGCTGCTCCGGCGCGTCGTAGTCCTTCTCCTCCGCCTCGTAAGCAAGCACGAAAGAAGACAGACGCCGCAGCCGCTCCGTCTACTCCGGTGTCTAGCAGCACAACCAGAGGCGGGAGGCAATACAGATACGGTCCACCTCTCGAGCCTCTAGAGAAGTTACCGTACGAGAGGACCGAGGAGGAAAACGTGACGATCGTGCGGACCCAAGTGAAGGAGTTCTTTGAAGGGATGAAAGCAAAGAGACATCCACCTCCGGAGGAGAAGGTAGATCTGGTGAAAGGAAAGCACACTCTCAATGCCCTGAGGAAACCGGCAAAGTCTCCGCCGAGAACCAACTATGAGCGCATTACTGAACAGACATATCTCCAAGCGAAGCGGTCGGGAAGTACTGTCAGACATCAAAGGTCAAGAGAACGACCACCTGCGAAAAAAATTGACCAGCTCGGCGAACAAGCAAACCAATCGTGCCCCCCGCTCAATGTGTCTAGCGGCAACATCGTCGCTAATGCTCCGGGGATGGTGGCCGGTTATGGCAATCTACAAGATTACCTGCCTGACGATCAACTTCCTGATTTCATGGAGGTGGACGAACACAGATATGAGTACGGGAAGCCTCTTGTCAAAGATGAAAAATCTCTAACAACGATGATGCGAAGATTCCATAATTGGTACATGAAAACCTGCAGAGAGTCTGGGGGGACGAATAGTTGTATCTGAACATTAAAGAGGAGCACGACCTCGTTGGAACTGATCTGTTGTGTGTTCCATTTGAGGAGTTCTTCGCATTCTTCAATCAAAAGGCCCCCGATAAATTAACGGTCTTTTGCTACTGCCTGTAAGTACTATTTCTGTCATTAAGTCTCTATATATAGCTCGGCTCTTTCATTGCATGTATTTATAATTAATTATCCTCAATATATTATGCAGATTGAAAATTGTCGAGTGCAGAAAACAAGAAATGTATGATATTGGGTTCATTAACACAAATATCATAGATGATAATCAGGTTAAAAAGCACGCCGAAGAGGCCGAGGCCAACTTGCTACAATCGTTGATCAAAAATCAAAACAAAAATACCATACTCTTTCCTTACAACTTCAAGTGAGTGTTACTGTCGTGTGCATATTCGGTTTCCCTTATTACTCGAGCGAGGTTATAGTAATGTAATTGATGAGTTATGCATGCGTGCACAGCTACCACTATGTTCTTCTGGAGATTAAGCTTGAGCGGGGACTAGTAACTGTCGTAGACTCGAGACGAAAAGATCCCAAAACCTATGCGGAAATGACTGAATTGCTCAATAAGTAAGTTCAATCGATCATTATCGCACCATATCGGCAACTTTTTGTTCATTTCCTGGTATCTCAAGTAATAATAGCTATTTTCTTTGTTTTGCAGGGTTTGGAAACAGTTCACCGCAGAAGCTCCGGGACTGCCGAAGGAGCTGCGATATACATACCCGAAAGTAAGTACTACTGGCTAGCTAGTTGCGCGCCTCACCCATTGATTCTATAGCTATACTTTCATCAATGCCATTTATAATGCTTCATTATCAGTTTGATTGACCTCTATTTCTCGTAAAGTGCTTGTGGCAGGAACAAGGGAATGATTTTTGTGGATACTACGTGTGCGAGTTCATCCACAACCCGACTTTGAAAAATAAGCGGGGCTACTCTAAAAGATAATATAAAGTGCGTAAGCAATAATATTCACAATTTCATTTTATTACACCATCATTTCTGTTGAGTTTCATTCATATATATGTATTAATTAACCCCCTTCTTCAAATTAGACATGGCAGATGCGGAATGAACTCCTAGAACCATATCGCATGAAAGCAATTCAAGAGAAATTGGCGGGATTCTTTCTTGACCACGTCATCAATAAAGCCGGAGAATACCATGTGGAAGTTGATTTAAATTGCTAGGGGATTGTAATTAATAGATCTTACATATTGTATATGTATGTAGCCAGTAGCGTCGGATAGATAATATGAAAACTTGTTGTTCGACCAATCTCTCGGAGAAGGAGAGGTCGATCGATCACTTCTCTCGGTATGCATGACGAACTTCTGTACTTAATGGTTCCCTTCATTTTCTTACTAGCTAGCGTGCCGAGGGCCTCTCTATGTATAGTACGTAGCATCGACCAAGCACGGACATAAAAGAGGACACTTCTCTTTATTAATTTGCTAGCTAACACAATATATGAAACACCTAAATTAACCCCCCAACCCCCAACCCTCCCCCCCCCCCTTCAAAAAAACAAAAAACCCAGCCACTGGAATGCTGACGCGTGGATGCCTTTTGGTCCCGGTTGGTGCCACCAACTGGGACCAAAGGCCCCCCTGCCTGGGCTCGGCGCACCGGCCACGTGGCGGACCATCTGTCCCGGTTCGTGTTAGAACCGGGACTAAAGGGGGGAGGTATTAGTAACGACTCATTAGTCCCGGTTCATGAACCGAGACTAAAGGCCCTTACGAACCGGGACAAATGCCCCCTTTTCTACTAGTGTTAGCATGTTTGGCTTGGCCCATCCTTTCTTTGATCGTCATCCTTCAGCCAAGCGGCCGAAGTCCGTCTTGTGGTTAAATGCTTCTATGACAGGCTTGTTACAAAGAAACAACTCAAATAATATCCATTTTGGGAGGGTTTAGGTAATAATCTTCTCTTTTGTAAATAATCTTTTCATTTGTATATTTATGCACGTTTTCCATATGTATGTTGGAGCTAATTTTTGGAATCTGGTCTCTAGTGTGCCCAGTTTCTAAAACATAGTAAAAAACAAAAAGATTAGGTCTCAACTTAAGAAAAACAAAAATAATGCTTATAAGTATTTTGATAAAAACGAGCCACCTCATCAAATTTCCATTAAAGCAACCATCAATTGAACTGACAAGAGTTTTCAACCAAAAGGAAGCTAAAATATTACATGCAGGAACCGTAAATTTCTTATTGCATGTACCAGAAAGCGAGAGAGCAGAACAATGACTCCAGGAAGTAACTTTTGCACATTCGACTTCCACATTTAAATCATGAGCACAATCGGGCTCCAACCATCGCATACTTCGCATGTATTGCAAGATAATCCTAGGTGTTCAATCCTAACATCAAACATATAATGGATTGCCAGATAATCGTGTGTTGTTTCCCTTGTTAACCTAATCATCTCTTGCTTCGGAACAAGGGGAAAAGAACCAAAAATATTGATTCTTTTTGTCCGAAATACAACACGTTAGAACCAAAAAAGCATATGAGATCATATCAGTATGATAAAAAATGATATTTGTCAATTATTCAGAAGGTAGAAATACAGTCACTCATTACAGACACACAATGGAATGACATATCCTACATTTATTTTATAGATTAGGATGCACATCTAGAAACTCGAACATGTCCTTAATTTGCGCACTGGTCCTCCGTGTAATCAGCCAACATTTCACTTAGTTGTGGTTGTTCTCCCAGAACTGAGCCTGGAGCCAGTCTATTGTATTCTTTTCCACCTGAAACGCCTTGGCAAGAACATCATCGGATATTTGTGGGTCTGACCCAAACACCGCATTGGCAATTGTGATAGCCCCTGGGTTCTGGCTGCTAAGCGCGGCAATTGCAACGGCGGGCTTGTGGGGGTTGGGGTTGAATTGGAAGTGGATGAGCCCCACGGGGAAGACAAACACATCACCTTTGTTGAGCACCTTGGAGAGGAACTTGTTTCTGTTTGGGGCGGGCTGGTTGGATGTGACAAAGCCAACGTACAGTGTCCCCTCGAGCACCGTGAGGATCTCAGTGGCGCGGGGGTGCGTATGTGGTGGGTTCTGGCCCAAAGGAGCATAGTCGATGCGCGCGATTGAGATGCCGAGGGTGTTGAGTCCAGCAATCTCCATGACATTGATCAAGGTGACGTTGGATCCGACCTTGTTGGTCACCCTAGGCTTGTCGAGAGCGGCTGCCTTGAAGAAGTCATCAGCGTTGACCTCCATTGGGTTCTTGCAAACAAACCCATTGACACGAACTGGTGCATAGAGGAGATGTGACATGTAAGCTCAGATCTTACAAAGTTGTTTCTGACTTGCATATAATTTCTAGAAATTCATTTCAACATAATTATTTGTTGAGAATGGGATAAGAAACCTGATAGTACCTGGTGAATTCATGTCGGCGACACAAAAGTCCTGGAGGGGGCTAGGATCGGAGGCAGTGGCCTGGCATGAGACCAACGCAAGAAGAGCAGCAAGGAGAAGGATGGAAGAGGAGGATGCCATCTGATTTTTTTCTTCTCTCTCTCTCTCTTGTGTTTTTGTTTGTGGTTGTGGCGTGAGTGATGGTTTCAACATGCAGGGGACGTATGAGTTTATATAGCTGCGGCGAGCCACGCCTAAAATCGTGAGCAATAATAGACTTAGTCAAGTGAAAGCAACCAACCAGTTGAACTGGTCTCTTGCTGCTAATTAAACTATTGCATACACTTTACAGGTTCTCATTTAAGACACGTTTTCCCTTCAAAGAAGCAACGCAGCTTATACAGCCATGTAAAGCTATTCTATGGTGATGTGTACGGCCGACTACTAATTACGGATGTTTCACCATCTCACCAGAGTCGCCACAATGCATGTAGGGCCGATTCCAGGAACATTCACCGCCCATCACTATCAAGGAAAAGGTCTTTAAGACAAGAAACATCCGGCACTAGTTTAATTAGATATCATATACTTGGTCACAGTCGGAATCAGTGTGGACGAAACCAGTCAAAGAGCAATTGAGAAGCCAAGTCATGTATAGCAATCAATCGTTTTCTAGTTCGATGGCGACATAGATGAAGTCACCTACTCACGCGTAGGCTTGATTCATGGGCACATGACTTCTAAAGACATATGGAGTGACTACTACTCCTGTTCTCTTCCGAAGTTGATACAGAATCATGTGTGCAATCGACCTTTTCAAACTATGAAATTATACATTTGCCAATTGATTTGCCATCAAATCCAGCAACATAGAACGACAGAGTAGTTAGCAGATTTGTAGCAGCCCATGTACGTTATCATCATGTCAGTCGGATATTTACTTGGTCACATGTCTCTCGAAGTGGTTGAGTACTTGCAGGAAGAAGCGACGACATTGATGGACAAAGTGCCCAACCAAAAGGAGAGCTGATACAAATGCCATGACGAGAGAGAGCAGGAAGTTTCCATACGATCTTAGCAAGACTAGTTAACATCTTCTTGCAAAGTGTTTTATCACGCATGACCAATTCAGTGTATTAATCTAACAATCTGGATAGCCTTTCTGACTAGGTTCATGGCACCAGACCTCACCTGCTTCTTTTACTAGAGTAAATGGTACTCCCTCTGTAAAGAAATATAAGAGCTTTTAGATCACTAAAGTAGTGATCTAAATGCTCTTATATTTCTTTATGGAAGGAGTACTTCCAATGACAAGACTAGGCCAGGCGGCCACTCATAAACAGTTTAATTTCTTGGAGGTGTGTGTTGGCAGTTTTAGTCTATTAAGAAGTTTCCATCAGATGATTTAATTGCTTATATGACAAGCATCTTATTAAGAAACAACTCAAATAATAATTTTTTTGGGTGAATCAAACTTAGAAGAGTTTTGGACCAAAAGGAAGCTAAAACAACACATTCGGGAAAAATAGAACCAACGGCAACCAAACCAGCAAATTTCGTAGCAAAGGAAACGTAAGCTACATCTTTCATGCACCGGAAAGACAGACCACAAGAATGACTCCTGGAAGCAACTTTTGCACATTCA
Organism: Aegilops speltoides; assembly: GCA_021437245.1. Taxonomy (NCBI): domain Eukaryota; kingdom Viridiplantae; phylum Streptophyta; class Magnoliopsida; order Poales; family Poaceae; genus Aegilops; species Aegilops speltoides. The sequence goes on from CM038144.1 coordinate 492,173,559, forward strand.
ACTTGCTCATCGTGACCTTCGAGCACATTGCCATATAATCATACGGTCATCTATTCACTTCTGATTAAATTTTTACATAAACTCCTCAAGTTTCCTTTTAATATGCCTAAGCGTTACTGCATCATCTGATGTACGGCTGAGTAGTAATTATGATTATTTATCCATCTCACCCAAGTCGGCACAATGCATGCAGGGCTGGTTCCATGAAAATTCACCACCCATCAACATAGTTTATTAGATATCATATACTTGATCATGGTTAGAACTGGTCCTCACAAGGTCAAAGAGCAGCTGATAAAAGCCAAGTGATGTAAAGAAATCGTTTTCTACCTAGACAAAGTCACCTGCTTAGCTTTATCTACTCCCTCGCTTCTTTTCAGTTGCTACAGAATGCGTGCACAATCAAGCTTTTCAAGTTGTGACCACTAATATAAGCAAACTATATATTTGTCACCGGATTTGTCATGAACAATATTGTGCACAAGATATGACATGGGATAAAAATAACATACAGATAATTATACATTTATAGATGTGTGTTAGCAGCTTAACATACATATGATTAAAAAGCGTGCTTAGATATATAATGGAATATCTTACCGTCCTCCAAAACCAAGGGAAATAAAAAACAGAGAAACTTTGCAATATGTGTCACCTAGTTATATACAAATATTAGGTTGGAAGATGACGTCGTAGTTAACGGAATGTGTCATTGAGGAAGAAATCTAGGTGCATCATTCCATGTATGAATGCACCTAATACACAACTATTATATGTAGCAGCCCCTGTTATCATCACATCAATCGGATATTTACTTGGTCAAAAGTTTCTCAAAATGGTTAATTACATTAATCCACGCACGCATAAACAGTGATGACAGGGAGCAGAAAAAATTCACATGATCTTATTAAGAGTAGTTAACGTCCTCTTGCTAACAGGTTGATCATGATCATTTCAATGTATAAATCTGACAATCTAGTCGGCCTTTCTTGAATAGGCTCATGACACACCTCGGATGCCTCTTTTGTTAAAGTAAACAGCACACCCAATGACTGGGCTGGGTGGCCACTCATAAACTGATTAATTTCTTGGAGTTGTGTGTGTGTACTTTTGATACAGAAAAGGTGTTTCCATCAGACAAATAAAATGCATCCGGAAACAAGAAGACAGGCCCCAACATCATCCTGGTCGACGACATGAGAGGCTATCTCCGCCGCCGGCCCTAGACCCACACACTCTCCGCCTCCCTGGTACCCATCGATCTGTACCACGCCGAGCAAGTCCCCGGGCAATGGTAGGCGCCAGTGGGATGTCCCTTTGCTCAGCTCCACCCCCTGGTCTTTGTATGCTAACTATAGCACCTCACACCACTGTCGCCGTTTTCTCCTGCCTTCGAAGGTGGGCCGTTGGCTTGAGATTTTGTGGCATCCCTAGTGGGGTCATGGTTTACTTGGTTCGTTCGTGGATCAGGGAACTCTGCCTAGAGCCGGTCCTCTCCCGGATCGTGCAGCATCATGGTCGTTGACCTGCGAGGGGGTAATTACGGTCAGACGGGATGTGGCTGCCCACAGCCTCTCACGCGTGAGGTTCCACCGCAGGTGAGATACTCCCTGCCCCCACCCGGAATGGTCAGGTGGGTTTGTTGGCGGTTTTAGGCCTACCAGATCTGGTCATGGTCATGGAGTTGCACCAGGTCGAGCCTCACTATGGTTTGATGGCTTTCTCCGTTGACCTAGTACGAACAACTTGGTGGCGGGGCATGGGTTTGGGGTGTCGTATGTTGAGACAATGGCCCTGGACGGCAAGCTAGACGTCTGGCGAGGGTGAGGGACGGTCCAATCGAAAGTTTGGCGCCTCGACGCTGGTGGAGGCGATGTCTTGGTAGTCACGTCCCTCTTGTGGTCGTCGCCATTATTTCTCCTGCCCTCCTAGCTCAGGGTGAAAACCCTTGTCTGCCCCAGCGGACACGATGGTGGCGGTGCAATGCATCATGACCCTGTTGGGTCCGTCATCAGTGAGTGTAGTCATCTTTCCGTCGCGGTGGCATGCACAGAATGGTATGACAATCCAATCGACCCTACCTCAAATCTGGTAACTCACTGTATTGCTTGCACCTATCTTGTACATGCAACAAAGTCCTCATTTCATCATCTTCCCGTGGGTACGGTGAGAGCTCCTTGGTTAGGCAGAGGGTCCTCTCTTACAGCAGTGGTGCCGATGCGACGAAGTCCAGTGTTTTCTTCAAGGTGGTGCATGGTTGAATGTCGTCATCGGTCCTGGTTGAGTCTTCAGGTGGTCCGACCTCTCATGTGCTTCCTCTCGGCGGCATGCTAGAGGCGTCTAAATGGGCACTTCCGGTGGTTGTTAGCGTGTTTGGCTTGGGCCATGCTTTCTTTGATCGTCATCGTTCAGCCAAGCGGCCGAAGTCCATTTTGTGGTTAAATGCTTCTATGACAGGCTTGTTACAAAGAAACAACTCAAATAATATTCATTTTGGGAGGGTTTAGGTAATAATCTTCTCTTTTGTAAATAATCTTTTCTTTTGTATATTTATGCACGTTTTCTATATGTATGTTGGAGCTAATTTTTGGATTCTGCTCTCCGGTGTGCCCAGTTTCTAAAACTTAGTAAAAATCAAAAAAAATTAGGTCTCAACTTAAGAAAAACAAAAATAATGCTTATAAGTATTTTGATAAAAACGAGCCACCTCATCAAATTTACATTAAAGCAACCATCAATTCAACTGACAAGAGTTTTGAACCAAAAGGAAGCTAAAATATTACATGCAGGAACCGTAAATTTCTTATTGCATGTACCAGAAAGCGAGAGAGCAGAACAACGACTCCAGGAAGCAACTTTTGCACATTCAACTTCCACATTTAAATACTGAGCACAATCGGGCTCCAACCATCGCATACGTCGCATGTATTGCAAGATAATCCTAGGTGTTCAATCCTAACATCAAACATATAATGGATTGCCAGATAATCGTGTGTTGTTTCCCTTGTTAACCTAATTATCTATTGCTTCGGAACAAGGGGAAAAGAACCGAAAATAACGATTCTTTTTGTCAGAAATACAATACATTAGAACCAAAAAATCATATGAGATCATATCAGTATGATAAAAAATGATATTTGTCAATTATTCAGAAGGTAGAAATACAGTCTCTCATTACAGACACACAATGGAATGACATATCCTACATTTATTTTATAGAATAGGATGCACATCTAGAAACTCAAACATGTCCTTAATTTGCACACTGATCCTCCGTGTAATCAGCCAACGTTTCACTTAGTTGTGGTTGTTCTCCCAGAACTGAGCCTGGAGCCAGTCTATTGTATTCTTTTCCACCTGAAACGCCTTGGCAAGAACATCATCGGATATTTGTGGGTCTGACCCAAAAACCGCATTGGCAATGGTGATAGCCCCTGGGTTCTGGCTGCTAAGCGCGGCAATTGCAACGGCGGGCTTGTGGGGGTTGGGGTTGAACTGGAAGTGGATGAGCCCCACGGGGAAGACAAACACATCACCTTTGTTGAGCACCTTGGAGAGAAACTTGTTTCTGTTTGGGGCGGGCTGGTTGGATGTGACAAAGCCAACGTACAGTGTCCCCTCGAGCACCGTGAGGATCTCAGTGGCGCGAGGGTGCGTATGTGGTGGGTTCTGACCCAAGGGAGCATAGTCGATGCGCGCAATTGAGATGCCGAGGGTGTTGAGTCCAGCAATCTGCATGACGTTGATCAAAGTGACGTTGGATCCAACCTTGTTGGTCATCCTAGGCTTGTCGAGGGCGGCTGCCTTGAAGAAGTCATCTGCGTTAACTTCCATCGGGTTCTTGCAAACAAACCCATTGACACGCACTGGGTGCATAGAGGAGATGTAGAGGGTAAGCTTAGGTATTAATAGAAAGTGGTTTCAACATGCATATAATTTTCAGAAATTCATTGCAAGATATGTATTTGGTGGTAGCAGGAGGGGAAACCGGGAAGTAAGCAGTACACGGTGAATGCATGTCGGCCACACAAAAGTCTGGAGCGGGCCAGGGTCGGAGGCAACTGCCTGCCATGAGACCAAGGCAAGAAGTGCGATGAGGAGAAGGATGGTAGGGGAGGATGCCATTTGATTTCAGCTTCTTTGGCTCTTCTTTTCTCTTGTCTTCCTCTGTGTGTGAGTGATGGTTTGAGTATGCATAGCAGGGGATGTATGTGTTTATATAGGCACGACGAGCAGTGAGAACTTGTGGGCAATTGACATAGTCAAGTGGAGCGAACCAACGGATAGAAATGGTATATGGTTGGTGATATTAGATTATTTTGCATAAACTTTTGAGACATGGTCAGCCATCAAGAGGGATTCACAATCCAGGAAAAGTTCCCTTTTAGTATGCCCAAGGGACACATTTCCCCTTTAATAATTTATATATAAAGAAGCAAATTAAGCTACTCCATCTGGGACTAGATATGAGTAACAGTCTGGATTGTGTCAAGTATGCCTGGTCAAATTTGAAACCGGGCACGTCAATCCATGCATGAGTGCACCTAACACAACTATTATATGTAGCAGCCCTGTTATGATCAAGTCAATCAGATATATATGTCATGCCTGGTCAAATTTCTCTCCAAGTGGTAGAGTACTTACAGCAAGAAGCAACGACGACGACGACACGACGATGGAGAGCAGGAACTTTTCATCTGATCTTAACAAGAGTGGTTGACATCTTCTTGCAAAGTGTTTTCATCATGCATGACCAGTGCAGTGCATAAATCTAACAATCTAGTCCTGGCTAAGGAAGGTTCTTGACCAGTTTTGTCATGGATGATCAGGTCCATGCATGTTACAACAACAGACATGGCAGCCTTCTCTGGTTTACTCCAACAGGAAGGCGAACCGGAAGCTACCTACAGCGAGGAGGAGCGGGCGCGCTGCTGGCGGGTGTAGTCCCAGATGGCGATGGCGGCGCTGACATGTACGTTGAGTGACGGACGGCGCCAAGCTGCGGGATCTCGGCGCACACGTCCACCGCCTCCTGGATGATGTCCACCGGGATGCCCTCCTTCTCCCTGCCCAGCACCACCACCGTCTTGGCAGGGAACACAAACTCGTCCAGCGCCACGCTGTTGGCCGTCTGCTCCAGCCCCACCACCGTGTACCCTCCGCCCGCTTCCTCTGTAAAACGCCCTCACGCTCTCCGCCGCACCTCCACCATCGGCACCCACTTCTCCGCAGTCACGCTGATCAGCGGAACTGCTTGTCCTGGACCACCCCATGTCCCCACCGCCAGCCCGCCCGCCCTGAATATCTCGCACGTCCGGGTCAGACCGGCCAGGTTCGGGATCCGCTCCACCAGCGCGCCACCACGATCAGATCCTGCGGCTCTGCCTCACAGTCTCCGCCGCCTCCTTCCTTGATTCCACCGCTAGGTTGAGCGTGTCGTCGTCTTCCTCCATCTCGAAGAGCAGTCGTGAGATGTCATTGTTGCCCATGACCGCGCCGTTGCTGCTCGCTGCTTGCTCCGAGTCCCGGTGGGGTATGATCTTCTTCTGGAAATCTTGACTGGCTACTATCTTCTCTTCGGTACCCTCCTCATGTTTTCTCACCGCCAGACCCTCGTTCTTGATTGTTGCTGAATCCTTTATCATAGAATGCCTCAGCTCCTCCCTCACATCCTGATATTACATACATACAGCTAAATCATTAAGGAGACGCAGTTTCAAGCCAACACAACAAGATAGCTCAAGTTCAAGTGCTTACGTTCAGAAAGTTATTAACTCGCTCCAACACCGACACTGGAACACATTCAAAGCCAGACGACTGCATAAAAAAACAGCATATTCAAAATTACAACATAAGTGCCAAAAGGTTCAGTGCCGCATAAAAAACATAATAACGTCCCTAGAATCCTCCATGTTACTCATTTCCTGACAAAATGAACAGTGGCCTTAAATTTCTTGGGGACAGAGAATACACGAACCTCAATGCGAGCTGTAAATATTCCCGGTGGAGTCCCAGATATATCAGGATCAAAAACATCAAGGAAACCTTCGATTGAAACTCTTAGCCTGAAATCAAAACATATGAATAATAAAGACATTCAAGAAGAAAATTATATTAATTAACACCTTGAGGACCTTTTCTATATTTACAAAAGGAAATCAAGTAGGGTATATAAGTTGACAGTACAGGTAGGGGAGGAAAGTTCCTCACTAAACTCCTGATGGTACATTGAGAGAAGTTTCAATAAGGTGATGCCCAGTATATAGCCTAGCTAATAAACAAAAGAAAACAGAGTATGTGGATGTACCTTGCGCAGTCGGTATTCTCTGCCAGATACTTTTTCAAATCTTGAAAGCACCTCCTCTCAATGGATGGATTTTCTGAGCTTTCTAGTTGCAAAATATGCCACAACTTGGAAAAAACAGTGTGGACAAGTAGCTGTGGTACAATATAGATCTTCAGTCGACTAGTACAATATAACGCTTGAGAAAAATGTAGCCCTGCATAATTCTTAAGTACATAATTTTACCTGAGTGAAACTACGTAGACTGTGATGATGGGATGTTAAAAATGAAATTATTGGAGGAAGCAGTTGATTAAGATGGTTTCTCTGGACAACCAGCTCCCCTGAATGGAGGATTACGTTTGCTGCTATAAAAACATATGAAGATAGTGCCTGCAAAGTGGAGATGCATAAATATACAGACCAAAATGGAAAGACATCTCACTAACTGTTCACCTGTTGTCGCATTCCGTGGTCATGAAAAATAGGAACAAGCTGTGCTTCAGCCTGCAAATAATAATCATCAGAAAGGTCAATAGTTACAGACAAGGAGATTGTACTGACATCTAAAGAAGTGTGTAATGGTCACACAGATCAACAAGCATTGACATGAAGGAGCTCTCACCAGTGTTGGAAATTTTAAGTAAATAAGTATAGCAAACGTCTCCAAGTACTGCCGGACAGCAGGTAGGTTATTTCTCTGCACAGACAAAAGTGTCATTTGACCTTGCACTGCAGTAAAATAGCAATTATGCATGGAAGATAAATTGATCTCTAAATGTTCTAGATCCTTAAGAATTTAATCTCGAGACAGGTTTGATTATATACAATTGCATAAAATAGAAATTATGCATGGAAAATAAATTGATCTCTAAATGTTCTAGATCTCCAAATTGATATCTAAATGTGATAAATCCTTAAGAATTTAAACTCTAAAGAGAAAACTAAGACTATTCAACCTGTTTGAAGCAACCTACAGAAAGTCTAGATATATATATTATATACAATTGCATAAAGTAAAAGTGCAAAGCACATAAGATTAAGAATATCCTTACATAAAGACAGGTGTGTAGACTAGATGTCACTTTCTCAACTATGTCTTCCTCTACATAGTGTGACAAAACACATATCATCTGCCACACACGAACTTTCCGCCTATGTACCTGATAAGTATGGATGTTTAAGAAATATGGTGCAAAATAGCAAGGTTTTCGATACAAAGAAACATGCTTACACTGCTGTATTTTTTGTAAAGTTCTTTCGAGAGATCATTGTCATTCACCTGTACAAACAGAGAAAATACAAAGTGTCAGGAATCACCCATTTAAGCAGAACTTCAGAAGTAAGCATGATCGGCAAGTTTGTAACATCAGACAAGTTTCAGAATCTGGTTGTTTGCTGTATAGTTGCTAAAGTGGTATCTGGCACATCAAAATTCATTGGAAATATGTAGAAAGGCATCCAAAGACTTTGACATGGTATAACCAGACTGGTTGTCAAGTAAGAAACAATGACATCATACAGAAAACTTGAGATGGCATTGCATAAGATGGCAAATCCTGGCCCATAGATAGAACTTAAATCTGAAAACGGTACCGCTGAATCCAGAAGTTTAAGTAAAAATAGTTTGCCACATTGAAGAGCTTCTTCTGTCTCCAATTTGCTCTTTTCTTTGGTTTGCTTCCATAGCTGATGAAATAGAGCAGCAACTGAAACACGGGCATACAATTCTGTATTAATGAACACCTGCAATAACATTGGCAACGCATTTAAACTGTAAGTTAACTGCTAGGTTGGCGATTTTAAAAAAAGGAAAAGGTTCAAATTATTTCACGCCATTAGTACTATAACAGTTAAGAAATGAACAACAGTTGAGAAAAGCACAGTAATTATACTGATTTAACTTATGAAGGTAATATATATATATATATATATATATATATATATATATATATATATATATATATATATATATCTTGTACCCCAGGTTTCAAGGTTTACCTCTGTGAATTCACGGTCTGGACTTTGCGCTAGCATGGAAACTTCAAATCTTGCCTCATGATTTTCGGACAGTTCAGCTTCAAAATCTTCATCGAATGCCACTGTTCAATAAAACATCAAGTTCAAGGTTAGAATATACAATAGCATATCACCAGGCCTTATTACAAAGGCAAGAGCGGAAAGAAGAAGACGAACTTAAAAAAAACTATTAGAAAATATATTGTGTAACATACCAGATCCATATAATGCTAATAGCTTAAGTTCCTCCATGTAAAATCTAAGAGTTTTGGGGTACATCAACCATAGACCACTCAAGTGCAAAGCTGCCAGGCGAATAGTTCGAGGACTCTTTGAGCCTTCATTAAGAAGAGTCCCGACAAACTGGAAACCAAAAAAAGAGTTACAGTGGTACATCATGTCTTATGAGTTATAACATGCAAAAAAGTAGTGCTAAAAAGAACAACTTTGTTATCCATTGACAAATTACATAAAGATGTAATGTAATCTTTGTTACAGAACAGAACAAGGCCAAGCTGGGGAACAGGTGAAATTGAGGTGATGAAATTTGTTGACCACCACTTCTGTTACAAAGCATTCTGGTGTTCTCCTGATTCCCTCTAGCACAGGCCAGGCTTTGCAGTCGTTAGGTTTCATTTAGCCATTCATAAAATATATAACAAGAATCATATGAAGAGAAGACTTGCCAGTGAAAAATAACTAAAAGCATGCCTAAGTATTATACACAGGTCACACATAACAAAACAGTGCTACTTTAGCAGAACAGGCAACGAAAAGACACACAGCAGCAGCAGCAAGTAGGCATTTATTTCTGCTAGCCCTTCAATTAAAGAACAAGAATATACTGTCAAGGCCTCTATAGTTTTCAGCGGGGGCGAAAGGAACAAAAAGAATGTGTTAAGTTAAAAAGACAGTGACGTAATGCAGAGCGTATGTCAGAACTGACCCATTTCAAAGGGCCTGGTCCTTTTTCATTTGTCTGGTGCATTTCCAAATTGGGAAAGATTGATGGGTGCAATATTGCGGAGAGCAGTGCAGCAATTGGTGCGACCCTGCGTTTATTGCAGCTAAGGTGCAAGACCCAGGAAGACTTTACCAATTGCATCATCATCTGCAGCAAATAAACATGGGGTATCAATGCCATAAAAACTAAAAGTTGCAGAAAGAAAACTTGCCCCATACATCCAAAATTATATGGCGTTTCATATTTTAAAACTTCGAGCTGTCAAACAGTCCAACTTCCTAACTTTGACTGTTGATATATTGAAAACTATTAAGATTGTTCATGCAAATACAGTACCACTGGGTGTGACGCATAAAGCCAACCCAAAAAAAAAACATGTGGATACCTTCTAGTGTAAGCAGCAAGGGTTTACACATTAAATAGCTATAGTTGCACACAAAAAAGAAAAGGCACCACAAATAGTACCTCATAACTGATGCCCAGAGAGGATAAATTTTGGTGGCTCCTATTTAAGTGTATAAGCCCCAAAACAGACCTCAAGCATCTAAGGATGGATACAACAGAATTCTCGCCAGCATTTTCAAGACTGCAAGGATTAAAAATAAATAAGTGAAATAGAAATGAAAAGATACATAAATAAGTACCTCAGAAAATAAGTTGAAGTATTTACAGAAAACAATATAAAAATAAACAAAGCAAAATATAACCATGTTCAGACTTTAAACATAACACCAGTATCTATTAGAAAAAGGCCAATTGAATGCTATTATGCACTCCTTTAGAAAACTTGGGTACTGAATAAGTAAAGAAATGCTATAAATATTCATAAAATTAGACTCGGGAAACAAGTACTGAAATTGTTGAAATAGTTGCAACTATCAACCATGCTATAGGTAAAGAAGTAGTGAGTATGGTTTTGAACATTTCCACAGGCAATACTCCCGTGATTGTTTACCAACTATACATAAAGAATAAAGAAGCTGCAAAGGAATGTTATACTCGCCTTTCAGTAATATCAAGAAAGATGGACTGGAGGGTTGAATCTGAATAAAAGGAGCCTAATGTCTTCATCTGAGATTCATTCTCATCACAGCAGCTAGAAATGGATAAAAGGGAGTCTACACAAAGCCACTAAATCAAAATCAATAATTAGGAGTTGTTTGACTAATGTAGTTTCTACAGAACTGAGCCATGCACATTACGAAGGGAAGCAAGAGCTATTCTCACCTTCCAACACATTAAAACAGCTCGTCTGCTTCGTGTTAGGACTCCATTTGTAAGGAGATTGTTTATATTACCAAGAAAATTGGTCGCCAGAAAATCCAATGATAATATGATGGTTTGGTTTGTTTGCTTTGTTTCCACAAAATCCAGAAACTGAGAAAAGGGAGCAGTAGATAGAGCTGCTAGAACATAAGCTAGAGCTTCATAAGCTGCCAAGTGAAGTTCAGCTCCAGTCTTGTCAAGGAGAAAAGCATTAATCAGGCATAAAAACTTACATAGGGAAACTGCAAGACACTGAGGAATAAATATTCAGCCAAACATTCAAAAAGCAACCAACCTCAGTGGCATAAGTACAATGCTGGATCACTTCCCAACAGAATTCCCAGAGGAATGAAAATGCTGAATGAAAAGAAACGTCAGAGGTGTAGTGGTTACACCATGAGACAACAGAACTAACACACCTCATAGACCAAATCTGTGAAATGTTACAACAGAAGTTAGCAAAGTTATATGATTAAATGGTAGGCACCCTAAAGCAAAGGTAAATGTGGTACCCTGACCCTCTAACAGGAGATCTAGCCACCCCTATATTACTTTTTCCAGAATACAGACATGGGGCGGAGGGGGGAGTTATCAACAGTCGTAATATTATTGCATGGTTCATACAGAGAAGATGAACACAGTCTCTGATCAAATGAACTATTGAAAAATATACATACCACAGTTGCAACTTGCAAGAGTTAAGTTTGATGACATTAGCATGGTTCAAAAGAACAGTACAAGAAAAACATGTGTTTGATTAGCACAGCGACATGGTAATTCCCTATCAAATCAGCAAATTCCATTATATCCCTGCAAAGATATCTTTGCATCTTATTTGCTGCATAAGTAAGATAACACTATCTGTGGAAGACAACATGAAACATGCTAAATGGGACCTTTTACAAGCAATAAATATAACCCGTCAGATAGCTAAACGCTATAATCAATCTCAACTAAAATTATTAGGAAGGGACGTACACACTGCAACACTGAAGAGGTCATAGAAGTAGCTAAACGACGCTGACTCGGACCTCCAAGCTTTCCTTTAATAGAACATGGTAAATCCATGTTATCTGTATTTTTTAACCAGAAAACTGAGCAAGATTGCTTGCTGAAGGCCACCATATTTTCCTACAGTAAGACACATGAAAGATAATATAAATAAAGGCCATTATAGAAAGAGTCAGCAGTTACATTTTATAGAAAAACAGGTTACCAGAACTGAAAGCAATGATTTTTCAAACATCTGGGTGAGAGCACGGTGCTCTAATCCATTTGTTGTATCTGAACCTCCACCGGCGATGGCGTTATTTTGGTGAACAAGCTTTTTCTGTCTCACTTCAAGCTCCTCGATCAAGCATATAATGATGATAAAAAACTTCACGTCAGCACATTTTCTCGTTGAAGAATGTTCAGAAAGTTTGTTACCACATTTCTCCAGGAACTGCAAAAAAAAGGGATATTTTAAACAAAAATTCAATTACACAAGAGGAAAAACATAACTTCAATGCAGACGTAAGTATGATGGCTGATAGGTGACAGACCAGACCAGCTATACAATTCAGCTTCCAGAAATGAGCATAATACAGATACCCAAAAAGAACCTATTTGCTCCATAGCAATGTATGCTTTCTAGAGACATAAAAGCAGGCGACAAGCCAAATATACCGTAAATATTTGCTTGAAATGATGTTCCTCTGAGGTTACAAGAAGAAGGGTCCTAGCCCACCTCCGTGCTTCAGCTTCCCATGCGCCCACATCCTCGTCATCATATAAATACGACCCCTCTATGCCTGTGTGCTTCATGAAGGTGGTTGGGAAATCAATAAGCTCATCCAACAAAGTGTTCCTCTCAGAACATTCTTTTTTCTGAAGAAGCCATTTCTGGACTGTACCCCTCAGTGGTCCTACAATGAAAACGCGATGCGAAACAAAGAATAAGATGATAATAGAAGCAGATATAACTGTTTAGTTATCCTCAACGGATTATAATTTCAAGCAGATGCTGCAGACAAACATTTTGCCGTTTTTGTATGTACCTACCAGTAGAATCAGTACACTCTCGAGGTATTGTAGAAATGAAATTGAAAAGCTGATTGAGTGGAATTTCAGCTGCACTTGTCAATGATGCTACGGCTTTGATAACCTGTTCACAAACTGCATTTGACTTCAAGTTAACAATTTGATAATGCATTACTTAACACTACTTCCAAATTTCTTCCAGTAGAAAGATGTCCAACCTTTTAGGCGATACTTTGGATTAAAGTGGTGTTTACTCCTCTCACTAAGAATCCATAAGGCATCTAAAAGATCCGCAGTATTGACTGCTACAGATGTATCTCCATTGCATTTTGCCAATTCGTTGACAGCAGACCCACATGGTAAGTCATGTGTATCTGACTGACAAGCGCATGACGCAATACAGAATGCAAGAGTCATTAATCCTGGTCGGCCAAATGAATCTTGTTTAGCAGCAGATGCCAGACTCCAAACCAGATGTAAACACTCACTGACAAATAAATGAAGAGAAAAATAAGGTTTTCGAAGGACATCACCAGAAGCCAGTGAAACTATTGAAAACAAACTAAACTAAAGTTATGTGTAGCATTTGGTCACACAATAACACAGATAGTCCCATTTGAAATAGTAACGAGTTCAGATAAGTCACAATATGATTCAACATATGCGAATCCTTGCAGATGTAGCATTTAAGCATACGCTCTATCTAGTTATGTTGCCCGAACTATACACTGCACATATGTATATTGCGTACACAGTAACCTTTCAACCAAAAAAATACACAATACTGCAAAAGTCAAGTCTAATACTCTCCCTCCGTTCCAAGTTAGTACAAAGTTGAGACACTTATTTTGGGATGGAGGGAGTACTCATTATGATACATGTTGGCACCCTTTAATTAATGTAAAAATTAAACTATAACAGAAAGTGTTGCACAAGTAAACTCATTTACAGAGTCCAAATTATCAGCTCTCGTATATACAATAAGAGAAAGTGCGACAAATCCGAGAAGTAGTACCGTATCGTCAATTTTCGAGCATAATTGCTGAAAAACCTCTCTGCACCTTTTATGGCTTCTGAATTATAGACACCACCAACACCTACAAATAATTTAAGCAGACAGCTCAGCTCAGCATGAATGATCTGTTGAACAGTGTGCCATAAGAAAGCAAATATGCCATAAAAGAAAAAACCTGATAAGCATCATGGATCACTAAACAAGGGCATGTGGGATGTATTGCCATGCAAACGGTGAAATGTAAAATAATTTCCCAAGGACAAAATCCATAACTAAGAACAGAGGAACTAATCACGTGCAATCAAGTTACCGAAAATGCTAACAAAATTTCAATCCAAATCTGCTGCAAAGGAAAACATAAACAAAGAAATGCTTCTTCAATGATTTTATCTATTTCGTTCAAAAATGGTACTTCTGCATCTAAGGAGGTCCCTGAAAATTTACCAAGAAGTAAACTGCACTGTAAAGTGCAAAGTAAAGCACATATTTGAATTCAACAGAATAACTATTGAATGAAGTGAAAAACAAATGAACTAACCAAAATCCTTATGATGAACTACATCATTCAAACCACGTATGAGAGGGCCAAGAACAAAGCCTCTAGGGACCATTTGGGCGTAGCCTTTGTAACGTTCCCATTCAATATCCAAAAAGGATTGCATTACCAGGCACCGCACTGCAAAGGGCATTCATAAAAGCAGATTAAGCAACATTCTAAACATATATGCCATGAACATATCAGTACTGACCTTGAGGATTATCCTGAGTAAACCCACGCTCCCACAGTACCGTCATCCAGTTGAAAATTCCTTCCACGGATTCCATCTGAGCATGAAAAGCTCTGTATGATTTGTGACTTAAATAGTCACCCTGTGGTGTAGACTCAAACAATAACAGTACCTGAGCATTATTTTTAAACATGTTAGGCAGTTGAAGCAAAGAAGTGTGTGGTAATTGATTAATCTATTGTCGTGTTGTCACTAGTACTGAGTGAATGTTTAGCTCCCTATAAGATTTAACAGATATAAAATTAAGTATCGCAGGCAATTAACATATCTTGCTGTGAATAGTTTAATAAGAGAAACATGCAGAAAGGAACTAACCTGGTGTGTCCAGGCTGCCTCAACTAAATGTGTCCCAAACTCCTGGAGCATCTCATAGAGTAACAGAAAGACCTTCCATCGGTCTTGACCACTTGAACAGTGTTCGTCTGATTGCTTGATGTCTTCAACACCTAGGGATTTGGCCTCTTTGTTAGCCCACCTTTCTTTTTTTGTCACAGCGGCATTTGATTTGTCCTGACCAGGCAAGGCAGCTGGGCTCCTGCCAGAGCATCGCTGGCTCCCATCATTTCCAAAAGAAAATATGCTTAGCGATGTTTTCAAGACGTAAAAGGCCTGCTTCCTTACTGAAGAATCCTTGTCAACCTGGTGTGTAAGGAGAATCAAGTGTGTTACCCCCCATGTGAAACTTGACAGCGTAGATCTAAATTTTGGTACAAATAGCAAAGTAATTAACTATTAAATGGCTTACCAGCCCCCTGCGCAGTTCATCCCAGAATTCAGTGACATTCCTAAGGTCAAAGTTCTGGAGCTCATCAGCTCCTGGAATAGCACCCTGATGTCCCGATTTCAGCACTGAGAAGTACAGAGAGAGTATATCGTACGCATCCAACCGCTCAGGGCGGCCAAGAGAGAACAGAGAGACACAGGAGTTCCAAATGGACTCCAAGAAACCAGACCTGTATGCCAGAGAAAGATTAACTCGAGCAAAACAATTTAAAGTATCATGTTTCAAGAGCATAGGAAAGAAGGCCAACCTAGATAGCTTAAGCTGGACCGCACCGAACTCGACGGTGACGCAAGAAACATCTGCTAGTGAAGTCAGCAGAGGCTGCAGGAGGACCCGGGTGGCGCAAGACCGATACTCTTGGCCAAGGTCAAACATCTTGAGCACCAGCCTGGACAGGTCCCAGGTCAAATTCTGCACCAATGCATCCAGCGAAGCATCGGCGCCCTCCTGATGGGCCTCCCTTCTCCTCTTGAGCGCATCTCCGAGCAACGACGCTAAGAGCGCGGTGGCCCTGGAGAGCGGCAGCAGCCCTGCCTCCCCTGGCGGCCCATCATCGGCAGCGGCGGCGGCGTCCCAGTGGTAGCAGTACACGATGGAGTCGTCACCATCATACTGGTGGGTGGTGGGCAGAGCCATTGCGGCGGCGCAGGACCGGACGCAGAAGGGCAGGACGGTGGCTCCGAGCAGGTCCCAGGACCGGGCGCGGGAGACGGCGTCGCACATGAGCGCGGCCGCCAGCTGCTGGAGCCGGCCGGGCTGGGCGTCCTCCCGGCGGAGGAGCGGCAGGAAGACCCCCCAGAGCAGCGCGCGCAGGGCGGCCCTGGGGTCGTCGCCGACGCGGGGGAGCAGATGGCAGAGCGCCGCGGCGTGGGAGAGGGCGGCGGCATGGCCGTGGCCGCCATCGCCCTGCGCCTGCAAGGAAGACGAGGGAGGGCTGAGCGGGAGCTTGCGGGGACGGAAGGCAGAGACGCTGGGGGAAGCGGGCGGTACCTTGGGGAAGGAGTCGAGGAGGGAGCGGAAGAGCTCGGAGGGCGAGGCGGAGGAGGAGGCGAGGACGCAGTCGACGACGGCGGCGACGGCCTCCGGCGGGACGGCGCGGAAGCAGCTCTCGAGGGCGGCGAGCGCCATGGGTGGTGGGTGGTGGCGGCGCCGGCCGGAGGGAAGGGAGAAACCAAACCAAAGTGGTGGTTTTGGAGAGTTTGGGCCGGGCCGGGAAAATCGGCTGTTCTACCGTCGTGCTGCTTCCGGTCACAAACACTTCTTTCCCTAAATTTGCCTCGAAAAAAAATATATTTCCTTAAATTTGCTAAAAAAAAAAACTCCTTTCTCTAAAAAAAATGGTTTCTATCATCTATGCCCCACTACTCGATTTTGCCACTAGAACTTACAACTCCTCAAAAGTGCCATTGTTTCGTGAGATGGTTGCTTAAAAATGCCATTAGACACCTAAAAAATGGCATCCTTTCATTACTTGTTTGCTCAAAGATGCCATTAGACATCGTTATAGTAAGGTCAAACCCGTTGATCATGTTATATGACCAAAATACACGTAGGCCCACATGTCAGAGCTCTCTACCTCACAATGTTAAGTGTGGGCCCCACTTGTCAGGAGTAAGCAAGCAAATAATTTTAGAGGAAATAAGATCACAAAAACACCAAAAAAAAACAGAGCAAGATCTCTCCTGCCGGCAAGGGCCAGGGTCCGCCGCACCTCCATGACCCTAGGGCTACCAGAGACGAGGCGGGCCGGCGGGAGGTTGAGGAACCTAAGTTCTTTCCTCTAACTACATTTCCGTAAGATTTCCCCTTAGATGTACCAAAGTTCCCTAAAAAAAAGGTTACAACGGCTTCTGCCAAATTTGCCCGATTTTGAATTTCGTTCTGAAAACAGAGTAGCAATATTTAATCTGATATCCACACCAATACACTTCTGTATTGTGAATCAAATATCATTAACTACTGTTGGAGAAAAATATTCCTCATGAAAGGTAAGAAGAAATCCCAACTCTTTTTTTTTGTCTTGTGACACTAGAATATTATACAAAACATTCTTGATCATTTTGTGTTCTATTTTTTCCATTTTAAAGTACAGTACAAGTTTTGAGAGATCCAGATCATTTTGCTCCAGAGCTTTTACTCAACTCTAACCTGCCCAAGTCAAATCTATTTACAGCATAATTAAGCCAGCTTTCCTCAAAGCAATCACATAAGTATTTGCCATTGGATTTGGATGGAATTCAATTACCCAATTGCCAGTCCTCCTTACACAACGTGATCTCGATTACACTACCAAATAACCTAGCCCTACTTACCTGACGAGTACAATCTCTGAACACCCATAGTTCACAAGAACTCCTCTTCCAAGAGCTCACTTCACCAGACCAGTAGAGTTTGATGCTATGCTATGAGACCATGCTGGGACACTTGGCGTCCAGAAACTCCTTGAGCGTGCGCGCGCCCTTCTGGCTGCCCATCAGCTCCGCTAGCCTCTCTACCGGTAGCAGCGCGAGCTCCGCCAGGCTATTGCATCCGTCCATTATCGCTCTGTAGTTGGAGTCCGTCACGCCAGGGAGCCTTCTCAGGAACTCAATCGCGGATGTGTTGTAGTTCTCGGCCCTGAAAACCCGAAATTTTACCGTTAACCATAACATATCATCAACAGTAATTATATCTGCTTTGCCACATCCAGATACACAAGTTAGTTTTACCTCACATCGTCTTCCACGACACCATCCTCTGACGGCACACCCACCCTCATCGCCTTGTTCTCATCAGGTTCGTCCTGGTTTGATTTCAGCGACATGAATATATCTGCTGTAGCGTGCAGGCTGCGGGACCACACAATGCGCAGCCGGGGGAAATGCAGGACTAGCAGTGACAGCTTCGAGATTATGTTTGTCGGAGACACGTCATCCCCAACTTCGCTTGCAGACTACAAGAAAATGAGCACACCAGTAGTAAGTAGACCATCAGGCGCAACCAACAATGGATAATGCTGGACTTTGGTTTCCATGGAAATGAACTATGATTTGCGCATACGAATATGACAGTCCTTGTGTAAAGAGACTCTGTATATAAGAAATTAGCATGAAAAATACCTGAAAGGAGAAGCTCTTATCTTGTGAGAACTCTATCAGAAGCACTGGGATCTTGTAATACCTAATCATGGTCTCGACCTGATTGTAGAGACGACCAGAAGCAAAGCTCTGGTACAGGTCTGCAATACTTTTTCTTTCAACGCAAATCAAGGGAGAAAGAACATAGTCGCCAACTTCCAGGGTCACCGGTATAATTCGAATACCCTTCTGATGCAGTACATTGGGAAGACTGCTCATGAACTCCCGCATGTCTACAATAACCTGGAAGAATACAGTGCTGAACAAATTAGGAATTCAGCCAGTAAAAACAGGACATTTATCCAAATCAAAATAAGGATCAGTAGTGTCACCTGCATATCCTTCCCTGTTGGCTTTCTACCACCTGCCTTTCTTGTCAGTGAATTCTGAGACAAAAGAGGTTCTGGTTCATTTGCCGGAGTTGGTCCAATGCAACGGCCACTCTGAAGAGAAATAAGACAGACGTGTCATGTACCAGAAGAATATAAAACGTTCATAAAGTGTAAGCCAGCATTTTCTGCCCATGCAAAGGTGGTTAGAAGTTAAAATAAACACCATATGTGCTTAATTAAAGTGTAGCAGACATTTCATGAAACCATTATGCAGCAGCATTCACATGGTAAATGCTTGGCTAAGGCCAAACAGAAGTTGCTACTAGGGTACATTTTTTTTATTAATGGACAGATTCAACTGAAACACCACCTGACCTGATCAACAGGTATCATCATCAGGGACTTCTGTCTGATCAATGATTCAAATGCTTCATTTTCCCGGCGGATGCTAGACTCGAACTTTTGCACCTCAGAAGATTCCTCATAAAAAAGAAAGTAAACTCTCAACTTCTTTGATGGGTTTTCTGCCTTGTATACCTCAATTTCTCTGACAAAAGTCATGTCTGGATGATAGACAATAATTACAGATGGTTTCCATATGTCTAGTACATGTTGATCACTGTCTAGGGCATAAAACTGCACAGGAGGTAGCATTTTGGCATCAATCAAGTCTTCAGCATTGTCAGGGGTGGAGGCTGGAGCAGGAGCATCTTTGGCAGACACCTTAGAGGCATTAATGTCAGACTGTTCATCTGTTTTGCCTGATGCTTCCACATCAGTACCTTGGCAGTTATCATTTTCTGTAGTACTTTTATTTTTCCTTTTACTGGCTTGTCTCTTTGTCAGGGTTTTCTTTGGTACCCCCTTTCCTTTTCCTTTTCCCTTTACAGAACCTTTCTTGCTGCAGCTGGGAACTGAATCCTCCTTGGCATCTGCTTCCTTAGTTAAATTACTTATACCAGAGGCGGCAGCAAGTAAGGCATTAGTCTCAAGCTTGCTAATGCTTACTGGCCCTGCATTCTCATTCTCATTAGACCCTGTAGGAAATTCCCCATCTAGGACACCAAACCCTTTTGGCTGCTGAGATCGTTTCTTCTTCTTTTTATGTAATCCAAACAGCTCAGCTTTCCCAAGCAAATACTTCTCCCACTCTTCTCGCATAACCTAGTTAAAACAAGTTAAAGTGTCATGAAGGGTTCACATGGTTAAGCTGACAAGTTTTAGCTAGTAAGAAATAAACTTGCATTTATAAGAAGAAATAGATACACATCTGCACAAAGGCAATGAAAATTAAATAGCAACTGTGCTATTAGATTGATCTGACTGCATTGAAGACACGCTGCAGTTACCTGCTGGGGAGTTCTCGATATGCATTCCTGCAGCTGCAAGCATGAGCGCTCATCTTTGCATGCTACTAAGACTATGCCACATTCATTATTTTCATCTTCATGTACGACACCATCTTCCTTTCTCTGTTCTTCGGCTATCTCTTGCAACAGTTCCTGCAAAGATGTGTGTAGGATATCAGGTAAAAACATTTGCAATAGAGGTAAAGAGTGCCTAGATGATAAATAATCTACTTGAACTATGTAGTAAGTAGGGAGTTGCTGCAAGAACAGAACAAGAAAAGAGGGATATTGTTTATATTTAACATTTAGTCTAAAATGTAGGTGAAATGGAACAGAAGCGCCAATCTAAAGGATTTTTCTTCCGTAACGTATGAAGTAAATAAATAAGTAATACTGAGTGCTGCTTGGAAGAAAACGGAGAAACAAGAACGGAACCTCTCACCCGTAATACTTTCCATTTTGGTGCTTCCTCCAAAACCTCCTCCAGTAGAAAGGAAGCCTCTGCATTTACCTTCTGAGCATCATCCTTGTTAGGAGCGTTATCCTCATTTTCTGCAGGACAGAGACCAACTACAATATTAAATGTTTACTTAGAGAAAACAGAGTACATGAACGGAAAACAAGGGGCTAATGGCCGCTACCAGCTTCTTTTCCTTTCTTGCTACTACTGGGTGTCACCTTCCTCTTCTTCGTTGGCGTGCCCTTGGCAATTGAAACCCTTGTGCCATCCGGTCTCACAATCTGGTACACACGCCTTTTTGCAAGCTCAAATATCTTGTGGCTTGATTCGGCCAACATCCAAACCGATCGAACGCCTTCAGACACTCTCAGAGTATCCAGATACTTCAAGTATGTCACGGCATCATACCTAGCCATCATCTAAAGAGCATAAAGAGGATGCCTGACTTTCCATTGATGTGCACAATTTATATTGTACACCAAACAAAAAATGGCGGTACGGTGAGGGTGGATTGCTACCTGCCAAGGTAATCGAGCAGCTTCCGTAGCGTCCTGAGGTCGGCGACGAGCTGCTTGGTCTTCTTGCCGAGGGTGTGCCAGATGGGGTCGAGCTGCCTCCTGACAATCTCGTCGAAGGACTTGAAGAGGCCCTTGTCAATGGTGAGGTCCTCGACATCGACCTTGTAGGTCCGCCGGAGCTCCTTGAGGCAGGCGTCCATGGCGTCGAGGATGGCGGCCTGGATGCCGACCATGGGGTGCGTCATGGGGACGCGGACGTCGATGACCTCCGGCGGGGAGCGCTCGAGGTCGGCGGCGGCGAGGACGTGGAAGCGCGGCCAGAGGTGGAGGCGGCGGACGTAGAGGCTCTTCATGGTGCGCTCGGCCTTGGCGAAGCCGGCGACCATGGCGTGGGGGCGGTCGGAGAAGGCGTAGACGGGGAGGAGGCGGTGCTGGCGGAGGAGGCGGGCGATGAAGGCGTCGGCGGAGGTGTCGGAGGAGCGGTGCGCGGCGAGGAGGAGCAGCGCCCGGACGCGGGAGGGGAGGAGGTGGGCGGTGAGGAGGTCGGCGGCGAGCACGCGCGGGGTGAGGAAGAGCGCCGCGCCCTCCCCGGAGGCGTAGAGCGCGCGGCGGTGGGCGGCGGGGACGTCGGAGGCCACGTCGTGGACCTGCAGGAGCTGGGATTCGACGAGCCGGCGCCGGATTTGGTCCTTGAGGGCGTCCGGGGCGGAGAGGATGAGGAAGCATCCGCCGCCCCCGCCGCCTCCGGCGGAGGAGGTGGGGGAGGAGGATGTGGATTGGTGGTGGAGGTGGAGGAGGAGCGCGGCGGCGAGGGAGGCGAGCGGCAGGCCGGAGGAGACCACCACCAGCCCTCCGTTGGGGTCCTCCAGGAGGTCCGCCACCGCCTGCTCCTCGAACGGCAGCATCGACGACGGCGGCGGCGGCGGCGAGCTGGTCCCGTTCGTCTACTCTTTTGGGTGCCTCTCCTCCACGGCGACTTCCCCTTTCTCCCCTCCCTGTACCGCCTATGGCCCGTGGGCCGTCTCAGTTTTGGCGCCTTCCCGGCCCATCATTCAACATGATTTTTTTTCTCAAGAAAAAAAAAACATCAAAGCAAACATTCCTCATCATCCATCAACAACAGATAAAAAAAATCAGAACAAACAACAAAATATGGAAAAAAATCTTCTATAATTGCTTGCTGACAGGCACAAAATCCACAGGTGTAACAGTTCTCTTCCAAACCTCCTCTATTTTTCTTTCTTTCTTTCTTTCTTTGGACATGTAATTTGTGTTCTTATCTTTTGGCACTACTGCTACATCTCAAGTGAAAGAAGAGGGAACAACAAAATCGCCGGCGAGCTCAGTAGGCGGTCGCGTTGCTTCTCCTCTTCACCTTGATATACACCGGGTCTTTCAGGAGCCTGACGGTCACACCGCTCCAGACGTCTGTGCTGGTGGGGAGCATTGCCATGTCCTCGGCGATGGCCATGTCCTCCGGCACCACGGACCCGAACACCGTGTAGGCATCTCTCCACTCCTCGTGGTCCGCTAGGCTGATCAGGAACTCTGGGCCTGACCCGATCCACGCCACGGACCCTCTTCTCACGGTCGAGCACCCTTCTTTCGGCATCTCCTTGAAGGCTACGCCGTCGACTTCCAGCGTCCCTTGAAGCAGCGCGTATGGTGGACCAAATGCAGCCTAGTTGCACCCATAAGAAACATTCGTCAGTAGGCCGACAGCCCTTACCAAGAGGCAATTCCAGAAACACAAATGTCACTTTGGAATCCCTCTTATGCAAGAAGGAAGATGGTTAAACAACCATAGGCGCCATACATTTTTTACGTGGTCTCCTTTTGCGTCCCAGAGGTGCCCACGGCCTTCGGCGCGATAGAATCTGCATCCAGCATAGTTGTGCAGGCGCAACAGCTCGATGAAGTAATCCACGGACTGAGGTGCACAATCAGGCAGCAACTGGGTGCAATGGAAGTATATGTATTAGAGGAAGGGACAAGAATGCAGTATATGATACCATGGAAAACAAAAATTACAGAATATTTCCAGTCAGCTCAAAGTACAAGCTGCCTTTTCAGTATGAAGATGAAGCTCTGAAATGGATCATCCAGGGGAATAAGCTTTTATTATGACTAAATACGAATTGATGGGAATCCTGAAGACAGAATTAGCTATGTGAGAAAACGAAATGTATTATCGGCTACACTGCTTAAGAGCCCAGGCTAGCAACAGAACAATCACTTAGAATAGATGTTTACTTGACATATTCTTGCCGGGAAACTATTTGTAAAAATAAGAGCCAACCGATAAATGAATATTTAGGAACTGGACATGTTGAACGTACAAGTCCAAGCCAGAGAAGCCATTGATCTTACGATATTTAGAAAATCAGTTGGTGGGGCTCTGCCACAATTGTTTCCCCATTTAAAAAAAAAAGGAAATCCAAATGCAAAGCATTTGCCTCGATAGGCCGAAACAGCATTCTGTAAACTCTGTTTAGCACATACGACTTTAGCGGCTTGAAAATATGCTCGTAAGTAATCAAATACTGTAAGTGTGAATGCCACTCTAGCATCTTCTGGTTGTTATCAAAGGATAACCGAAAGGCCTCAACACTGAAAGTGTTCTAGAAATGGTCCCTCAGAATACTTTAACAGATTCAAAATATTCTTTGCCCAGCTGTAGAGACAGAGAATACAACTTACTTGAACGCGAAGCGTGCCGGCACTTGTTTCCAGCCCCACGATTCCCTACATTAAGTTGCAGACCTTTGATTACCAATGAGATTCACACCAGGGAAGATCATAATAAGAAGAGTCAGCTGATGTAGTTTCTAAACAAACAAAAAATGTTTGATTCTAGTTTCTTTTTTAAGCATTCCAGCATGTGATGTCTGATTCTTCTTCCTCTTTTAAGCGTTCGAGCATGTGATGTCTGGTTCTTCGTTCCTTTTGAAGCAAAGAATATACGATGCAAATATTTGTCTACATTGTAGGACTGCACCACATGCTCAGCCAGCTGAACAGAAATTTCATCGGCAGAACATCATCTCAAGACATACTATGAAATGAAATTCTCTGCAGGCTCCATGATGCCAAGCAAGTTAACAGACCTGTGATGATTTTCCGAAGACGAGGCCAGAGGTCCACATGACATCCTCCCCCCTCGCGATCACAGAAGGGGCCATGGCATCATTCTGCTTCTTCAGCCAGCACTGCAGTCGCAATTCGCGCAAGCGCTTGATGAGACGGGGATGCAGAAATATGTACAGAGGTGTGGGCGAGGGACGGGGCGGACCTCTCCGAAGCGGCTGCCGCACCTGCGGCGGTCCCCGCAGAAGACCCAGGAGTCGCAGCGGCGGTGGGCCCTGCAGGAGGCGCAGCAGGCCGCGGCGGAGGGCAGGCGGTGGTTGGAGCCCCAGTTGACCGCGGGGCCCCAGAGCTCGAGGCCCTGTATTCCACCGCAGCGCCGGCCGGCCCCCGCGGCGGTGAGCGGTAGCGCGGCGTTGGGGAAGGAGAGGTAGGCGGCGAGGGCGAGGGCGGCGAGGAGGAGGGCGAGGGCGAGGGTGGCGAGGCGGCCCCGGCGGCGGGCGTCCGACGGCCGGCCGCCGCGGAGGGCGGCGGGGAGCGGGAGGGGAGGGCGGAGGGAGGCATTGGGCTGGCCGGCGGAGAGGAGAGGGGGAGAGGGAGGAATTTTTGCCCACTCGTCGTCGTCTTCACGACTGAAGCGTTGATTTCAGAAATCAGAATGGAATCATACCCACTGTCCCCTCGTCTCCACAAGGGGAAAAGACTGTCCCCCCACAACCTCCTACCACTGCACGCCCAAATTCAATGTCTTGTCCCTTTTCGAAAAGTCGAGCAAGATTCGACCCGATTTGATAAAATTTCGGGATCCGACCCCTTTCCCTACTGCTGGGATCAATGGTGGTAAGGTATAACAGCCTACCGCCGAGGCCCCTGGCGGTAGGAAAGTTATTCACGTCAGCACTGGCAGCAATGCTAACTCCGCTGTCAACCCTACCGCCGAGGCCCCCGGCAATTGGTTGTTATACCCTACCGCCATCGACCCCGGCGTTAGGGTTTTAACACTTACAAGCCACGGGGGGCGGCTGGCGGGCTCGCCCACCAAGCCAGCACCCATCTTCCTTCTACCTCCTGGAGAAGGATAGAGAACGGCGGCTCTCTCATCTTCTACGCTCCCCCCCCCCACCCACCCCTCCCCCCCACCCCGCCGCCGCCGCCTTCGATCTCTTCTGTCATTCTGGCGAATTGAGATTCCTTGCAATTCGGTATATTGCAACACACCCCACCAAAGCAAACCGACACTGGTGGTTCCGAACAGTATCATGTTTTCGTATGGTTGTTGTTCTTATGATTTTTTTGTTTTATTGTTTCTTATGCCTTGCAGGAACAGTAGGAAGAATTGTCAGGAGATATCGGACTGTGGAAAAGAGCACGCGGAGTACGTGAAGTGTGGGACAAGTGAAGCTATCGCAAAGATGGGGAGAAGTCATGGGTTGGTTGGGAGGCGTACGATCAGCATCTGAGTTGGTATGATGATGGCGTAAAGTACCTTGTGCATCTGAGGCACAGTGGACGGCAGCAGACATCGCATCACTAGAAGCGGATGACCCCGAGGATGAAGCCTACAATGCCAACATCAGAGAGAACGAATGAGAAATTAGGGACTATGCACCCTAATGAACAGAGTGGTATGTTGATTCAACTGTTTTGAGCCGGCATTTCGAGAAGAATCTACTTTAGTCATTTTCACTAACTTATTCATAATGCTGACATTTGCAGGTTCGGAGCTGAACAGAAGCATTTCGATGGCTCGAATGCGCAACTTTACAACCTCGAGACCGCGGAATCTGATAGCAAGTTGAGGGAAGTGACGAAGGTTAGCTTGAGCCTCCTAGCCATATGTTCGAGTAATCACAACATTGGTCCATGCCATGTTTTTGTCACTTACTTTGAGCCTACTAGGCACAATCATAATCTAGTATAGTATTTGTCACTATTAGATCCATAACCATAAACTTGATCCATATCATGTTTTTATTTATATGTTATTGCAAAAGTTCATGAGCCATTGTCGCAAGCTAGTGGGCATGCTTGGGTGCGCTAGCTCGGCTGATGTGCATATCCCCGGACCTTCGACACGTACCATCGCTTCATCGAGCCATGCCGGCGGAGGTTCCTCTAGCCATGTCGCCTCGTCGTCTCGCATTGTTGAGGAGGACGAGGAAGATGAGGAAGAAGATGATGAGGAGCAAGTCAAGGGAGAAAGCGAGGGAGAATAGGAAGGGGGTGGCGAGGAGGAGTACGATGAGGACGATGGACCTCCACCTACTAAGCCAACCCAGGATAAATGGGTATCACATCCACACAAGGATATTTGGAGTCCATCACTGTTCCAGGCAGAGCGTCCTCCTCGTCGCTGAACAACAAAGAAAGAGACCGCTTAAAGAGAAATGAGGAGTGTACGGCCAAGAGGGGGAGGAATACAGTGTGTTGAGCAGAACTATTTGTTTTGTGTTGAGCTGAACGGGAACTTTTTGGCTATGTTAAACTACTTGCTATCGTCAATTTGCTAAGCTATTTGCTATGTTGGACATGTAAACCTATTTGCTATGTTTGATATATTGAACCATCCTTCATGTCGATGTGTGACGCATATTATGATGTGTGAGATCCTAATTTTGAATTGCAAACTATATTACTGTGTGATGATTTTTTTAATTGAGATTATCAAGTTTTGCACAAAGAAAAACAAAATTTAAATGGGACATTGACCCTACCGCCGTAGTCACTGGTGGTAGGTTTGCACACCCTACCGCAAAAAATTATTAAGTTTTAGATAATGTACCTATACCCACCTACCGTTGGGCTCTTTGGCGATAGGGCTGCACATCTTGTCGTAAAAATATTAAGTTTCAGATACAGTACCTATACCCACCTACCGTCGGGCTCTTTGGCAGTAGGGTTACACACCCTATCGCAAAAAAAGATTTAGTTTCAGATACAGTATCTATACCCACCTACCGTTGGGCTCTTTGGCGGTAGGGTTACACGGCCTACCGCTTGGACGGTTGGCGGTAGGGTTGCACTACCTACCGCAGAAATTTTCCCCTCCCTAAATACAGTATAGGTTTCAGGGCTTGGGGGAGGGGTGTTCCTCCCTACCACTAGAAAAGTTGGCGGTTGGGTTTTCCTACCGACCGCAGAAATTTTCCCCTCCCTAAATACAGTATATGTTTCGGGGCTTGGGGGAGGGGTGTTCCTCCCTACCACTGGCCAAGTTGGCGGTTGGGTTTTCCTACCTACCGGTCTACATGTCTGGCGGTTGGACGTTAGTCCACGTCAGCCCCAGCCCCACCCACCAGACGATGGTGACTGCCCTAATCCTATCGCCGGGGGCCTCGGCGGTAGGCCCTACCGCCATCGTGTTGGGGAACGTAGTAATTTCAAAAAAATTCCTACGCACACGCAAGATCATGGTGATGCATAGCAACGAGAGGAGAGTGTTGTCTCGTACCCTCGTGAACCGGCGAAGCGATCACAACGTAGAGGAAGTAGTCGTCGTTCTCCACGCGATCCGACCGATCCGGCGCCGTTACTCCGGCGCCCCGAGTTCTTGACACACGTACAGCTCGATGGCGTCCTCGTACTCGATCCAGCCGAGTGTCGAGGAGAGTTCCGTCGGACGACGGCGTGGTGACGATCTTGATGTTCTATCGCGCGAGCTTCGCCTAAGCTTGCGACGATATGACCGAGGTGGAATATGGTGGAAGGGGCACCGCACACGGCTAAGGAACGATCCGTAGATCAAACTTGTGTGTTCTAGGGTGCCCCCTGCCCGTATATAAAGGAGCAAGGGGGTGCGGCCGGCCTAGAGGAGGCGCGCCTGGAGGAGTCCTACTCCCACCGGGAGTAGGACTCCCCCCCTTTCCTAGTTGGAGTAGGATTGGGGAAGGGGGAAGAAGGAAGGGGGCCCCCTCCTTGTCCTATTCGGACTAGGGGGGGGGCGCGCGGCCTGCCCTGGCCGGCCCCTCCTCTTCTCCCTCGAGGCCCACTAAGGCCCAATAGCCTCCGAGAGGGTTCCGGTAACCCCCCGGTACTCCGGTAAAATCCCGATTTCACCCGGAACCATTCCGAACTCCAAATATAGGCTTCCAATATATCAATCTTTATGTCTCGACCATTTCGAGACTCCTCGTCATGTCCGTGATCACATACGGGACTCCGAACTTCTTCGGTACATCAAAATACATAAACTCATAATATAACTGTCATCGAAACCTTAAGCGTGCGGACCCTACGGTTCGAGAACAATGTAGACATGACCGAGACACGTCTCGGTCAATAACCAACAGCGGGACCTGGATGCCCATATTGGTTCCTACATATTCTCGAAGATCTTTATCGGTCGGACCGCATAACAACATACGTTGTTCCTTTGTCATCGGTATGTTACTTGCCCGAGATTCGATCGTCGGTATCAATACCTAGTTCAATCTCGTTCACGCAAGTCTCTTTACTTGTTCCGTAATACATCATCTCACAGCTAACTCATTAGATGTAATGCTTGCAAGGCTTCATGATGTGTATTACCGAGAGGGCCAGAGATACCTCTCCAAAATCGGAGTGACAAAACCTAATCTCGAATACGCCAACCCAACATCGCCTTTGGAGACACTGTAGTACTCCTTTATAATCACCCGATTCGTTGTGACGTTTGGTAGCACCAAAGTGTTCCTCCGATGGCGGGAGTTGCATAATCTCATAGTTACAGGAACATGTATATGTCATGGATAAAAGCAGTAGCAACATACTATACGATCGTGTGCTAAGCTAATGGAATGGGTCATGTCAATCCGATCATTCTACTAATGATGTGACCTTGTTAATCAAATAACAACTCCTTGTTCATGGTTAGGAAACATAACCATCTTTGATTAACAAGCTAGTCTAGTAGAGGCATACTAGTGACATTTTGTTTGTCTATGCATTCACACATGTATCATGTTTCCGGTTAATACAATTCTAGCATGAATGATAAACATTTATCATGAAATAAGGAAATAAATAATAACTTTATTATTGCCTCTAGGGCATATTTCCTTGATCTCCCACTTGCACTAGAGTCAATAATCTAGATTACATAGTAATGATTCTAACACCCATGGAGTCTTGGTGCGATCATGTTTTGCTCGTGGAAGAGGCTTAGTCAACGGTCTCGCAACATTCAGATCCGTATGTATCTTGCAAATCTCTATGTCTCCCACGGACTAAATCCGGATGGAATTGAAGCGTCTTTTGATGTGCTTGGTCCTCTTGTGAAATCTGGATTCGCCGTTAAGGCAATTGCTCGATATTGTCACGAAGATTTTCATTGGACCCGATGCACTAGGTATGACACCTAGATCGGATATGAACTCCTTCATCCGCACTCCTTCATTAGTTGCTTCGAAGCTGCTATGTATTCCGCTTCACATGTAGATCCCGCTGACGCTTTGTTTAGAACTGCACCAACCGGCGGCTCCTCTGCTTAGTGTAAATCGTATCCGGTCTGCGATTTAGAATCGTCCGGATCGGTGTCAAAGCTTGCATCAACGTAACCGTTCGATGAGCTCTTTGTCACCTCCATATCGAGAAACATATCCTTAGTCCTTTTCGGTATTTCAGGATGTTCTTGACCACTGTCGATGATCCACTCTGGATTACTTTGGTACCTCCTGCTAAACTTATAGCAAGGCACACATCGTCTGGTACACACATTGCATACATGATAGAGCCTATGGTGAAGCATAGGAACATCTTTCATTTTCTCTCTATCTTCTGCGGTGGTCGGGCATTGAGTCTTACTCAACTTCACACCTTGTAACACAGCAAGAACCCTTTCTTTGCTTGATCCATTTTGAACTTCTTCAAAATTTTGTCAAGGTATGTGCTTTGTGAAAGTCCAATTAAGCGTCTTGATCTATCTCTATAGATCTTAATGCCCAATATGTAAGCAGCTTCACCGAGGTCTTTCATTGAAAAACTCTTATTCAAGTATCCCTTTATGCTATCCGAAATTCTATATCATTTTCGATCAGCAATATGTCATCTACATATAATATCGAAATGCTATAGAGCTCCCACTCACTTTCTTGTAAATCTGAGGCTTCTCCAAAAGTCTCAGATGAACTAAATGCTTTGATCACACTATCAAAGCGTTTATTCCAACTCGAGATGCTTGCACCAGTCCATAAATGGATCATTGGAGCTTGCACACTTTGTTAGCTCCTTTGGATCGATAAAACCTTCGGTTGCATCATATACAACTCTTCTTCCGAAAATCCATTCAAGAATGCGGTCTTTACATCCATTTGCCAAATTTCATAATCATAAAATGCGCAATCGCTAACATGATTCGGACGGACTTAAGCATCGCTACGGTGAGAAGGTCTCATCGTAGTCAATCCCTTGAACTTGTCGAAAACCCTTTGCGACAAGTCGAGCTTTGTAGACGATAACATTACCGTCGGCGTCGGTCTTCTTCTTGAAGATCCACTTGTTTTCTATTGCTTGCCTACCCTCGGGCAAGTCAACCAAAGTCCATACTTTGTTTTCATACATGGATCCCATCTCGATTTCATGGCCTCAAGCCATTTTGCGAATCTGGGCTCACCATCGCTTCTTCATAGTTCGTAGGTTCATCATGATCTAGTAGCATGATTTCGAACAGGATTACCGTACCACTCAGTGCGGATCTTATTCTGGTTGATCTACGAGGTTACAGAGTAACTTGATCTCAAGTTTCATGATCAACATCATCAACTTCCTCACTACTTGGTGTAGATGTCTCAGAAACCGGTTTCTGCGACAAACTACTTTCAAGTAAGGGAGAAGGTACAATTACCTCATCAAGTTCTACTTTCCTCCCACTCACTTCTTTCGAGAGAAACTCCTTCTCTAGAAAGGATTCATTCTTGGCAACAAATGTCTTGCCTTCGGATCTGTGATAGAAGGTGTACCCAACTGTCTCCTTTGGGTATCCTATGAAGACACATTTCTCCGATTTGGGTTCG
Source organism: Aegilops speltoides (assembly GCA_021437245.1). Taxonomy (NCBI): domain Eukaryota; kingdom Viridiplantae; phylum Streptophyta; class Magnoliopsida; order Poales; family Poaceae; genus Aegilops; species Aegilops speltoides. The sequence continues at coordinate 492,204,548 of CM038144.1, forward strand.
AGCTTATCAGGTTTGAAGCTTTTTCACATAAGCATCGCATCCCCAAACTTTAAGAAACGACAACTTTGGTTTCTTGCTAAACCATAGTTCATAAGGTGTCGTCTCAGCGGATTTTGACGGTGTTCTATTCGAGTGTGAATGCGGCCGTCTCTAGAGCATAACCCCAAAGCGATAGCGGTAAATCTGTAAGAGACATCATAGATCGCACCATATCTAGTAAAGTACGATTCTGACGTTCGGACACACCATTACTGTTGTGGTGTTCGGGTGGCGTAAGTTCGAAACTATTCCGCATTGTTTCAAATGTAGACCAAACTCGTAACTCAAATATTCACCTCCACGATCGGATCGTAGAAATTTAATTTTCTTATTACGATGATTTTCAACTTCACTCTGAAACTCTTTGAACTTTTCAAATGTTTCAGACTTATGTTTCATTAAGTAGATATACCCATATCCGCTTAAGTCATCTGTGAAGGTGAGAAAATAACGATATCCGCCACGAGCCTCAACATTCATCGGACCACATACATCTCATATGTATGATTTCCAACAAATCTGTTGCTCTCTCCATAGTACCGGAGAACGGGTTCTAGTCATCTTGCCCATGAGGCACGGTTCGCAAGTGCCAAGTGATTCATAATCAAGTGACTCCAAAAGTCCATCGAGATGGAGTTTCTTCATGCGCTTTACAATCGATATGACCTAAGCGGCGATGCCACAAATAAGTTGCACTATTATTATCAACTCTGCATCTTTTGGTTTCAACATTATGAATATGTGTATCACTACTATCGAGATTCATCAAAATAGACCACTCTTCAAGGGTGCATGACCATAAAAGATATTACTCATATAAATAGAACAACCATTATTCTCGATTTAAATGAATAACCGTCTCGCATCAAACAAGATCCAGATATAATGTTCATGCTCAACGCAGCACCAAATAACAATTATTTAGGTCTAAAACTAATCCCGAAGGTAGATGTAGAGGTAGCGTGCCGACCGCGATCACATCGACTTTGGAACCATTTCCACGCGCATCGTCACCTCGTCCTTTGCGGTGTTAAGCAATCCGTAGTCCTGTTTGAGTTGCAAATATTAGCAATAGAACCAGATCAAATACCAGTGCTCTGCGAGCTCTAGTAAGGTACACATCAATAACATGTATATCACATATACCTTTGTTCACCTTGCCATCCTTCTTATCCGCCAAATACTTGGGGCAGTTCCGCTTCAAAGGACGGTCGCTTGCGGTAGAAGCACTCGATTTGGGCTTGGGTCCAGACTTGGGTTTCTTCTCTGAGCGACAACTTGCTTGTTGTTCTTCTTGAAGTTCCTTCTTCTTCCCTTTGCCTTTCTTCTTGAAACTAGTGGTCTTATTGACCATCAACACTTGATGCTCCTTCTTGATTTCTACCTCCAGCCTTTAGCATTGCGAAGAGCTCGGTATAGTCTTTACTAACCCTTGCATATTATAGTTCATCACGAAGCCTTTGTAGCTTGGTGGCGGTGATTGAAGAATTACATCAATGACACAATCATCCGGAAGATTAACTCCCAATTGTGTCAAGTGATTGTAGTACCCGGACATTACGAGTATGTGCTCACTAATGAACTATTCTCCTCCATCTTGCAGCTATAGAACTTATTGGAGACTTCATATATCTCAATCCGGGCATTACATTGGAATATCAACTTCAACTCTGGAATATCTCATATGCTCCATGACGTTCAAAACGTCGTTGAAGTCCGGTTCTAAGCCGTAAAGCATGGCACATCTTGAACTATAGAGTAGTCATCGCTTTGCTCGCCAGACGTTCACAACATCTGGTGTTGCTCTGCGGCGAGCTGGCACCTAGCGGTGCATCCAGGCGTAGCTCTTACGTGCAAAATGAGGATAATCCTCGAGTTCTGGACCCGATCCGTGTAATTGCTACCATCATCTTTCAACTTTGCTTTCTCAAGGAACGCATTAAAATTCAACGGAACAACAGACGAGCCATCTATGTACAATCAAACATAAACAAGCAAGATACTATCGGTACTAAGTTCATGATAAATTTAAGTTCAATTAATCATATTACTTAAGAACTCCCACTTAGACAGACATCTCTCTAGTCATCTAAGTGATCACGTGATCCAAATCAACTAAACCATAACCGATCATCACGTGAAATGGAGTAGTTTTCAATGGTGAACATCTTATGTTGATCATATCTACTATATGATTCACGCTCGACCTTTCGGTCTCCGTGTTCGAGGCCATATCTGCATATGCTAGGCTCGTCAAGTATAACCCGAGTATTCTGCGTGTGCAAAACTGGCTTGCACCCGTTGTAGATGGACGTGAAGCTTATCACACCCGATCATCACGTGGTGTGCAGGCACGATGAACTTTGGCAGCGGTGCATACTCGGGAGAACACTTCTTGATAATTTAGTGAGAGATCATCTTATAATGCTACCGTCAATCAAAGCAAGATAAGATGCATAAAAGATAAACATCACATGCAAATCAAAATAAGTGATATGATATGGTCATCATCATCTTGTGCTTCGTGATCTCCATCTCTGCAGCACCACCATGATCACCATCGTCACCGCGCGACACCTTGATCTCCATCGTAGCATCGTTGTCGTCTCGCCAAACTTATGCTTCTCGACTATCGCTACCGCTTAGTGATAAAGTAAAGCATTACAAAGCGATTGCATTTCATACAATAAGCGACAACATATGGCTCTGCCATTGCCGATAACCGGTTACAAATGATCATCTCATACAATAAAATATAGCATCATGTCTTGACCATATCACATCACAACATGGCCTGCAAAAACAAGTTAGGCGTCCTCTACTTTGTTGTTGCAAATTTTACGTGGCTGCTACGGGCTTAAGCAAGAACCAGTCTCACCTCGCATCAAAATCACAACGATACTTCGTCAAATAGACTCGTTTAACCTTCTCAAGGACCGGGCGTAGCCACACTCAGTTCAACTAAAGTGAGAGAGAGACACCGCCAATCACCTTTAAGCAACGAGTGCTCGTGGCGGTGAAACCAGTCTCGCGTAAGCGTACCGTAATGTCGGTCCGGCCGCTTCATCTCACAATACCGCTGAACCAAAGTATGACATGCTTTGGTAGGTAGTATGACTTGTATCGCCCACAACTCACTTGTGTTCTACTCGTGCAAAACATCAAACCATAAAAACCTAGGCTCGATACCACTTTGTTGGGGAATGTAGTAATTTCAAAAAATCCTCGCACACGCAAGATCATGGTGATGCATAGCAACGAGAGGGAGAGTGTTGTCTACGTACCCTCGTGAGACCGGCGAAGCGATCACAACGTAGAGGAAGTAGTCGTCGTTCTCCACGCGATCCGACCGATCCGGCGCCGTTACTCGGCGCCCAAGTTCTTGACACACGAGAGCTCGATGGCGTCCCTCGTACTCGATCCAGCCGAGTGTCAAGGGAGAGTTCCATCGGCACGACGGCGTGGTGGCGATCTTGATGTTCTATCGGCAGAGCCGCGCTAAGCTTCGACGATATGACCGAGGTGGAATATGGTGGAAGGGGCACCGCACACGGCTAAGGAACGATCCGTAGATCAAACTTGTGTGTTCTAGGGTGCCCCCCCCCCATATATAAAGGAGCAAGGGGGGTGCGGCCGGCCTAGAGGAGGCGCTGAGGAGTCCTACTCCCACCGAGTAGGACTCCCCCTTCCTAGTTGGAGTAGGATTGGGGAGGGAAGAAGGAAGGGCGCCGCCCCCTTGTCCTATTCGGACTAGGGGAGGGGCGCTGCCTGCCCTGCCTGCCGCCCTCCTCTTCTCCCTCGAGGCCCACTAAGGCCCAATAGCCTCCGGAGGGTTCCAGTAACCCCGTGACTCGATAAAATCCCGATTTCACCCGAACCATTGCGAACTCAAATATAGGCTTCCAATATATCAATCTTTATGTCTCGACCATTTGAGACTCCTCGTCATGTCCGTGATCACATACGGGACTCGAACTTCTTCGTACATCAAAATACATAAACTCATAATATAAGCATCATCGAAACCTTAAGCGTGCGGACCCTACGGTTCGAGAACAATGTAGACATGACCGAGACACGTCTCGGTCAATAACCAACAGCGGGACCTGGATGCCCATATTGGTTCCTACATATTCTCTGAAGATCTTTATCGGTCGAGACCGCCTGACAACATACGTTGTTCCCTTTGTCATCGGTATGTTACTTGCCCGAGATTCGATCGTCGGTATCAATACCTAGTTCAATCTCGTTACCGCAAGTCTCTTTACTCGTTCCGTAATACATCATCTCACAGCTAACTCATTAGATGTAATGCTTGCAAGGCTTCAGTGATGTGTATTACCGAGAGGGCCCAGAGATACCTCTCCGACAATCGGAGTGACAAAACCTAATCTCGAAATCGCCAACCCAACATCGCCTTTGGAGACACCTGTAGTACTCCTTTATAATCACCCGATTCGTTGTGACGTTTGGTAGCACCAAAGTGTTCCTCCGTAAAGGAGTTGCATAATCTCATAGTTACGAGGAACATGTATATGTCATGGATAAAAGCGGTAGCAACATACTATACGATCGTGTGCTAAGCTAATGGAATGGGTCATGTCAATCGATCATTCTACTAATGATGTGACCTTGTTAATCAAATAACAACTCCTTGTTCATGGTTAGGAAACATAACCATCTTTGATTAACAAGCTAGTCTAGTAGAGGCATACTAGTGACATTTTGTTTGTCTATGCATTCACACATGTATCATGTTTCCGGTTAATACAATTCTAGCATGAATGATAAACATTTATCATGAAATAAGGAAATAAATAATAACTTTATTATTGCCTCTAGGGCATATTTCCTTCACATCGGCCCCGGCAGTAGAAAAAGGGTCAGATCACGAAATTTTTTAAAAGCGGGGTCAAATCTTACTTAACTTTCCTAAAATGATCAAAACACTGAAGACACATTGTGTTGCTTTCTATATACATCCCGGGTCGAATTTCTCTGACCGATTCGAAGTAGAACATCTTATATTAATCTGATTCCTATAGAATTATAAGCATTAGACAACGTCTCATTTAAAATTTGTTGAGTACTGGAGTGGACATGCCATTCTATTCCTTTACTCTTTCTATTATTCAGCTTCCTACACTTATAGGAGTATCTTGCATGGCAGAGACCTTCTTCGAGAGGGTTTGGTTTGGAGAATCGGCGACGGGTCTAAGGTGAGCATACATCATAGCAATTGGATCCCAAGAAGTAGGTCTATGAGGCCACTGGGACAGGTATACATGCAGGGCGTGAACAAGGTGGCTGATCTCCTCTCGCCGGGAGGTAGAAGCTGGAATCGGGACAGAGTTATGGAGATGTTTTCTCCGAATGATGCTACTGACATCTTGCAGATAGTGCTGGGCGGGGAAGGAGTTGACGATTACCAAGCATGGAATTACACAAAGAATGGCAACTTTACAGTACGGTCGGCATATCATCTGAATATGGCTATGGTGAGAGCGAGCTCCGGACGACCGGAGTCTTCTAGCTCAGTGAATAAGCATAAGGGGTATATGGCGCTTTGGGACACGAACGTTCCAGGGAAGGCGAAGATCCATCTATGGCGATTAATATCAAATGGACTAGCGGTCAGGTCTGAGCTCCATCGACGAAGAATAAACCCTGGAGTTTTCTGCGTTGCCTGTGGACGTGAGGAAAGTATATTTCATCGGTTTTGGGCATGTCCACACTCTGTTCTTTTTTGGCAGCTATGTCGCTTGGAGATGGGAGATATGGTGGCGATCCCACCGTGCCAGTTGGACTCCCAGAGAGATGTAGCACGCTGGCTACTGCAGTGGCTAGCGGAAGCAACCGATGAAGCAAAACAAGTGACGACGCAGGCGTTGTACAGTATGTGGCTGGCAAGGAATGATGCAAGAGACGGGAAGATGATCAAGCCACCGCATGAGATCTTGGCTTCGGTACTCAGCCAAGTAGTGGAGTGGAATCTGGCACATCCGTCTCCATGTAATACACAGGCTATGCATCAGCAACAGAAGTGGGAACCGCCGGAGGAGGGCTGGATCAAGGTCAACTCCGATGGTGCAACGTAAAAAATGGGAGACAAGGCTGGAGGCGGTGTTGTGCTCGGAGACAATATGGGGGCGTTCAGAGCAGGTATGTGTCACCATTTTTCGGCTGTGATTGATCCTGAGGTGGCTGAGATTTTGGCATGCAAAAGGGCACTGGAGGTAGCACAGGAGATCAACGCTCCTCGAGTACATCTCGAGTTGGACGTGCAGGGAGTAGTGCATATGAAACACACGAAGGAGCTTTCGGCGTCGGGGCCTTTGGTGGAGGAGATCAAAGCCTTGCTAAAGTCCTTTCTGGATTATAAAGTGTCTTGGGTTAGAAGATCAGCAAATGTTGCTGCACATAAGCTAGCTAGAGTTGGGGTGGGTGATGAACTATGTAAGGTGTGGTTGGGGGCTCCCCCGGACTTCGTTCTTTCTGTTTTGTCGGATGAGATTTCGAACTTCTTAAGTTAAATAAAGCGGCAAGTTTGATCCTCACAAAAAAAAATCATATAAACCGGCTTAGAAGGTATTGAGAGACCCTTTGGTTTGCGGGGGATCCTCCTTACAGCTGGTCGCTGGGTAAGCCCTATAGGTATCCTTGAAAAATAACTTACAAGCATGCATGGACGATGTATCCGTGTGATGAGATATGACCGAAGAGCGCATTCCCATTGTGCGATCAATCAGAAGAAGATCCAGTCAAAACATTTGCCGCTGTAGTTTCTCATCTCAAATCAGAAAGAGAAGAAAAAAGTTACCGCGGGCGCTCATGTACGTGGCATGGCAGGACAGTCGTCGACCCCTCGGCCATCACAGCCTCCACGCGTCCCCAACGGACAGAGCTGGACGACACTCGAAGCTAGCTGATCTATTCTCGGCACTAAGCAATGGCGCCGGCCTCGACCTCTATATAAACGAGCCCGCCCTCCTTACATAGCACGCACGAACAAAACCTAGAGGAATCGGAAGGGGGGAGCCGGCCGACCGGAGACTCGGAGATGCCGGCGTTCAACATGAGGGCGGTCAAGGCGGCGGTGCTGGTCGCCGTGGGCGCGTACCCCCTCTGGTCCGGCGGCGGTGGTCATGATGAAGGCCCCTGACGCGGCGGGGTTCATGATCTCGCGCGCGGCCTTCCTTGCAAACCCCCAGCTCTATTTTGAGCTGCTTCGCACGGCCGGAGCTGCTGCGGCCTTCGCCGCCCAGCTAGCCAGCTAGGCATGCAGCTACGGAATAGGCCGGGGAGGAGGCGGCCGGCGTCTTGCGCGTTCGTCTCATCTGTTGATGTATAATATGCTGCCCAGTCTCGATCGATTTTTTGGTTGCATTGGCTAGAACATGCACTTTTAAATGGTATCGGAGCCAAGAAGTCTTCAAGACCTTGCTGGCGCAATTAAATTGCAGTTCATTTTCGGTCCACGTTTAGGCCCGAGGGAGCCAGAGAGTGTTGACGTATAATATGCTGCCTGGTCTCTTTCATCAGATCGATCTTTTGGTTGTATTGGTTAGAGCATGCACTTCTACACCATCAATGCATCAGATAGAGTAGTACCGTACTCAATTACTACTATATTTTCTCCTAGTTTTTTTAGTCTGCATATAAGGTTTAGTCAAAGTCGAGCTTTACATAGTTTGACTAATTGTATATTAAAAAATATCAACATTCACAATATGAAATTAACATTTTCAGATGCACCATAAAATGTATTTCCATATTACATAGTTTAAGTATTGTAGATTTTTATATTTTTTAATGGAAATTTGATCAGACTTTGTGTAGTTTGACTTTAATCAATACTTATAGGCGGAATAAAAAGGAACGGAGAAAGTTTGTAGCAGCAATAAGCTGGATCGATCGAGTAGCTAGGTGTAGCTAGAAGAAGAAGTGGTCTTTTGTACTACGTGTCAAACCCAACAAGATATATAGTGCTAGCCAGGTTTAAGTATGGTTTCATCTCTTGTAATAGAGCGTTGCCATACAAACGATGAACATGCAGCCCATGCCTGCACGATCCTTACGTGGTAGCATCAACAGCGAGCATGCAAGGAGGGTCACTGCTGGGGAGGAAGTGTCGTTCACAGGTCGTGCATAACGCAGTCGTCCGTGAAGCAATTTTGCTTGTAATATGTCTCGAGCTTGAACTATCAAGTTGCCCTGTATTATTATATGATGTGGAAGTCCGTAAAACCAGTCCGTACTAGAATTTCATAAGGGCGTGTTTGGTTGCCCGTGCTGCACCTGCATGGCATTCTAGATGCAAATTTAGCTTGTTTGGTAAACTGCATGACCATATGGGCCAGGCCCAATTGATGCAAAAAGTACCCTCTCAGCCAGGCTGAGAGCTACGCCAGAATTGGCCGTTCCTCTGATGCATGCACGAGCTGCGCACAATGCCTGCACCCACCTCTGCATCACGGGTGCAGTTTCACGTGGGGGTCACGAACCCCATCCCCATAACTCTCGCATTTGCTTTCCTCTCGTGCCCAACGCTCCTCCTCCCATCCCCTGCGTCCGGCCTCAGATTCGCCGCCGCTGCATCCTCGTCCTCGCCGCCGCCGCCGCTGCCTCCTCATCCTCGTCGTCGCCGCCGCCGCCTCCTCCTCATCCTTGTCACCGCTGCCGTCCCTTTTCGCTGGCTGTCGTCGATGGGAGATACATAGGGGAAGGAGCAGAGCTCGATCCGGCACGGGATCAATGAATCCTTGCCCGGGTCACCGGACCCGGTGTGGTTGAGGCCGAGCTGGGTGCCCTCGCCGTCAAGCAGGGAACGACGACCGCGAGTGATAAGAGAAGTTTTGACTGAATTTGTCAACAAAGGTTTCCTGAATCTAAAATTGGGCTGGGCTAGTGCCATGGCTGATGTCGCTGGTCATAGACGACGTACATGATTCTCGAAATGATTGCCTGTATATAATGATTGTCTGTATATGTTGTTTGTATTTGTAAACAAAGATTACCTCTTAATTTTATCTGAAAGCGGCATGCTTCTCTTGTTTGCTGCAAACAACATGACCAGTTTACCAAACAACATTTCACTCAGTTTGTGGCACCTCATACAACCTACCAAACGCATGTTCAGCTTGGCCAGTGCCATATCACACAAGCAACCAAACACACACCTCAATTTACAATTGCATTAGCCCAACCAGGCCACACTCAGCCAGCATGCTAGATTCCATGCAGCAAAGTGTTACCCGGGCAACCAAACACGCCCTAAGTGTAGCATTTTTGGTAACATACTGCATGCATAGTGTCTTGGTTTCTGCTCTTATCGTCTTCACCCAAAAAAAACATGTCTTGGTGCACGCTCAGCGGTCTTACAAAAAAAGTATAGTTCACAATAGCAAAATAGAAAAAAAAAAGATAGTCCTGCAATGTTAGTACTCTGCGTCGGCGCACCGGCCCAAATTTGGGCCGGTCACCTCGCAGCCGTCTGATCTGGCACACCACAACCGTTCAAATAGTCTACCCCGATCTGACCCTCCTCGTTGACTCGTCCTCTTCCTCCTGATCCCCCGCTGCTGCCCCACAACTCTGCCTCCATGTGCAGCACCGTGAGGGCACCATCCGCCGGGCGCTCGCACCCCAACGCCTTGCTGCCCCTTTGCTGCTCACCAGAGAACCTTCCCCCGCTAGTCAATTTCAATTGCAGCTTCACGTACGCCGGCCACTAGTAAATGCCTTTGGATGGATGTAGCAAAAAGCATCGCCGTAGTAGCAAATCCATCAACGATTGCAGCAAAAACGGTCGTCCCTGTCGCGGGGGTCGCAGCTCCGCCACGTTGGATGTAGCAAAATAACTCGCCGGTAGTAGCAAAATCCGAGGACGGTAGCAACAAAAAAATCGCCGCCGGCACAGGGTCGCAGCTCTGTCGCAACACGGGCGTAACTGGATCAAAATCGATGGTAGCAAAAGAAGTGTTGGTTCCAACAAAACACAAAGCCGGTAGTACCAAAAAAGGGAGGCATTGGTTCACAGCAAAAAATGACAACGAATGCGGCAAAAATCCCCGTCGGTTCCTGCATACCATGCAACTGGTTGCAGCCAACCTTGCCCCGTAGCTCCAGCAAAAAATCCATGGCTGGGAGGTGGCCTCTCTGTCGCAGCTCCGTCGCAGCGTCTCATGATCGTGGTTCCACCTATTTCCTCGGACGGATCCAGCAATTTTCACCACGGTTGCAACATGCCACTTGCTTCGCCTTGTGGATTACAACATGGCGGGGAGGTCTTCCGACACGAGGGCCCCCGCCGCCGACGAGTGAGCTTGGTGGTGGTTCGCGGTAGCACAGGGGAGGAGGAGAAACACATCTTTGAAGGGACAGGACGAAGAAACTAGAGGTAGGGATGAAGCGGTGAAGAGGATAAGGTAGGATAGGGCCGGTCCGCATGGGGCCCACCGTATATATGCGTCTCACCGGGAGCGATGGCTTCGTGGGTGCGCGAGGCCAGCGTGGCACGAGATCGGACGAGTTTTTGGCCTGTGCGCCGCACAGAAACAATTTAATTATGATAAAAATTTCATCGAAGTCCATGGTCTAAATTATAATATAATAAAACAAAACATTTTAATTATAATAAAAATTTCTATCGAGGTCCATGGTCTCAATTATAACACAGTAAAACAGAACACCTTAATTATAATAAAAATTTCATCAAGGACCCTGGTCTCAGTTAGAATACAAATAAAATTTTCATCGATGTCCATAGACCGCGGAACGGCCATTTTCGTCGCAGCAAACACGTCGGGAGTCGGCTAGCTTTGTCGATGACAATCGAGACGTCTCCGTGCATGTGCCCTTACTTAGGACGTACAGCGTACCTAGGGCCTGTTCCATATCACTCCACGAGACCACGACCCTCAACTCCTTGGCTGAATCCAGCAGCCAACACCCTTGGCCGAAACCAGCAGCCAACTTTTACACGTGCGTCATTTGTCGTAATCTAGAAGTTTTTGTATATTCATCTATTAACTGCGAGAAAAGGAAACACCGCTCACCACTCCTCTCCCAACGTTTTCTCCTCGTAGCTCATGCGCCACCACTAGCGCCCTCTATCGATCTCCCCGTCTCAATTCTGCTCCGATGCATAAGAGAGAACGACCGCTCCGTGCTTTGAAGCAGGCTGTTCCTTCCAACGGTGCATACAGCGGGCTCCCGTGGGTGAGTTTTTTCTTTTGCTGGAACCGACCGGCAAAAAGCTACAACCACTATTGACCGGAATTGGATGGTGTCGAGATCGTTTTTGCTTGGACGAATAATAATGTTTGTTGGGGATAGGCGAGATTTTTGTTGTGACCGGTGGTGACCACCTGTTTTTTGCTGGTATCAGGGATAATTTTTGCTAGAACGGGCACATTGTTTTTTCTGCAGCCGGCAACTATTGGAGTTTTTGTTTGCTGGAAACATAGTGGTGCGCGTCGACAAAGGTGGCGAGCGGATGGTGTGCCGCAGGGATGCTGCAACCATGATGACCGCGCGCTGGAACCGGCCAGTGGGAGTGCTGCGTTAATCAATGACAGAAGCGCGAGCGGCCGAGGGGCAAGCGTGGTTGAAAGAGTTAAATACACCTATAGTACATCAACTTGCGTGGTGGGTACAAAATCACACATAAAGTTGAAAAATGATGCAAATGGGTCACTGAACTATAATTTCGGATACATTTTGCTACATCTGCCGTTAAATCTAACGGTAATTGCAAGCCTTGCCGTTAACTCGCAGGCCAGCATGGTAGTGGGTCCACTTGTTAGATGACTAGAGAAGGAGAAGCAAATATGTAGACGTAGGATTTGACCTTCGGACGTGAGATGTTTTAAGCACAGGGCTAAGGGCATTTCCAACACTGACGCAAACCTCCCGCGTCGTGCGGCGAGCACAATTACTATCTGGGCGTGCCGCGCCGCCAGCGCGGTCGCACCCCAAGCCCGAGCACGGCCCGCTTAGTAAACGGGTAAAGACGTTAGCCCGTTTAGCACGGTGGGCCATATATTTTCAGCCTATTATTTGACGACCGAGCGTTTTTAGCCTATTTTTACATATTGGGCCATATATAGATGTATAAAAAAATAAAAAAAACTTAATCGGGCGTGCTGCGTCTTGCCGCGTGCTAGCCTCCGTGCCCGTGCACGGCTCGTATGCGTGCCGCGTGCTGCCCGCCCGTTTAGCCCGTGCGTGCACGCCCAAAGCGGCCGTGCTTGGCGTGCTCACGGGCCGGCCGAAAAACCGGCCCATTTGGCCAGCTATAGTCGTGACCAACACATATCTAGTCAGCTGACAAGTGGACCCGCATATACGTATACACAGAACATAGTGGGCTGCAAGTTAATGTCACACCGTTAGATTTAACAACAAATGTATCAAAATGTACCCGAAATTATAGTTTAGTGACCCATTTGTATCAATTTTTCAAGTTTATGTATGAATATGTACCCAGCGCGCAAGTTCATGTACTATAAGTGTAATTAACTCTGTTTGAAATGGGTGGCCGGCGAGGACGAGCGACAAAGGGCGAGCGTGAGTAGCTACTCGCAAACAATTTAATGATGGTTATAAATGGTCTAGTCGGACGTGCGTCGCCGAAAGATAGAACAAGGAAATCACATCTGATGATGGTTATAAATGGTCTAATTAAACGGCAACGTGGCCACATGCCAAAATTTAGGCCGGTGGACCGGCGCCTATTTTGTGAAGCCAATATTTTTTTTCTGAACATAGTCCAGACGCACAGGGGCGAAGCCAGGGGGACGAGCAAGGGCCTGCATCCCCCCAATGATCCATAATTTTAGTAGGAGCGACGAATAATTACCAACGAGATTAGATCAATATACGTACTCGGCCCCCCCTATACTCGAATCCTGGCTCCGCCACTGCACACTCACCCCTATAAACGCACACATACACACCATATATGTCTGCGAGCACATTCAAAAGACCGAGCCGACAAATTATATTGAGATTTACGCCAAACTGGTGAGTTCAGAATATCACTATCTTTCTAACCATTCAATCACAGGTATTGAAAGTGACAATTTTGGGATGTCAGATATTCACGGTGGGCAAATATCTGATTTTCTTTTTTTTTTTCTCTCCCCCTCTTGGTCTACCACGCGCTCTACTGCTGCCGTCGTGCGGTACCTGAGCGCCGCCGCCGGCGCCCCCAACCCCGCCGGACGCCCCCGCCTTCCCGCCTCCCACGCGCGTCGCCGCTCCCGTCCACCCTCGCCGGGACACCGCGTTCCTCCGCCGCCGCCGCCACGGCGCCCGCAGTCCGGGGCTCGAGGTATGACCTAGGTTCGTCCTCATCCAGCGATTCTCCCAGTCAAATCCCCACTGACCTCCCCGATTTCCGGCCGCACGCCGTCTAGATCCGCCCCCGATGCCGATGGAGGCGCCAATCGAGGCCGACGGGAAGAGCTCAGAGCCACCGGGGAATGGCTCGCTGCCGAAGATTTCTGAGAAATCCCAGGTTAGTTAGCAAGTGCTTCGGGTCACTCCAGGCGTCAAATTCTCATGCTTGCTTGCTGATGGAGCGATTTTTCGGCGCTTTGCTATTTTTGGCCAGGATTCGGGAGGTAATCCGGGGACGGAACTGCCGGAGCTGCATCAGGGCAAGGAGGTCATCCTCGTCGACGACAATGACAGTGGCCAGGAAGATGGGGGGAGTGCCAAGGTGGACGAGAACGCGCCTCGTATAGGGTTGCGGTTCAAGACCTATGACGACGCGCTCAAGTACTACAAGCAGTATGCGGCGGATTCTGGCTTCTCGGCGGTCACTCTCAAGTCGTCGTACCTGAAGTCGGGGGTGTGCCGGAGGCTGGTGCTCGGGTGCAGTCGGTCAGGGAGAGGGAGAGCAAATGCGTGCTACCTGTCTAGGGAGACAGCAAAGATAAACTGCCCGGCTAGGATCTCGTTGAAGTTGAGGCAGGACAGGTGGCTTCACATTGACGACGCCAAGCTCGATCACAACCATCTGCTCAACCAGTCCTCAGACTCGACCATGAGCTGTTACAAGAAACTGACGGATGCCAAGAGCGTGGAAAATGGTTCACGGCTGAAAGGGCGAAGGAATGTTCCGATAGCTGACAAAGAGCAGGGGAACTTTACCGAGATAGGAAGGCTCAAGTTCGGGGAAGGCGATGATGAGCAGATCCAGAAGTTTTTTGGGAGCATGCAGAATAAGAATCCAAATTTCTTCTACCTGGTGGATTTAGACAAACAGGGGCGTCTAAGGAACTTGTTTTGGAGTGATGCTAGGTCACAGGCAGCACATGAATACTTTGGTCATGATGTTGTTTACTTTGACACTTCATACTTGACTGACAAATATGATCTGCCACTTGTTTTCTTCACTGGGATGAATAATCATGGCCACCCTGTTTTGTTCGGTACTGGCTTGCTTTCGGATCTAAGTGCTGAGAGCTATACCTGGCTATTCAGAGCATTTTTGTCATGTATGAAGGGCTGTTACCCAGACACAATCATCACCGAGCACTACAACGCTATTCTGGATGCGGTTAGAGAAGTATTTTCCCAAGTTAAACACCGCCTTTGTCTGTATCGCATTATGAGAGACGTGGCAGAGAACTTGAAAGCACACACGGAATTCAAAACAATTAAGAGAGCACTGAAGAAAGTAACATATGGGTCTTTGAAGCCCCCAGAGTTCGAGGCTGATTGGAAGAAGGTTATTGAGGAACATGGACTTGCAGGAAATGAATGCCTCAGTTCCCTACATGAGCATCGGCAATTATGGGCACCTGCTTATCTTAAAGACAAATTCTGGGCAGGTATGTCTGTTTCACAGCGTGGGGAGTCTGTTGCTTCATACTATGATGGATTTGTGTACCCAAAAACTTCTTTGAAGCAATTTTTCAGCAAATATGAGATGATATTGGAGAACAAATACAAGAAAGAGTTGCAAGCAGATGAAGAGTCTTCCCATAGGACTCCATTGACTGTCACAAAGTTCTACATGGAAGAGCAACTGGCCAAGGCCTACACAATCAACATGTTCAGGAAATTTCAGGAAGAGTTGAAAGCAACAATGTATTGTGATGGTATGCCAAGTAAAGTTGATGGCCCATTTGTTACTTTTGAAGTGAAAGAATGCTCATACATGGAAGATGGAAAGGAGACGGAGAGCAGGACTTATGAAGTTTATTTTTGTAAAGAAGGGCTCATTGTTGAGTGTGAATGTGGTTTCTTTCAGTTCACTGGCATACTATGCAGACATGCGTTGTCTGTGTTTAAGTTGCATGACATGTTTGAGATCCCGTCAAGATACGTCCTTGATCGCTGGAAAAGAGACTATAAGAAATTGCATGCTTTGGCACATTATCCTAATGAGATGCTCCTTGGTGACACAGTGGAGCGCCATGATTATTTGTCTACACAGTGCCGTCAGGTTCTCAATTTAGGCTTTATATCTGAGAGTAGGTACCTTGTTGCTCTGAAGTTACTGAGAGAAGCAGAGAGGGCTCTTCTGGATGATGGTCAACCTGCTAGAGACAGGCAGCCGAGGCTTCTCTCATTCGAAGCTGATGCACCTGAAAATGGCCAAGGCCTTTTTAGTTCTCAATTTCCAGAGGGTGAGAAGAATTCCCTGTCCACAAATGCAAAGCATACTGGCCGGCCAGCAAAGAAAGTGGCAGAAACTGATCCGGATGCCGTATTACGGTCAAATAAAGAACAGGTTCGTCTCTTCTCAGTTTTGGGGGCATAAAGAGCCTCAAGCATTCATACGTCAGTTTGTCGTATGACTAAATCTCTATTGATTTATTTATGTTGTCCTTAGCAGGATTTTCTACGGTCATCATTTGTGCCAACGGAAACTAATATGATTCAAGGGACATCGTCAGGTTCCCATCTTGAAAGTCCTGACATGGGAGTGCCAGGAAGCATTCATCTAATGGTACGTAGTAATTTTGGTCTGCTTCTGCTACCATCATTTTCATGCGTTTGAACATTTCTGTTGCAAACTTAAACAGGAAGGGATATCTCCAAACCTGACATTTGGACCTCATTTTGGAATGGATGTTAGTCACCAACATCAACTGCCTAATCAACCAAGGATGATGCCGAACAACTTTATGCAGGTTTTTGCTATGCACAGATCTTTATAATATTCTATATTCTTCTTGGTTTGCAACTTCTTAGTTACTATCAACAACTGTGTTGATTTTTATGTTAACCATCTTCTCCATGTGTGTGCATTTCTGACTTGTGTGATCAATGCCTTTCTGCTTAAAATGTTTCAGGTACAAGCAGATCCCCATGTTTTCGGAAATCAGTGGGCTTACAACCCAACGATGCAGGTCTGCCCGCACACAAATGTCTATCCCTTTTTTCTTACGGCTTCCAAAAATATTATCCAATGTTTTAAGCTGCATGCTACTCCATGCTTATGCCCCTGTTCACATTTGTCTTCTTCGCGGTCCATGCTTATGCCCCTGTTCTGATATGGAATTTCATCAATCAATGGACCTTTCATATATATTTGGATTATTGGTAGCAAGACAAACGCACATGAGATAGGATATTTAATTTGGTCCCACTCGTTCAGGGATTCTCTTCCTCGCCGTTTTCCAGCCTGATATATAATGATTTCCAACAAATGTGTACAATTATTAATCTCTGTAGCTTATCAGATGTTATTGTTACACACATTGAACACCTAAAAAACTACTGTCCTCCCCTTTTTACCATTTTAGCATTTAAAGCTACTAGTGTATAATAAAATGACTGGTGTGACTGTATTGCAGGATAATCCAATGCTAAGAACTCCTACGCGAAGAGCAGGGTAGAATATGTTCATTGCTCTAGATGTGGCAGTAGAATTTTAGGTATGCTGTCTGTTTCTCCAAATCCATCGTATCATGCTTTTGACATGTTCTTAATGTAGCTGTGAACTTATGATCATGTCGGGACATCTTTTTTTTCTCTCCATCGGCTGACACTCAAGAGTTATTCTTGTTTGAGATAGCAACATATTTCTTTCATGTTTGCTCATACCCATTTACTGTCATTTCTTATTTTACTTTGATATGCACATGTAATACTTGTCACCATCCATATATTTTCTTGATAGTGAGCATCTTTCTGTAGATACTATGTTACATGAAGTTCATTGTATTCCCCTGTAGAAGGACCTTGATTCTTGATTTTTGTTTCTGGTTTTGATTGACAGGGTGGCGACTCTGATGTCTGGATCCCACACACAGTGGATGTGAAGTGGGGAGTAGAGATGCTTAGAGTTTGTGCATCTTCGACTTAGGGTAACAAACTTTGCATATTTGAAGGCACAAGTTCTCCAGGCATAAATCTTGGAATAGCAGCAGGGAAAAAAGAATCCGAGAATCAGCATATAACGTGGCAAATCTAGTGAAGTACTCCTTCTGTCCCGAATTAGTTGATGTATGTAGACATGTTTTAGTGTTAGATACGTCTGTATCGAGACAAATCTAAGACAACTAATTTGGGACGGAAGTGGATGCTGGTTAAAAAGAAAAAGAGTACGCGGATGCTAGCATACAACAAACACAACAGACGAGTAGCCGATCTTGTGATGGGCAGTTCACAGATCTTTTTATTATGTTGCTGTTGCTGCTAGTGCTATCTCTTCCGCTCCCCTGCTCTGCTTGCTGCCGCCCTCCGGCGAATGCCGCTACTCCAGCTTCTTTCTTCTCAGGGTTGTTCAATACTAAAATCTGGTTCTCGTTTGGTGCTTGGCGTCCGGATCTGTGATTATTTCCCCCTCTGGTTGTGATGAAGCATGGTTGTGGTCCCCTTCGATCTCGTGGTCGCCGTGCCTGCTCTCCTTTCTTTGACTTGCCCGTGAATTTCAGTGGTTTCGGTTTTCATTTCGGCCAAAGGATCAAAATATTCACTTGAGTTCAATCGAAAATCCAACCACATGTTTCAATTGTTTGGGATTTTCTTTAAAAAAATATCCGAACTGGTGTGTACTACTGTAATGGATGAAATATTTTGATTGAAAGACAACTCTCTCGGTATCTACTGAAATGACTGAAATTTCATTGAAAGTGGTCCATATTCATATGCATGTGCAGTTTTGGAAGCATTTTTTATTTAGGAGTCAATTGATATTTTTTTAGAATTTTTTTTTTTTGATGTGTTCAGTTTTGCCAAGATTCATAGTTAGGACTTCTTAGGAACAAAAATATTTAGGAGAAAAAAGGGAATATCCCACTCCTAAAGAAATCATCCTACTGATGCCCCCCTTATTTTAGGGATCCTACACATAACGCTTATGTTATAGGCGAATCCTATCCTATTTACTGCCCGTGTGCGGCAAGCAGACGTGGCTTCGCACGGGCCGGCCCACTTCAAGCCACTAGCCGGTTTTGGGGACCTTCCTGAACCGGTTTTCTTCCTGTTGGTTTTATGGGTTTTCTTCAGGATTTTTATTTTGTGTTTTTTTTTCTTTTTCCTATTTTGTTCTTCCTGCCTTTTTCCCTCTTATTTTTCTTGTTTTTTGTGTTCTCCATGAATTCAAAATTTTCAAAAAAAATTCAGAATTTCAGAATTTGTTTACGTTTTCAAAAAATGTTTCTAAACTCCAAATTTTATTCATGATTTTGAAAATGTTCAACCTTTTCAAATTTTGTTCACCTTTCAGAAAAAAAGTTCACAGTATTGAAAAAATGGTTCACTACGTATAAAAAAATGTTCATCATGTCTAGATTTTTTTTAGCAGGAATGTCTAGAAATTTTGTTCAGCTTGCATTTGAAAAGCGGTTCAGTGTATTTTTTTTCTAAAAATGTTCAGTGTGTATTTGAATAATGAGTCGTACACCATAGAAGCTTGGCGCGAGGACAATCGAGAAAGAGGTGTTGTATGATTTTACCCTTGTCACGAAAATAACATCGAGAACTACCGTTCCATCTTTGCTGTGCCAAATATCTTTGGTTAGAGTCACTTCTTTGTGTACAAGTCACATGAAGATTTTGAATCTTAATAACGATACTATAATACTTTAATCTTAATTATGTTCTCTGGTTAGGCTCCGTCGGGAATAGTTGGCTGTGTGGTAAACATTAACATACGTGGTTGGGTTGTCGGTTTTTCAAAAGCATATGACTTACATATACATATTTTCGGAGCTCTCTGCATACGCATCTTAATTGTTATTGTTGCTTCGATAAATAATGTACATATGTAAAATCAATAAAATAAAATGCACTTTATTTCCCCACAACTGGAAAAATTGTTTAAAAAAATGAAAGACTATCCCCTATCTCTGTATCAAGTGATGCACACAATCATTCATATTTGCCTAGTGTCGGCGTCTTTGTGAAGTGCATTTCGTATTTGCTAAGTGTCGACGTCTTTTGTGGAGTGCATTTCGTGGGACACTCGACAAACAAGGTCTTTGCCTAGTACCATGCACGGGTTGTGTTCTTCTCGCTTACTCTCTTAAAGCATCTACAGTTGGACGTCCCAAACCCGCCTCAAACGCCCGGGCAGACGGCCCGGTTATTGATCGACCACGAAAATGCGACCCTGGCGGGCACCTCAAATGAGCCTCAAATGCTCGGACTGACCAGCACCCCTCATATCTAGCCCAAATATGGGGTGGATATGAGCGGCTCCATTTGATCAAAACTTGAGCGATTGACTTGTTTCCCCGCTGGACCAGGCGGCGATCGAGGATTCGAGCTGGGACCTGCAGCATAGGGAGTACCTCTTGCTCAGCTTTGATGTGCTTTTTAAGCAGGGAGACATGAAAGACCGGATGAACGCGGCAGTTTTCAGGCAGAGCTAGTTTGTACGCCACTGTGCCTATCTTCTCTGTCACTGGGAATGGACCGAAATACTTGAAGGCTAATTTATGATTCGCCCGCGGAGCAATGGAAAACTGAATATAGGGCTGCATCTTTAGAAAAAACCGAGTTGCCCACTTCAAACGACCTCTCGGTACGATGCTTGTCAGCTTGTACTTTCATGCGTTGCTGGGCTCGTAGAGATTGTTGCTTAACTGACTCCATTACCACCTGATGGTCCTCCAACCACTGATGGATATCAGAACTGGCAATTGCATCTGCAGGAGAAATGCCAAAGTAGCGAGGTGCATGTCCATAAACCACTTCAAATGGAGAATGTATTGTAGATGAGTGCCAATTGGAATTGTACCACAGCTCGCAAAGCGAAAGCCACTGCGACCAACGATGCGGGTGAGCGCTGATAAAACAGCAAAGATATCCTTCGACTTGTTGATTGACGCGCTTAGTTTGCCCGTCTGTCTGGGGATGCTGACTAGAACTCATGCGAAGTTTGATTCCTGTTCTGTTGCAGAATTCCTTCCAAAAGGTGCTAGTGAAAATTGGATCACGGTCTGACACCAAGGACAACGGCAATCCATGAAGGCGATACACACGATCCAAGAAAGCCTCAGCTACTGTGCTGGTAGTGTAAGGGTGTTTCAAGGCAATAAAATGACCATACTTGGATAATTTGTCGATGACCACCAGGATACAGTTGAACTGTCGAGATGGAGACAGCCCTTCAATGTAATCCATCGTCATCATCTCCCATGGAGCAGAAGGTATAGGTAGTGGATGCAGTAATCCTGGGTATGGTACTCGCTCAGGCTGAGCCAACTGACAAGTTTCACACTGCTGCAGAACAGATCTGATCATGTTCTTCATATTCTTCCAGTAAAAGAGTTGGCAAATTCTTCTGAATGTTACTGGAAAACCAGTGTCCACCTGCTGAACTAGCGTGCAAGTTAACAATGATTCTATGCTGCAACTGTTCATCTGGGCCAATCCAGATCCTCTTCTTATATCGCAGGAGCCCATCATGCAATGTGAATTTCGGATCAGCATTAGGATTAATAGTCAATTTCTGCAGGATTGCCTGGGTGGCCGTGTCAGCTGAGTAGCTTTGTATGATCTCTTGTATCCAAGCTGGCTGAACTGAAGATATCATGTAACAGGCAGCTGTTGGGTGAGGTCGATGAGAAAGAGCATCGGCAGCTCGATTATCAGCCCCCTTTCTGTACACAATCGTGTAGTTTAACCCCATCAATTTAGTGAGTGCTTTTTGCTGCCAGGGTGTATGCAATCTTTGTTCTGTCAGGCTGACTAATGCTCTCTAATAAGTGGTTATCTGGAATTCCTTGAGTTGCAAATATGAGCGCCACTGTTGTATAGCTAGCAAGATTGCCAAGAACTCCTTTTCATACACTAATAGAGTTTGATTGTGTGGCCCCAAGGCCTTGCTGACAAAGGCAAGGGGGTGCCCTTCTTGCATTAAAACTGCTCCAATACCACAGTCACTAGCATCTGTCTCAATGGTGAACACTTTTTGAAAATCTGGCAAGGCCAGAACTGGGGTAGTTACTAGTGCATCTTTGAAAGTTTGAAAAGCTGTTTCTTCAATGCCAGTCCACACAAATATGTTACCCTTGCATAGGAGATTGGTCAGGGGTTTTGCAATCACACCGAAATGACGAATCAATTTTCGGTAATATCCTGCCAACCCCAGGAAACTTCTGACTTCCTTAACAGAAACAGGTGTTGGCCATTGTTCAACCGTGCTTATCTTTTCTGGGTCTGTTGACACACCATCCTTGCTAATGATGTGGCCCAGGTAAAGTAATTTTTGAGATGCAAACTCACACTTGGACATCTTAACATACCATTGATCTCTCCTGAGCACCTGAAGTACTCTTCTGACATGCTGGATATGTTGTTTCAGAGTCTTTCTAAAAATGAGAATATCATCAAAGAACACTAGCACAAAATATCTTAGCATCTCTGGTTCCTGAGATAGTGTGACATTCATTGCTCCTTGGAATGTGTTAGGTGCACCAGTAAGACCATAGCCCACCACTCTAAATTCAAAGTGACCATGATGTGTTTTAAAAGCAATCTTATATTCTTCACCAGGAGCTAGTCTAATTTGATGATATCCAGCCCTGAGATCAAGTTTGGTGAACCATTGAGCTCCATGTAGTTCATCCAACAACTCATCAATTACTGGCATAGGAAAATTTCCCTTAATAGTGATTGCATTCAGATGTCTATAGTCCACCACCAATCTCCAAGTATGATCTTTCTTTTTGACTAGCAGGATGGGAGAAGAGAAGGGGTTGTTACTTCTTCTAATCACTCCAGAATCAAGCATTTCCTTAATTTGCTTTTCAACTTCATCCTTTAATTCAGGGGCCAATCTATATGGTTTGAGAGAAAAGGGCCTTGCACCTAGTATGAGGGGAATAGAATGATCACGTGCCCTTTCTAGGGGAAGTCCAACTGGAATGGAGAACACATCTTGGTATTCCTCAACCAACTCCTGAATTTCTGGTAATGCCTTAGCTGCATTTTCCTCAGTTACAACTGACAGTTCAATGATAGTGTAAGCAAATTCTATTGGTGCTACTCCTTGCAATGTTACTGATTTTCCATTAACAGCAAAGGACATCCACTTTTGTTCCCAGTCGACTGTCATTGGGCTATACCTTGATAGCCAGTCCATTCCCAAAATTCCATCATAACAACTGAGTGATAAGACTCTGAGATCATGTTCAAACAGATTTTCTTGCACCGACCACTGACATTTTGGAATGTAACTACAGTAGCTCATAATTCCTCCATTTGCAACTATGACTTTAATTTCTGTACATTTCTGCAGGCCTGGTAATTTTGCAGCAGTGGTAGTATCTACAAATGAATGAGTACTACCGGAGTCCACCAAAAAAAATTCTGCTATCCATTAACTTCAACCATCAGTTGGAATGCCTTGCTTTTGGATGTTTTTCCTTCTGCAGCTTCAAATAAGGCCATAAGATTGACTTCCTCATCATCAGTTTCTGAATCATTACTACTGATGCATTGGAAAAATTCCACCATCTCTTGTATAACATGTAAGGAAACTGCCTGTTTGCATTGATGATCTCTGCCCCACTTCTCTTCACACATGAAGCATAGTCCCTTTGCCTTGCGGTATGCTCGAAGAGCAGCCCATTTATTTTCTCTAGCAGTTTGCTTATGTGTTTCTGAGGATTTGATAGGCAATGCTTTGGTTTGATTCACTACCGTGGATGACTATTGTCTCCTGACAGTCTGACTCACTTGTGGAGAAGAGCTCATCAGTGATTCATGCAGAAGTGCTAGATCATAAGGTGCATCCAAGTCTTGAGGCTGGTGCAGAGCAACCATCACTCTGACTGTAGGATTTAACCCATCGATGAACTTGGTGACATAATGAACTGATTCAGGTACAGCTTCATATGCTGACAATTGATCATATAATTCAGCAAACTGCTCCACATACTCCTCCATGGTGCCAAGTTGAGAGATACTGTGAAATTTGCGTACCAGCGCCTGATGCTGATTGCGACCAAACTGGCACTGCAACAACCTGCAAAATTCCTCCCATGACGCGTCTGGAACCCTGCGCTGCACAGATTCAAGTCATCGAGCTGCCGACCCTTCAAACATGGTGGAAGCAAACGATATCCATAACTGACGGGGCGTCCCGTTTGCCACAACCTCGGATTGGTACCATCGAAACGAGGCAAATCAATGCGGGGGCCAAAACCGAATTGCTCAGTATTCTCTCGATGAAATTCAGGGTAGCGAGAAGACTGGACTGGGTTGAGCTCTGAACTCATACCTCTGGCTGGAGGAGGAACATAAGGAACATGATCCTTTCCCTTGACATGCGGAGCTGAACGGCTGCCCTCCACACCTCCTTCGCTACTGTCCATCTGTAGCGGATTTGCTTGCTGGCAGCTGCCCATAGATGACGAGGTAGCGGCGGCGGTCGCTCCATTCCGGCATGGATCTCGTCCATGTCAACCCCGTTCGACATCTTGAGGTCGTCGATCCGCGTCGTCAGATCGCCCACGATGGAGCGCATGGACTTGGAGGCCTACTCATCCTGTCGCTTGAACCGCACGTCGAGGGACTCCGCCAAGTCGGCCTTAAGGAACTCGTACACCGCCTTTGTCGCCGGCGACAAGCTCTCCATGATTTCTCGGCGGCGACACGCAGCAAATCTCGTCGCGTGTGGGTGGTGGCTCGGAACTTG
This sequence comes from Aegilops speltoides, assembly GCA_021437245.1. Classification (NCBI taxonomy): domain Eukaryota; kingdom Viridiplantae; phylum Streptophyta; class Magnoliopsida; order Poales; family Poaceae; genus Aegilops; species Aegilops speltoides. The sequence goes on from CM038144.1 coordinate 492,228,702, forward strand.
ATGCGCCAGGGATCTGTAGCTCTGATGCCAATTGTAAGCACCAATTGGTTCACTCTCTCGATTTAGTGTCTAGTTGCTTACAGATTCGAATTTCAAATGGAGGAAGGAAGAACAGGAAGAGCAACACACGCCATTCACACCCTATCCTATCCAGCCGGCCGAAGCCGTTCCTTCCGCCCACACGTTATAAGTGGCACTGGTTCCTTTATACACTTGTCTACTGGACCCATTCCGGCTCAAATGACCGGGCAGGCTGTTTCTGGTTCCTCCTGGGCCTGGCCTTGTCGCTGCTTGCCAGTTCGCCCTGTAGCAGATCACGCCTTGTCGATGTAGTAGCAGCAGAGTCGCTGACATGGCCTCCCTCGACGGCAGGCACGACGACGCACTGCTGCGCCGGCGCCAGCTCGTCATCCCCACCTGCCTGCTGGCCGCGGGGCTCCTGCTGTTCGCCGTCGGTGCAGGGCTCACGACAGCTAACGGAGGAGGAGGAGGGCCGGAGATCATGCTGAGCGGGCTGCTGCTGCTCGCCGTGGGCCTAGTGGCCTTCTCTTGCTTCCACGCCCTCGACGCCTTCGCCCACAGGCTCCTCGCTCAGGGCTTTAGCCCCATAGCCACCCTGGCGCTCGTGCTCTCGCTCTCATCCAGGCCTGCCACGTGGCAGCTCCTAGTAAGAAAATATAGATAATATCTATGCCGACGGCCGCCGTCAGGGCCGTCGGCATAGATTTGACGGCGTCAGCCCGCCGTTTGTCCCTGGGCCACCAGAGCCACAACTATGCTTACGGCCACCGTAGGCATAGATCGATATATGCCGACGGCCTAACTATGCCTACGGCTGCCGTAGGCATAGATGGAGGTATGCCGACGGCTTTTCCCAGGCCGTCGGCGTAGCTCGAGCTATGCCGACGGCCCCGACAAAAAGTCGTCGGCATAGATAAGGCCTTAGTCATATAGGGTTATTCCGGTAGTGCCTCGCTCTCATCCAGGCCTGCCTCCTCATGGCGCTTGGCAGCGCTGGCGAGCGTGCTGCCTTTCGGCGGTGGGGCTCCTCTTGCTCCTCTTCCAGTTCAAGGCCAACGGAGACCGGATGCGGGTGCTGCAGGTCCGCGGCCTGCTGCTGCTTGCCTTCGGCGTCATGGCGTACAAGCTACAACTACTTCCTCGCTCTCGACGCCGCCGCCGACAAGGTCCTTGTTGGCGCCGCCTCTCGCAGCGCCTCTTCTTCTTCTACGTCGAGCTGCGTCTCGCAGCTCTCTCTCTCCCTTTTGTGGTTTCTCTCAAACACACACCATGGAAGAAACTCTCAGGAAACACACACACACACACACGCATGGACCAAGGAAGAAGGGGGCAATAGCTTTGCCAATAGACACCTTCCTCTTGGTCAGCCGTGGCTACATCTTCTTCTCAGCCCTCTCGGCCTTGATTTTTCCATTCACTTGTTCACCTTAAATAGCCAAGTACAAGGGACTCACACCAGCCTAGCACGGCAACTAACACCACAGGCTCACCATCGACGCCGTCGACGCCGTCGCCCACAGGCTCCTCGCCCAGGGTTTCAGCAACATAGCCACCGAGGCGCTCGGGCTCCTCTGCCCCGTGCTGGCCTACCCCGTCATGGGACCATGCGGCAGCGGCGAGCGCGCCGCCTGCCTGAGGTGCGTCTTCCTCCGCACCATGCCGGCGGCGGCGCTCCTCCTCAACGCCTGCATGTTCAAGGCAGGCGTCTACGCCCACGGAGGTGCCATCGTGCGCGTCGTCCGCTGGAACTGGGCGCAGGTCCGCGGCCTGCTGCTGCTCGCCTTGGGCTTCATGGTAACCAGCTGCTTCCTCGCTCTCGAGGCCGCCGCCGAGAAGGTCCTCGGCGAGGGGTTCGTCTCCTGCTTCGGTGGTTTCGCTCCCGCTGGGTGCGCGCTCTTGGCCGCTGCCACGCACCTCCCCTTGGCACGGGCAGCCATCTTCCGGGTGTAGATCGAGAGCACTACTAGTTGTTAACTCACTTGCCGGCGCCCGGCGGAGTAGTATGCATTGTGGGACTCCAAAGTTGATGTCTGGCCTTGGACCTGCTCGACAGATCGAGATCAACATGCATGGGTTAGTGTGTGCGTGCAAGCTAACAATTATGCTAGGAAATTAATCCTTTTTTTTTGTGTTGAAGCTACTCGTACTAGCTAGTTACTAGTACTATATAATGTGTGCAAAAATGCTACATCTACGTAAAGCATTACGAAGCCTTACGTAATCTCTCTATAACTAATCTCTTCCCTACTTTCCTCCAAACAAAAACTGCCATCTCAGCTCCTACGTTAGTCATGTAGCAGCCTTTACGTAGATGTAGCATTGCTCTAATGTGTGTGGGTGTGTGTACGTGAGTGTGTGAGTGTATGTGTGCGTGTGTGGTTGCAATCTCCAAGAATTTGGTTAACCGGCGGTATAGTTCACTGCTTTTGCTAACAGCCATGAACCTGAAATTTTTCTTATTACCATCAGTCGATTAAGTGTGTCAGCCCACTTTGGCCCTTTTTCTAGACACCAGCAAACTGGGCCTAGAGAGGCCGCCACCTCATCCCTGGTCGCCAGTGGTGTTTGAAGTGTACGCGTGCGTGTGTCATGTACGTGTGGCTGCCGTGTGTTCCTCAGCGTATGTTCATGGGTTTTGTGCTTCTGTGTTTCTTGTTTTGTGTTGTGTGCATGCACGCTATGTGCCCGTGGGCGTGCACGGTATGTGTTCATCCCCAAATTTAAGGACGCGTTTGTTACCTGCATTGTTTTTAACACTTTACATACTTAGACCCATTTAAGCTATTACAGGCAAAAAAAATAACATCTGCATGTTGATTGGTTGTCTGCATTGCATCAAGACCTAGATGGTGACATGTTGATTGGTTATCTGCATTGCATCAAGACCTAGATGGTGACATGTTGATTGGTTGTCTGCATTGCATCAAGACCTAGATGGTGACATGTTGTTTGGCTGCCTGTATTTATGCTTCAGGGTGAGCAGATGCAAAGCACAGATGTTTGACTACGTGCAAGTAAATGTTATGCTCACCTCTTTCAAATGCGGTGGCCTTACCATCCCTTTTGCAGCACTTCATAGCTGACAACACACAATCAGATCACACAATAACAACAATAACAACAAGAACAACATAGCAAGAACAGGCAAATCATAATATACTACTACGCTTAAGTTTAAAACGGCAGGGCATCCCATTCAGTTCAGACCTAACCTAATTCATACTTTAGATGATCTAGACAAATAGAACCAAGAGGACATGACACATGTCGCCAACGCAGCTATGCTTCGAGCACCAGACCCTGTAGATGTTGGAGATGCTGGCGTTGTAGATTTGCACCTTCAGGCCCAGCTCGGAGAGCCGAAGGACGAGCAGGTCATAGGGGACGATCCTGTGTCGTCGTCTCGTCCCAGCCTCGCACGAGCACCATGTGCCCCTTGAAGATCCGCACCTTGACCCGAAACTCACACAACTTGTTGGCAAAGAGGCTGACGACGCGAGGAGGGTGGACGACCATCCATTGCTTCATCATCGGCCTAAAGGCAGCCGGGATGACCAGCATGGCGATGTCCTCTTGGTCCTTGATCTGCACGTAGAACCTGATCGGCTCTCGTGCACCCTCCTCATGGCCTATCCTCGTCCTCCTGCCAGTGCCCCGTGAGCTCATGGCGGCCACCCTGCCCGGAACCTCCTCCCTCCCAGTCAGTAATTTGTGGGGATGAGGTCCTCGGCAGCCTCGGTGTCGACAACGACATGCGCTCCTCCGCATGCATCCAACTCTGTCTTCATTGTCTTGTTAGTTAAGTAGGCGACAATTAGCAAAGTAGTGATGATGATTGGCACTGATCATTTGCAACTTTTGTTGATTAGTGGCAGTTGCATTTGAGTGGTGCTATGATCAGATCATAGCACTTCATAAGTGCACATGTCAATGATCAGTGCTACCATCAGATCATAACAATTGTCAAATGCACATGTTCAAATTTGTCATGCTACTATTTTTGGCATTCAGGTTTGTCTGTCCTACTAGCATGCACATGCATTGTCCTACGCTGATCATGCAATCACGTAGCACCTAAGATCATGCACACACACATCAATCTAGCAACATGCACAAAGTACAACACCAAAACAGCAAGAACACACTATGCAGTAGCATTGTAGCCAGTATCAATGTGACATGAACAGGCCAATCTACCATGAGTACCCTAGGCAGTATCAATGTGGCAAGAATATCAACAAATGCATCCATCTAGCATGACTAAGGTAGCAACATTCTCATCTAGGCAATAGCAACATCTGCATTGCTCTGATTCAACCGAAATGTACTAGATTCCAATCGAATCTGATCGAATTCAATCCAATCCAGTGTGAACAATCAAATCTAACATTGCCCTAACCATTACCCGAAGTACTCTAAGAACCCTAATTACAAACTCATCTACAAGGGGAACAAGAGGAAGGGTTTTAATATTTCGCTTGTGGGCGCATATATCGATTGATAAAATAGATGGTTACAACAATTCATAGGAGGACATGGGGAGTGAGTATTAAAAGTTGGGGAAGCAGAAGCATTACAACATTTCGCTTGTGGACACTTATGACCGTTAAAAGACAGGGTTACAACACTTTGCTTGTGGACACATATATCAACCGCTAAAAGAGAGGGTTACAAAATTCTGCAAGCAGACACATATATCATCCGCCAAAAGAGAGGGTTATAACAGTTCACGGGTAGACACGGAGAGTGGGCCTGGGTGTTAAAAGAGTGGGAAGCGTAAGCGTTACAACATTCCGCTTGTAGACATAGAGATCGACCGTCAAAAGAGAGGGTTACAACAATCTGCAGGTGGACACAAAAGGTGAGCATTAAAAGAGAGGGGGAGTGGAAGGGTTTCAACATTTCGTTGTGGACACGGATATCGGCCATTAAAAGAGAGGGTTACAATAGTTCAAATGTGAACACAGAGAGTGGCCATAGAAATAGGGGGAAGCGGAAGCGTTACAAAATTTTGCTTGTGGACATAGATATCGGCCATTAAAGGATAGGGTTACAACAATTCATAGACGTTACAACATTTCTCTATGGATACAGAGATCGACCAATAGAAGAGAGTGTTACAACCATTAGTAGGCGAACACAAAGAGTGTGTGTTAAAGAGAGGGGGTGGGAGGTTTTCAACTTTTCTCTTGTGAATGTAGATATTGACCGTGAAAAGAGAGGGTTACAACAGTTCACAGACGGACACAAAGAGTGGGCATTAAAAGTGGGCCAAGTAGAAGTGTTACAACATTTCGCTTGTGGACACAAATATTTACTATTAAAAAGAGAAGGTTACAACAATTCACATGCGGACATAAATAGTGTCCATTAAAAAAGAGGGTTGCAACAATTCAGAGGCAGGCATAGAGTGGGCATTAAAGAGGGGGAAGTAGGAACATTACAACATTTCACTTGTGGACACAAAGATCGACCGTTAAAAGAGAGGGTTGCAAAAATCCACAGGCAGACACAAAAAGCATGCGTAAAAAGAGTGGGGAGTCGGAAGGGTTTCAACATTTCGCTTGTATCGACCGTTAAAGAGAGAGGGTTACGACAATCCGCAGGCGGACACGGAGAGGGTGCGTTAAAAGAGGGGGAAGCAAAGGTGTTACGACACTTCTCTTGTGGATGGAGATACCAACCTCTGAAATAGAGGGTAAGTACACCAATTCATAGGCGTACACAGAGTGGGCGTTAAAAGATGGAGAAGCAGAAGCGTTAAAACATTTCTCTTGTGGACAGAGATATCGACTGTTAAAAGAGAGGGTTACAAGAATTTGCAGGCGGACACAGAGAGGTGGAGTCAAAAGAGGGGGAAGCAGAGGCATTACCACATTTCTCTTGTGGATAGCGATATCAACAGTTGAAAGAGAGGGTTACAATAATTCATAGGCAGACAACGAGAGTGGGCATTAAAAGAGGGAGAAGTGAAAGCGTTACAATATTTCTCTTGTGGGCAGAGATATCGACAATTGAAATAGAGGGTAGGTACAACAATTAATAGGCCTACACGGAGTGGGCGTTAAAAGAGGGAGAAGCGGAAGCGTTACAACATTTCTCTTGTCGACAGAGATATCAACCGTTAAAAAGAGAGGGTTACAAGAATTTGCAGGCGGACACAAAGAGATGGCGTCAAAAGAGGGGGAAGCAGAGGCGTTACCACATTTCTCTTGTGGATAGAAATATCAACCGTTCAAAGAGAGTGTTACACTAATGCATAGGCAGACAAAGAGAGTGGGCGTTAAAAGAGGGAGAAGCGGAAACGTTACAACATTTCTCTTGTGAACAGAGATATTGGCCCTTAAAAGAGAGGGTTCCAATAATTTCCAGGCGGACACATAGAGTTGGCGTTGGAAGAGGGGGAAGTGGAAGCATTACAACATTTCGCTTGTAGATGCAAAGATCGACTGGTAAAAGAGAGTGTTATAACAATCCGCAGGCGACAGAAAGAGCGTGCACTAAAAGAGGGGGAAGCGGAAGGGTCACAAAAATTCGCACGTAGACACGGAGAGCAATCTCTTGCAGCCTTATACAAAATCAAAAGAGAGACGTGGGAATGACGTGCAACCGTCGCATTTTCCACATTTGCAAATCTGTGAAGCCACCCACCCATGCCCCTTCTCGGCTACCGAGTTTCTATCAAAGGGGCCAACATACCAACATAGAGGGAGGGAGTACAACAAATCCGCCTTTGAAGATCCAACGGAGCGACCTTTTTGTTTTGATTACGCTACCAATAGGTTTCAAGGGGGAAAAGAGGGTACAAACAAAAATAGATCTTGCAAACCATAGTTGTATTGATCATAGCTGGTAAATTCAAAATAATTTCTTTAGCTATGATGTAGCATTGGTAGATGCCAGGGTGGCTCTCTAGGTTCGGCATTGCGTTGAAGCAACACCACTGATTTGGCTAGAGCACACTTTCCTGTCAAGAAACCGAATGAACTCCACCTTAAATCATATATTTGACAGATCTTGAGAAAAAACAAAATCTAAATGGGTAACCATTAACTATAACATTGGTGTATTTGTAGTAGTTAATGGTCACATTGTCTGAACTACGGTACTTATGAAAAATACATTTAAGCTGATTTTCAACACAAATTCGGATGGTTAATTAGGTGCTTCATACATTATGTCAAGATATTTCATATGTAATGACATAACTAGTAGATCCTGCTTGTGAAGAACTCAAATCTCAATGATAGATCATTTAATTACTAACACAATTTCACTTTCAGGCCTCAAATAAGCAATATAAAATCTAAAACAGGAGCAGCACAACTCCATTTACTGGTGACATAACAGAGATCAACAATGTTATTTGAACCATGACATTGGTCACAAAATTGTGCATTAATTGGAAGGACACCGCTTAATTGTGTACACGGGGATTGTTATTCATCTAATATGAAGATATAAGTTGAAGGAGATAAATATGTGAATGAGGGGCACAATACATTCTCAAATAATGAATGGACGCAAGACATGCTAAAAGATACCCCCTTGGTTTCAGTATTACTGGTTCGGTACCCAAATATGAGAGATTCCTTATTGCGAGCCCTCAATGATGCTTCCCCCTCTACATCGGAATGCCAATGAATGCGAAAGACGCACACACGTGGAGATGCACGCCGTTTGTTGTTCTTGGAAATCTTAATCCGTGGTTGATTGGGCATGCAGGACAAAGCCCTTGTGTATGTGTGTGGGAGGGAGGTATCGAATCGTGGGAGAGTTAAAAAAAAGAGTGGGAAGCGCAAAGGGTTCACAGAAACGGAGATTGAACGCTAAAAGAGGGACGGGGAGGGGAGGGGAACGGAACAATTCACACCTAGACATGGAGAGTGAGTGGTAAGACACGGAGACGGAGTGGTAATTAAGAGGTGGGGGAGCGGAAGGGTTACACGAATTCGTAGATGGACACAGAGAGCATGCCTTAAAAGAGCGGGGAAGCGGAAGCGGAAGCGTCATAACATCCCGCTTGTGAAAGCGTTACAACATTCCACTTGCGAAAGGGTTATTAAAACATGCGGCCGTTGTCCGTTTCCAAACCTGTGAATCCGTGAACCCACCCCACCGCGTGCTCTATCGGCTTCCGGAGGAGTGGGAGGGGGGTATACCCACATGGAGGGAGGAAGTAGAACGGATCCGCCTCCAAAAGATCCATTATTCCACGGTTGAAAAAAAGGGTGCAAAGAAAATTTGTAGATGTTGCCAGATATGGGCTCATTGATCGTAGGTGGTAATTAAATTCGGAATATTGGGTTGGATTATGACGCATTGGTAGTAGAAAGACGCCAGGGTGGAATGAATGGATCTCCTCGTCTGCACATTGACGCACGCACCACCATTGGTTTTGGTTTTGGTTTTGGTGTTGGTTTTGGTGGTGCGCGCGTGGACTTGGCTGTTAAGAAACCGAATTAACTGCTCTGGGTAAAAAAAGAAAAGAAACAAACGCATTCCGTTCACCAACCAACCTCCTCCCGCATATAAGGAGCGCAACAGTGAGGAGGAGTCCACGCCACCCCGCCCCGCCCCAACCAAACAACTGCAGCCAGCGGCGCCGGCGACCGGCGGCGGCCCCTCCGGCAACCGCCCCCCTCCGTTACATACACCCTCCAGCCCTGCCCGCCGCCCGCCAACCAGCGACCCACCTAGGGTTCCTTCCCCTCCATTCCTCCCTTCCCCTTCTTTTCCTCCAATTACATACACACTTCCGCCGCCGCCGGCCGATGACCCAATCGGCGGCCTGCTCCGCGCGGACTCGCCGCGGGTTCCAGCATTAGCGGCGGCGGCCTGTTCCCCATTCCCAAATCGCGGAGGAGGAACAAAACAAAACAATGGGGTGCTTCAACTCCACGGCCAGGGCCAGGGCCAGGCGGCGCTACCCGGGCTACGACCACCCCATGCACCTCGCCTCCCAGACCGCATGTACGTTTGTTTCTTTGTAACCACCTACTCTCTGCTCCCATCCAACCAATTTCACCGTTCCACTAGTCAAACCTTATTTAATTCATCACTTGTCTCTGTTTCTGTTGCTGCTGCTGCTGCAGTCAGCGTGAGCGAGGTGGAGGCGCTCTTCGAGCTCTTCAAGACCATCAGCGGCTCCCTCATCGACGACGGCTTCATCAACAAGGTAGTACTAGCATAGCAGCACACCAAATCATCCATCTTGTATGCATGACCTGCTTCTTGCCATGTTTATTTCCAATTTTTGGTGCAAAAACATGTAATTTATCACTGTTACAAAAAAATGAAATGAACTGGCTCTGTGGTCCAGTCTTGTTTTAGGGTGCGATGGTCCAGTCATTTTCCAAACCCCTGTTCAAGGAACTTGTTGTTTCTGGTCACTGTCAGCCTCATAACTTTGTATGAACGACAGGCCGGCGTGTCTCTGTCTCTTTGATGCAGTTACAATCTTTCTAAAAATGAAGACGGCCATGTGTTCCTTTCCTCATCTACATACAGTCATTATATTCTTATTATTAATAGTTGCATATATGGTTTCGAAAATTTTGTAAGCATCGTGTGCTTCTCTAATAAAAATCATACAAGCTCGTGGGCTGCGCCTAATGCTTGTCACATAACACGATTGTCCTTTTTCCACCACAGGGCAGAGTGTTGCGCCACACTATAACATATTATTACACTGGGCCTAATACATGCCCTGCTTTCCATGTTTTCCTTTTCTTGGTGAAACGCGTTATTTACTACTCCCTCTGTAAACAAATATAAGAGTGTTTAGAACACTATTTTAGTGAAAATATGTACTGGTTCTGTGGTCCGGTCATTTTCCAAAACCCTGTTCAGGGAAACTGCCATTTTCTGGTTGGTGCCGGCCTCTTAATAACTCTGTAAGAAAGACAGGCACGCGTCTCTTTGCTGAAGTTAGAATCTTTCTAAATCAAGAGGGCGATGTGTTTGTTTCCAGATCTACATTCATTATTTTTCAAAAGTTTGATTGATACAGTCTCCATTTTTGTAGGCATCGTGTGCATCTTTAACCAGTATACAAGCTAGCGTGAGCTGTGCCTAATGCCTATCACAGTAGACTGTCTCTTTGCACAAACTCATGCATGCCCTGCTTGCCATATTCCCTTGTTCTTCTCTAGAAAACATGTTGATTGTTGCAGTATGACGAAAATGAAGCTGCTCTCTACTGTAGTCCGGTCATTTTCCAAAACCCTGTCTAGGGAAACTGCCGTTTTCGGTTGGTGCCGGCCTCATAACTTTGTATGAAAGGAAGGCTGGCGTGTCTCTTTGGTGCAGTTAGAATCTTTCTAAATCAAGAGGGCCATTTGTCCGTTTTCCTCATCTACAGTCATTATTCTTAGCATCATGCGCATCTGTAACCATCATACAAGCTTGCGGACTGGGCCTAATGCTTATCACATTAGATTGTCCATTTCCACAGGGTAGAGTTTTGTGCCACAATCTACCTACCTAATGTGTCCAAATTTCAAACTCAGCTGTCATGCCTTTCTACTCTAGTTGTCCACACATGAATCATGTAATCAGAATTCAAGGTCTTTTTTTATGCATAAGATCAATTATATCATTGGTTATTCTTGTGGAGAAAAACTGGAGTACTGATTTTTTTATACACGGTTCATCGAAAGTAAGTACCGTCAGCAATCTAAACTTGCAATCATATTGAGCAGCCTCTGTATTGTCTGTTGTGCAGGAAGAGTTCCAGCTTGCATTGTTCAAGAGCAAGATGGACAATATTTTTGCTAACCGGGTATGTTTTGACATGCCATCCTCTGCATTTTAATACGCTTCTGAATTCTAGTACTTGTCTACTATGAGTTGGCATGCTTTCACCTATAGACTTGCTGAATTTACACAACCTTTCAGATATTTGACCTCTTCGATGTCAAGAAAAGGGGGGTCATTGACTTTGCTGACTTCGTCCAAGCTCTAAATGTATTTCACCCTAGCATTCCAATGGAAGAGAAAATTGATTGTAAGTTACCATCATGATGTTTCTTTTTGTCCATTTTGATAACGTATTTCTGCTTTCTGAACATCTCTATTGCTTGCCAGTTTCCTTCAAGCTATATGATATGGACAACACGGGCTTTATCGAACGAAAAGAGGTTATTTTCTGAACTTCTTTTGTTATCTGATTTAGTGATTTGCCACATCTTTTACAAATTTTAATTTTTACCCCCAGTAAACAAAATCATGAAGATCGCAGTATACTAAAACTGCAGTAATCTGCTCCTATTTCTGGACTCTGAGACTCTGTTTTATTTTTCTGTGCTTCTTCACAAGTTCCAACTTGTTATTTGGCTTACGTTTGGTAAAACTTTGGAAGGAAATAGGATGTGATGCTATACCATGTAATTCATCCTATATTTCTTGTACTTCTGAGCTTATGGAATCAGTTCAATACTTGTTGCCGTGTGGACTTGTTTCTGTCATTGATGGCATAATTTCTACTGCCGCACCGTACAGGTCAAGCAGATGCTTATTGCTCTTCTGAGTGAATCAGGAATGAGGTTATCAGATGAAACCATTGAGTCAATCCTTGACAAGGTATGGACATTTGAGCCCAAAACCTGAGCTGTTACTCAAGTTTTGATCAACTTAAATCCGGAGTTCAGATGTTGACTGATATGGTTGCTGTCGACAGACATTTTCAGATGCTGATGTGAATCAGGACGGGAAAATAGATAGAGCGGAGTGGGAGAACTTTGTCTCACGAAATCCCTCCTTGATGAAGATAATGACTCTTCCATACCTAAAGTAAGTGCTATATATATCTGCTTCTGGAGACAAAAAAAACAGAGTATATATCAAGAGGAAATGACAAGCATTGTGCAACGAATACTCTGTGTTTTTATTCCTCTTCAGATGAAGTGGAATAATTATTAGGTTTCAAAACAAGATACCTCCTTAAGATCATAGAACACCACACACCAGTGACACAAGTAGCTGTGATGCAGTCTATGCGCCGAGCATGCTGTTAAAAGTAGTTACTGACCAACAGAGCATGATTTTTTTTTCAAAACTGTTAGACTGTCACTTGCTAGTTCATTGTTGACCTATGCTCCATATGATTGCCACCAGCACGTTCTTATTTTAGTAGCTGTTTATTTTTGCCTGCCCCATCAGATAGTACGGTGTTTGGCATATATTTAACTGCAATTTATTCAAATTGGGTTTTAACACGCGGTTAAAGGGGGAAGTTCCCTCCCACAACTGTATGTCGTTAGGTAGAAACGGGCTTCCTGCGGAGGCCGCCTGCTCTAGCCAACCGAGCACTGCTCAGTTCTCAGCACATTCTTATTTTAGTAGGAGTTAAAGCCGTCATTTTTTTTTTTGCGGGGTAAACAAAATAGCTGTTAATTTTGACTGCCCCCCTTGGATAGTGAGGTCTCTGGCATACTGATTTAACTGTAATGCCCAAGTTGAGTTGCTGATCTGCAACGAGTTGAAAAATGCAGTTGTCTAATTAATCGTTGCTTCTGGTTATTGGAAAATCATTTCAGGGACATAACGACTACATTCCCTAGCTTTGTGTTCAACTCGAAGGTCGACGACATCATGACGTGAGCGCCATGGTTTCTGTGACATTTTACAAGGCCTGCGCGAAAGTGGGGAAGGACATGTACATCTAATAGTATATCAAGGAGAGTAATTCTTTTTAGAGCAAAAAAAAAAAATTAATGCAAAGAGGTTAAGGTGAGTGAGGGTTGTAGTCTGAGAAATTGGCAACTTGTCGCGATATGAACTGCATCCATATGCTGCTGCTGCTGTTTGTTGTGAAATGCAATGTTAGTGCCAGAATGGAATTGTATCGGCTGGAAATCAATCTTCTTTTTCTTTCTTTCTCCAGCGGCGTGTCATGTTGATCCAAATTCTATCGACGCCCTAATCCGAGTCGTTTGTCATTGTCATGGTTGGATCGCCCCTAATAGTTGGCCTCTGTTTGGGCAGTGGATCCTCGCCGTTTTGCCCGCCCTAGTTCAATTTTCTCGCCGGTTCTCGCAAGCCCGCTCTAGTTCAATTTTCTCACCGGTTCTTGCAAGCTCATGGCCAACCAAAACCTCCGTCATGGCTGCTTTTCGAGAAAAAGGCCCGAATTTATTCATCAAATAGGCAAATCACGTCGAACCTCCTCGACTCCTAGCCAGGTTTTCTTCGGTCCGTTTTGCAGTAAAGGCGAGTTGTTTACTCCCTCTAGATCCATTTGAGCGACGAGTAATATGGATCGGAGGGGGTACTCTTTTTTTTTAGAATATTTTTTTTAGCTGAAAGCAAGTTGTTCACTGCAAGAGTGCTAAAGCGTGCACGTCCACAGCATCGCCGATTTTGTTCCTGGGCCGCTTTTGGGCCGCCGAGCCCGACGAATCTATCCTCTCCTCTGCCCACACACACTCTCTCTCTCTCTCGACGGGGGAGAATCTTGTACCAGTCCCACTCCTCCCTCCCGTCGCCGTCGCCGCCGGCCCAAACCCTAGCCGCCTACCTCGCCGCCGGCCGGCGCCATGGACCGCAAGCGCATCAACGACGCGCTCGACAGGCACCTGCGGGCGGCCACGGAGCGGTCGTCGCCCTCCACCTCCCGCGGCGCCAAGCCCAAGCCGCCCCCCGCCGCCGCCCCCAAACCCAAAGGTATCGCCCGCCCACCCGTCGCCGTCGGTCGCCGTCGCCTTACTTTCTCTTTCGTCATCCGGTTCTCCCTCTCCTGTGCCTTAAAATTGACGTCTTTGTGCGCGGGCGTTGGGGGCGGCAGAGCAGCTGGATTCGGACAGCAGCGACGGGGGCAGCGCCGGCGGGTCCTCGGAGGCGGACGACACCTTCTGGATCAACTGGTTCTGCGCCATGAGGGGCAACGAGTTCTTCGCCGAGGTGGATGATGACTACATCCAGGACGACTTCAACCTCTGCGGCCTCAGCGCCCAGGTCCCCTACTACGACCACGCCCTCGATCTCATCCTCGACCTCGAGCCCGTCCAGGGTACATACACCTACACCTCACATCGTTGATTATTACTGTCATGATAATCGCTCAATCGTCGATGTAAGTTAGTAGTAAGTTGCTCTGATCCTCACAAGTTATGCTTCACATATGCAGGCGATGTGTTTGCCGATGACCAGAATGAGCTGATTGTCGCGTCCGCGGAGATGCTTTATGGTTTAATCCATGCCCGGTACATCTTGACCACCAAGGGCTTGGCTGCCATGGTAAGCGTCTTTCTATTTCCATGGTTCGATGCGGGAACTCCTATCGCTGGCATGGTTTATGCTTTTTCGACATCAATCACGGTAGTAGCAGCAGGACCCATTGTCCCGCGGTGATCTGTTCTGAAACCTGAATGTTTCTGCAGCTGGAGAAGTTCAAGAACTGCGACTTTGGAAGATGCCCCCGTGTATCCTGTTCTGGCCAGCCCTGTCTTCCGATGGGGCAGTCCGATATCCCTAGGTCCAGTACCGTCAAGATATATTGTCCCAAATGCGAAGATCTCTACTACCCCAGATCGAAGCACCAAGCCAGTATCCTTTTGAACTTCTTACTTTGATAAGCACTGACAGGTCTATTCATTTTCAAAACCCGTGATCTGGTGAGATTAGGAATAGTGATGTGCTGTTATTGCTGTTCTGCCTTTTCAGCATCATACTATACCTTCATTAAGAACTTATATGATCTTTGTTTAAGAATGTCTTGCTGCATTCTCATCAACGGGGCTGATGCACTGTAAGTAGTGGCATTTTCTTTGCTTGCCTTTTAAACATCTTAACTTAGAGAAGCACTGACACAGGTCTATTCATTGCAAATACTCTGGTCTGGTAACATTAGGAATAGTGATGTGCCGTTATTGATATTCTTTGCAAATACTCTGATCTGGTAGATTACCTTTTCAACATCACACTACCTACCTTTTGTTAATAACTTATGATTGTGAACTCTTAGTTTTGAAAAAAGTCTTTGTCATCGCTGGGGGCAGAGACATTGCAAATAGTGGTATTTACTTTGCTTGCCTTTGGCCTTTGCGCATCCCTGACGCCTTAGTTATAGACTGCCCATTCTGTTGAAGTAGTTATGAGTACTATATTTTTGCATCTGTAAGTCCTGATGCAAGGTGCAATTTCTTGTGTGCTCCAAACTGCAGCGCGCCTATGTTAGTCAATCTTTGTACCGCCTTAAGTCTTCCCACAGATACAGACGGAGCATACTTTGGGACGACGTTTCCTCATATTTTCATGATGACCCACTCACAACTGAAGCCGCAGAAGCCAGCGCAGCAATACGTTCCCCGGATATTCGGCTTCAAAGTCCACAAGAAAACATGACGGTATCATGGTGGCGTACTGCCTTGGGCTTGTTTCGCCTAGTACGTCACCAGGAACGATGAGGACCCGCACTATAGCTGGGCATGGAAAAAAAATGCTATGGCCAATTCAAGACGACAAGGCACCGAACAACTATGGCACATTCTTTCTCTGTATGAAGACCTGCTCTTGGGAAAAGAAATCTTGAGGAGGTCTGGTCAACCTGTCATATCCATGTCATGTTGGGTATTTGGGCGATCCCGGTGAAACGGCAACGGGTTTGTGCCTCTGCTCTGTTTTAATTTTGAATGTTCGTCCAAACAGGGCATGTGTTGCTGAATCTGTGTGTATCCTAATGTATTTCACTCTTCATTCTGTGGTGCCGAGAAATCGGACGGCTGAGACTGCTGGAGAAAATCGTGTTTCGGAGTATTGTTGCATGTGATTTGTGGAAAATTCAAGTTACATGTATATGTCTTTTTTTTCTTTTCTATATCTGAAACAAGAGGTCACAGACGGCGGCCGTGACCACTGAGTTGGAGGTATTGGTCTCATGCCTGTGCACAACATCATGACTGTACAAATGTTGCAATACCATAGAAACATAAGCTTTGATCTTCTTCACTGTGCAACAGGATGAGGGGCATCCGAATTATTCCTATTATAGTTGCAGGCCTCTCAAATATTCCATCTGTTCCACAATGTAGTGCATATAGATTATTTGAAAAGTCAAACCTCACCAACTTTGATCAAGTTTATGGTGAAAAACATTTACATCTAGAATGCCAAGCATATATCATTAGATTCATCATAAGACGCAGTTTCATATTTTGTATATTTCGTATTGTAGATGTAACTTTCAAAATGCCACAAAGTAACTTTCATTTTGTTAGGTGCATTCACCTCCCAGATTGACTTCCAAAACTTCTCCTCTCCTGATCTGTCTGAGCTCTAGTTATATCTATGCTTGCAACGAGACACTGAAAACTTATCCGGCCTAGCCATATTGTTCGTAGATTGTACGAAATATTCACCGAAACGAGTAAAATGGCCAGCTTGGCTAGCCGATTATTTGCGGCCTAGGAGGATGTAATGTAATTCCAAGATGCTTGAGCACTGTAGAAGCAGAGGCCATTGCAGCAATGAAGGGCCTTGGCAAAGCCACCACACTGCGGCGATTTACAATCCCAAGCAAAAAAGACCGAGGACCAGTTTCACTATCTCTGAAATGCGAGGTGTCGCGCTTGTTGGCCATGAAAAATTCACAAGAACAATAGTTAGGGCATGGGCTGCCGCTAGCGCCCTTAAGAGCTTGTTCGATTGCAAGAGTTTTGAAGAAGATTGGAGTGAATTGGGGAGGATTAAATCCCCTATAAGTCGAAATCCACCTAAATCCCCTCCAAACGTCTCCAAGAGAGGTTTAACCGAACATAGCCTAAGGAGGGCGAACCCTCCTTCAAGAAAGCCACACGCGAGGGCACCCCTAAGCTAGGAATTCAAAATTTTGCTACCTAATCAGCACACAACGGACACGAATTTGATGAACACGGTTTCGCCCGCGCCCCTTATGAATACTAGTAAATTAAAAAAAAACACTAAAAATCTAAATTATTTTTCGTAACATACACAATCAACCGGTATACTCATGTATTCTAGTGGAGAAAATGTCAAAATTGAAACTATATTAAAAAAACACTGTTTGATGAATAGTACAGTCTCAATTGTATTTTCTTCACTAAGAATGCCACCGGTGCCAATACTTCACGAAACCTCACACGTGAGTAGAATGTCAAAATTTTAGAGTTTTTTAAGTTTTCATAGTATTTTTTTCTTTGAATATACTATTCACGTGGGGTGCACGTGAAACCATGTTCGCCTTTGTATTTTCGACCCACAGCGCTTGAAAAACGAGGATTATAACTTTGAGGAGAGGAAAGCTGTTGCAGAACATTTACATCATTATCCTTGCTTGCTCTGGGCACTGTGGATTGTGTTACTCCTTTGTCTAAAGGAGAGTATTATTATTGAGAGAAATAAAATGCTGGGTCTAGAAGAGACTGGAAGGAAGAAACGAACAAAGGGAGTGCATGTTGGTGTGTGTCTGTGTGTGGTGATAAAAGGAGGAGGGCTTCACTTCAAGCGACGGCCAGATAAGAAGCAACCTCCTCCGTCCATTTCTTCCCCCAGCCGCGCATCATCCATCCATCCGTTCCACTACCACCATGGCGCTCATGCTCAGCCCGGCCGCGACCTTCCTCCCCGTCGCCACCGGCAAGCCCGCCACCGCCACCGCCGTCGCCACGAGGAGCCTCCTCTTCGGCACCGCCAGCGGCCACCGGAGCAGCAGGAAGGTGGTGGCGATGGCGGACATCCTGGGGGACTTCGGCGCGCGGGACCCGTTCCCGGAGGAGATCGCGAGCAACTTCGGGGAGAAGACGCTGGGCAACGTGGACACGCTGCACCGCATCCTCATCCCCACCCTCTCCGTGCTCTCCCTCTCCCGCGTGCCGCTCGACGCCGACCCGGCGCCGCTCTCCGAGGAGGACGCCCGCAGGCTGCTCTTCAAGGTCGTCGGCTGGCGCCTCCTCTTCCCCAGCAAGGGCGACTCCGACGTGCTCAAGCTCGAGTGCGTCTGGAAGGTCCGCGACCAGGCCTGCGGCGACGAGCTCATCGCCAGGATCGGCAAGACGCTCGACGGCGCCGGCCATGCCCCCGCTGAGCTCCGGTTCGAGGCGCCCAACCAAGTCAGGGCCCAGCTCTACACGCCCTCCGTAGGTCAGTTATAGTACCCTCTTCCCTCTTCTGCTTCTTCTCCAACACAATGAGCTATGGCATGCTTCTCCATGGATGATGGATTCATCGGTGAACTAAACTGAACTGGTATGAATTTGACTGAAATTTATGCAGGCGGGCTGAGCGCCAACGACTTCATCATCGCCGCGAGGATCGACCAGATCAAGACCAAAGATCTCCTCCCAAAGAAGAGGGTCTGGGCATGCTAATGGCGACCGCCCATACAATCTTGTTCCTCTTTCTTTGCATTGCATACATTGACACATACACAGTTTGTAGCTCTACTGCTAGTGTTTGATGATGATGATGCCATCGCCATTTTGTCAAATAAAATCAAATGATTTCTCAACTTCTTAGGTTCTTCCGAATGCGAGGCACGATTAACACTTATAACTACAAAATTGTCAAGAAACGAGATCACCGTCGTGCCAATAGCTAATTAGATACTACTCTACTCAACTGTACTTGCTGAAGAAAGGAAAAAAAAAAGGCTATGATGGGGTCACTTGATGAGGTTGGTGATGGCGCCGGCGATGATGGCGATCTGGATGCAGTCGACGGTGTGCAGGGCCAGCGGCTGGGGCAGGGTCACGCCGGCGGCCGCGAACGCGGCGTTGCACAGCTGCGTCTGCGCCAGGGCCTCGTCCAGCCTCTGCTTGGCCGCGGGGTAGGCGTGGTTGCTGATCTGGTCGTGCGCGCCCGCGAACCACATGCCCACGTCCTTGTAGAGCGCGCCGCACCTGGCGAGCGCCGGCTTCACGCGCACGTTGGGGTCGGCGGCCTCCTGGGCCTTGACGTCCGCCGCGGCGAGGTTGGCGTTGTCGACGCCGACGAGCGAGGCCACCTTGGCCAGGCCCCAGGCGTCCGCCGCCTCGAGGCTGCCGCGGTGGCTGCCCAGCTTCGACATGCACAGCTCCACGTTGACGCGCACGTCGCTGGCCGCGGCCGCCTTGCACGTGTCCGCCACCGACGCGTCGACGCTGCGGGCGCCCAGGATCAAGGCCACCGCCGCCAGCACGGTGGCGAGAGCAGGCGCCATCGTCGTCGTCGATGTCTTCATTGATTCAGAACTCTTCTTGTTTGCCAAAAATAACTTGTTAAAATTATGAGGGAAGCAAAAGCAAAGCTAAATAAGGATGAGGCTGGCATGGCAGAGCGGAGGAGAGCCATTGTCGGAGGCTTCTGCTCTGCCTGACGATGCCCATGGCGTCTATAACATTCCAGTCCCCATTTCCGGACCAATTCATTTATCCACCACTGGGCTATGTATAGACTCAAGAAATTCAACAATTTGCTTGCTCAGAAATCACAATACACACTTCTTAAACACTGTAAGAAGAAGAACAGCACGACTGACTGTACTATCATAGATACTGAAAAATTATCAAGGTGACATGCAATTGAATTGATGCGTCAGTGATCACCAAACATGAGGTTGTTGATGTGATGGATGCTGATGTCCGAAATGGGCTCGATTGGCCTCTCCGCTTCTTCTTCCCCCTCATCTTCTTGCGCCGTCGCGGCATCAACCGGCACGGCGGCGGGGCGTTCGCGGCTGTACTCGTCTGTATGGATGAATGGATGTAAATGATCAAATGAGCAACAACAAGAAGTGGATGCAAGATGAGCAAACAAACTAGCAAATTGAGCGCATCATTGTTAATTTATACTTGGGTTGGTGAAGATGGTGGTGGTAGACTGACCGAAGATGGTGGAGAAGGAGGTGGGGGGAGGGGTGGCGACGAAGTTGGAGCCGAGGTAGGCGAGGAGGGAGAGGGCGAGGGCGACCATGGCGAGCGACGGCACGGCCAGCGCCCAGTACTTGGTCGGGTAGTAGGTGATGCCCAGCGACCGGAGCGCCGGCTCCGGCGCGTACGCCCACGCCAGGTACACCGCCGTCGCCGTCACCACCGTGATGGACCCCACGAACCCGTACACCTCCGACGGCTTGGGCCCCGCCGCCGGCTCCCTCCCCCGCCGAGGCGGGTTCCGCTGCCGCTCCCGCTCCGGCCGCCCGAACTGCGGCCGCCGGCTCCGCAGCAGGCTCACCGTCTGCCGCGGGCTCCGCACCACCAGCGACGCCGACGCCGCCGACGGATCCATCCGATCTGAGGAGCAGAGCGGGCGAGAGAGAGGGGCAGAGAGACGGGCTATTTGGGCTCTGCGGTGGGCTTGAATCTTGTTCGTGGGCCTCAGGTCAGATGGGCCATGGACCGGCCCGCTAAGGAGGAAAAAGGCCGGAGGAGGAGAAGGAGAGGCTCACCGGGGAGAAGAGGGAGGACGGAGCGGAGCATGGCACGGCGGACGGGGAGGAGCCGGCCGGAGCCGCGGTGGGCGCTCGCCGAGCCGCCGCCGGGCCTCTTCCCGGCCGGAATCCACGACCTGCTCCGCCTGCTCGCGGTGCTCGCCATCGCCGCCGCCGTCGCCGCCGCCTGCAGCGTCCTCAATCGCCGCCCCGCCCCCTTCTGCGACTCCGACGACCCCTATTCCGCCGCCTACGGTGAGCCGTCGATTCCCCCTTGCTCGAGCTCAGAATTCCCACTTTGCTTGATTCAAGTTCAGGCAGCAGTTCAATTACTTGCCATGAGAAGCAAATCCCTACCTTGTTAATCTTGTGCTGTGTTTGCTTGTGCAGATTCGTGCGAGCCCTGCCCGGAGAACGGCCGGTGCGTCGACGGCGAGGTGCGGTGCGTCGAGGGGTTCAAGAGACGCGGCAGGGTGTGCGTGGAGGATGGCCTGCTCACCCACACCGCCAACAAGATCGTACTGCCCTGCTCACCTGACCTGACCCCATTTCTCTTGCCTACATCCACATCCACATGATTATACACATTATCATTAACCTCTACACAACCTACTTGCAGGCAGAGTTGCTCCAGCACAGGATCTGCGATGAACACGCCCATGTGCTGTGCGGCCAGCCCGGCAAGATCTTGGTATTGCCTACCTATTGAACTACTCACTTCTTCAGAACAGCTATATATAGCCCTCATCATCTAGTAATTATTCTGTTATCTCACTGCCAGTTCCAACAACATGACATCTCAAGTATGGCTGACGAGCTGTTATCCAAGGATGCCGCCCGCCTAAGCGACGATGGAATCAGAGTCGTAAAAGAGAGGGTGCTGCAGAGCGCTCATGGCTTCTTGGAGACAACTTTGACTTACGATAAGTATGCTGTCATCACAACCTCTTTTGCCCTCAATGTGGTACATGTTATTAGATTCCTTGACAGTTGCTGGGAACTCACTCTAATTTTCTTCCGTTTAGTGTCCAAGCGTTTAAATGTCCAGAGCTGGCCGCGGAGCTTCATAGGCCCCTGTCTTGCCAAGCTCGTCAATGGATCTCTAGCAATATCGTCTTCGTGATCACCTCCTGTGTCCTGGTACGCTTGTAACATTACTGTCTTAGAAGGATCCATTTAAACACAGCTCAAATGATGATAAAACCTTAGTCTGCAGCACTGCTCAGGATTCTGTGGAGCATTTACCAGAGATGGGCATTGTCAAAGCGAGCCGAGCAAATATATGAGCAGGTGTGATTTTCCTACTCTGCTTTTTCATTCCTTCAGGTGTTTATTCCATGAAGTATCATCTGTTCCAGATGTCTGCATTACAATGACTCAATGCAATCTGTTATTGGTAAATGCAGTATGTTGTGCAGTGTCATTTACTGTTGGCAAACACAGTATTAACAATAGGCCGCGGGTCGTTGTTTTTCTGATGTATCCCCACTGCCACTGTACCCCCTGAAATAGCGGACACAGGACAATGACCTCTACACAACGGCCGCCTGTAGTAGTTTACTGCTTGCTAGTTTGTACGGTTTTATCTCTCAGCGCTCTCATTGCCTGCTACAACCCACAGTGCCCCAGTACTAATACATTTCAGAGTTTTATATGATTCCTTTGTTGCATATTTTGAATCATTAATCCAAGACTTGATATAATCCATTTCAATCAAATTTGATTTATTTGAATTTGGATTTCTACTGATATATCCAAGCGTATTGCTCCAACTACGTTACCACTATCCTCAATCCGACACGGAAACTCTCTGCCCCTATGCTTCTGCAACACGCTATTTGAAACAAGGATACTTCAACTCACCACTATGAGCAAGTTAAATTTATGTTGATTGATAAATAACAAAATAGAGAATGTACGTGCTATAACCTTTATCTGATTTCTGATCTTGTTTGATTGAGTGGCTATAGTGCTAGCATTCATTTTGATGCAATTACTAGCACTTCCTCCACCTGCTCCTCTAGCACCCCTCCCCCACGTGTGACTGCGTGAGGGGGTGGTGGAAGTGGAGAGACGTGTACAGTTTTTTGTGTCTATCCAAAGTTATTTTGGGGAATCATTTACTGTTACATATACATTTTCTCTGGTTTTATGAACTTTCGTTGAAATTTTGCAGGTATGTGAGATCCTTGAAGATAATGCCGTAAGTGCAAAGGCTGGCAACTCTGAATGCGAGCCTTGGGTGGTCACCTCCTGGTTGCGTGATCATCTACTGTCTACCCGAGAGAGACGGAACGCTTTGTTGTGGAAGAAGGTACTTCTGTTACAACATATCTCACTTAATTATGCAGCCGCTGACTTGTACTCATTGGACAGAGTTACCATTTTGTGCATGATTTATGATTGTTACTATCAAATGCAAGACATATACATGTGAGTATATGAAGCAATTGTAAGGACATTGACACTCTCCATATATGGCAATCAAACTCATTTTACTTTTCCTTATTGAACTTGCATGACACTCTCCATATATGGCGATCGAACTAACTTCCCTTTTTCTTACTGAACTTCTAACTCGGCACAGGTGGAAGAGTTGCTACTGGAAGATTCTCGCATAGACCAGTATCCAAAAGTGATCAAGGGAGAGGCGAAAGTTGTCTTAGAGTGGCAAGGTACAAACATCCCCCCTCACTGCACCATTGTACATGGATTAGAAGTATCAACCGGTAGCAATTTTACTGAATGCCTTTGCTGCTTCCTACCACAACATTCGCCGCTGCTGCTTCTTATTTTCGATGAATATGTGTGTGCACCGGTAAGATAGTCACCGGATGTTATGTTGTTGCAGCCAGCGGGTCGCTGAGTGGCAAGATTAAGAAGATGCAAGGTGCAGCAGTGAAGACAAGGAGCGGCAGCGTCGGCCCCATCAAACTTGCTGAAGAAATATGTGGCAGCAGCATCAGCAGCAGCAGAGACAAGGAGCATTGTTCTTCAACTAGCAAAGAAGCAACTAATCCTTTCATGTAATCAATCCAATCACGGTGAATACATCTTTGATGAATGTGTGTAGATGACACGATGATCACATAGCTAGGGATCTTATTTATGTCAGTATTATTAGTTAGCAATGTCGATCGATGAATGTCGGGTGGTTTCTTTTGCCTCTGCCCTCTGAAGAACAAAACAGAACAGAACAGATGTTGTAGTAAGATGATGTATATGTATGAATGAATGTAGTAAGATGATGATTCATTGGAAGATGCTGCTGACGGAGCACTCGTCGTGGACGCGCCAGATGGTCTCGCCGAGGAGGTTGGCGACGGAGAGCACGGTGAGCTGCGGGAAGCGCTGGTCCGGCGGCACCGGGACGGTGTTGGTGATGATCACCTCCTGGAAGAGCCCGCCGGAGAGCCTCTCGACGGCGGGCGGGCTGAGCACGGCGTGGGTGCTGCAGGCGTACACCGCCCTGGCCCCCTCCCTGTGCAGCAGCTCGGCGCCCTTGTGCATCGTCCCGGCCGTGTCGATCATGTCGTCCACCATCACGGCCACCTTCCCCCTCACGTCGCCGATGAGGTTCATCACCTCCGCCTGGTTGTGGCCCAGCCGGCGCTTGTCGACGATGGCGAGGGGCGCGTCGGAGAGCTTCTTGGCGAATGCGCGCGCCCTGGCCACGCCCCCGACGTCGGGCGAGACGACGACGACGTCGCTGGGGCAGATGGTCTTGCTGGCGAGGTAGTCGAGGATGACGGGCTGGCCGTAGACGTGGTCCACCGGGATGTCGAAGTAGCCGATGGACTGGCCGGAGTGGAGGTCGCAGGCGAGCACGCGGTGCGCCCCCGCCTCCGTGATGAGGTTGGCGACGAGCTTGGCGGCGATGGACTCGCGGCCCTGCATCTTGCGGTCGGCGCGCGCGTAGCCGAAGTAGGGCACGACGGCGGTGATGGTCTTGGCGGAGGCGCGGCGGCAGGCGTCCACCATGATGAGCAGCTCCATGAGGTTCTCGTTGGCCGGCGGGCAGGTGGGCTGCACCAGGAACACGTCGCTCCCGCGCACGCTCTCCTGCAGCTGCACGTACAGCTCCCCGTCCGCGAACCGCTTGATCTTGATCCTGCCCAGCTGGAGGCCGAGGTAGCAGGCGATCTCCTCCGCCAGCGTCGGGTTCGCCGTGCCGGAGAAGATGCGGAGCCGGCTGCCGCTGCTGCCGCCGTCCTGCACAGGGAGGCGCAGCGGGAAGCGCGGGTCGGGGGGTGGGTGCAGCAGCGGGTTGTGGTCGTACGTGCCGCCCGTGCTGCTCGCCCTGCAGCTCCACCGCCGGCGACGGCGACGGCGAGAAGGGGTAGTAGGATGGACGGCGGCGAGGTCGGGTGGCGAGAAGGAGGAGGAGGAGCAGAAGCAGGTGGCCATGGAGGCGGAGGCCATCATGGCATGGCAGAGCTGAGGAGAGCCGAGCCGTCTGGATAAGGAAGAGAGAGAGAGAGGATCAATTCCCATTCTTTATTAGTGGGCCGCCACGCGACGGAATTGCCTCCTCTTTCGAAGCCCATGAATGAATGCGGCCCTTCCAGCCTGCTGGGCTGCTCATACTTTTCTTTTTCCGGGCTCCTCCTACTGAGGCCAAGAGAGAGCAACACAGAGAGAGAACGGCAAGCGGCCACCGCCGTCGTGCGCATTTCCGGCATGACGGCCGGCGTCGTCCAGTAACCCTCTCCAACCGCTGCATGCAGGTACACTACTGACCTTGTTGTGGCTGATGCAAATTTCAAATTCACCCTGTCAATTTCACCCTCTAAAGTTGCAACCCTCTGAATTTTTACAGAATGCATGTGCATGGCTCCTTCAAATTGCCTTTATTTTTTCACCACCTGGTTGCTGTGTTCTTCTCTTCCAGTTCCAGCCTTCCAGGAGGCTATATACAGCAAGTTCTTGGCACAAGTAAACACTAAGACAGCAGCCGGATGGCCTTTATTTATCATCACCTGGTGTACTGTCCCAGGTGGAGGTCGTACATGCACTACTGTTCCAGGTGCAGGTTGTACATGTACTCTACTATGCATACACAGGCAGCAAGCTCACTTGATCGACCCGACGGCCACCACCGCCGCCGCCGCGGGCTTCGCCACCCCCCTGTACCTCTTGGCGAGCAGCACGAAGAGCGCCAGGTCGGCGGCGTTGAGCGCGGCGATGAGGAAGAAGAACCTGTCCACATGGCCCTGGTTGAGGTTCTGCGGTATCCACCCGGCTTGGCCCCCGCTGCGGCTGCCCGCCATCACCAGCGACACGATCAGGCTGTTGGCGTAGCTCCCGGCCGACATGGACGCCCCCGACATGGCGCTGCCGAGGCTCCTCATGCCGTCCGGGAGCTGGTCGTTGAAGAACTCCGTCATGGTCACGTACATGAACACCTCCGATGCCCCGATGAGAAGGTACTGGGGTATCTGCCAGAGGACGCTCAGCCGGTACCGGTCCGCGTGCTTCAGCCTCTGCCGCTCCACCAGCGCCGCCGCGATCATCGCCGCCGTCGATATCACGAGCCCGATGCCCATCCTCTGCAGCTCGGTCGGCTCCTTTGATCGCTTCGACAGGGGCTTGGCGATGCAGAACGTGTAGATGAAGACGAACGATGTCACGCCGATGATCTCGAAGATGCCGATGCCCGCGGCGGGGATCGTGAACTTGTTGAGGGTGTTGTCCATGGCCTGCGCTTGCTCGATGAACACCGACGACATCTGCGAGTATGTGGTGGAGTAGATGATGCTGCAGAGCCATATGGGAATGAGTCGCAGGATGCATTTCACTTGCTCCACTTGGGTGACCGTGTAGAGCCGCCGCGGCCTGGATGCTGGCTGCTCGCCCGGTAGAAGGATGGATGGGTCCTCGATCACCGCCGCCTTGTCCAAAAACCTGCAAAAGGCAAACACACCACATAACTATGTACATGGCAGAAACATTTGAGCAATACATACAAGGTAGGTAGAAGTACCAAGAGAGTATATTGGGCTGGGTTACCTGTATCCTGGTGTGTGTGCAATCTTCTTGCCCCCATTGACGCTGTGAGTTCCATCCAACTCATACAGTTTTTCCACCTGGGCTGGGATGGTGAGGTGCCTCTTCTTCGTCGCAGCGACGAAGACATTTCCCACGGTCGCGGCAGGGTTCCCGCACGGCATGAAGTGCCTGAACCTCTTGGTCCCGGCGGCGAACAGGAGGAGGCCGAGGAGAGCTGCCGCCGCCGAGATCGCGAAGGCGGCCGCCCAGCTCCCCTGGTCCTCCATGTAGGTGAGAAAAGTGACGGCCACCAGGCTGCCCAGGTTGTTGGCGACGAAGAAATAGCCGTAGAAGGCCGTCTTGGACCTCTTCTCCCTGGTGTGCTCCTCGTCGAACTGGTCGGCGCCGAACGTCGTGTTGGTGGGCTGGTAGGCTCCGTTCCCGAGCGCGATCTTGTATATGGCCACATAAAATATCGCTATCTCCGCTGCCGATGGTGTCCTGCAGGTCTTGGTGTCACCCGATTCCGATTTGCAGCTGAAGTTGTGCAGGAAGAAATAGGATGATATGGAGAGCTCCACCAGCCCCTGTCAATCAATCAGTACGTATGTGCATATATCAATGCCTGAGATCGAGCTAGCTGCCATGGAAACTAAAAAAGAAAGTACTGTAGTAGAGAAGAAGAAGGAGAGTAGTTACGGCGAGGAAGATGAGCTGGAAGATGATGCAGGACTTGTATCTTCCCCAGTAGGAGTCGGCGATGATGGCGCCGACGATGGAGAAGACGTAGGTGGTGCCGGACCAGTTGCTCACATGCTTGGCAGCGTTGGCGTTGTCCAGCTGCATCACCACCCTCAT
The DNA here is from genome assembly GCA_021437245.1 of Aegilops speltoides. Taxonomy (NCBI): domain Eukaryota; kingdom Viridiplantae; phylum Streptophyta; class Magnoliopsida; order Poales; family Poaceae; genus Aegilops; species Aegilops speltoides. The sequence continues at coordinate 492,255,931 of CM038144.1, forward strand.
GAAGGTCACCAGGTTGATGCTCACGCCGTTCACCGCCATCGTCGCGAGCGCCTGATTTACTGCATTGCATTTGCATACATCCATGAGTGACGTGCATATGTTTGTTATGCCAGGCCAAACCCACGGTGGTTGCAGCTCTGACTTTAGTTTTGGCTATACATATACCTCCTTCAGAGCAAACAAAAAAACTACTAACAACTACTAATAAATAGGGCAGATCTGCTTAGGATTCCACTCCACTACTCTTGTGTGGTCATCACGTATATATAGTGAGTAATTAAGATACCGGCCGTATTTACGGAAGAAATCTCTGAATTATACCAGTACATTTATAGTACGTAGGAGAAACATATAATTTGTGCTAATTCGGTGAGAGTATTCTTGGAATTGGGATGAATCTAATCTAAGCAAGAAGATATATATGCTACTACTTACGCAGGATGAGGAGTCCGGCAGGCCATCCACCAGATTTGGCTCTCAGGCACGGCCTGCCGTTCCAATCTACCGACCCATCCATCGTCGTCTCTTCGCCTTCTCCTTCCCCTTGATCTCCGGCGACCACGATAACATGGTCACGGTCTTGCCCCTGATCCCTCTCATCCTCCTGAGCAATCTGCACATATATATACACAAGAACATTTATCAATCATCCATGATCGATGATGGTGCACGACAGGTGAAGAGAAAAGAAAAGAAAAGAAAAGAGGAAAGTATCTAGGCTTGCACCCATTCTACATACATCCATGATGAAAGGGAAACTGCAGTCTTGTTTGCGCTTGCTTGCGCTTCCACACCCCTCCTCTCTCTCTTCTCAAGGTCAGAGGATAGATGCACCTATATATATCTCCTGGAGTTTGTATCCATGCCTATGTGTTTGGGTGTTGATGATGTAATATCTTGGTGTGCGTTATTTATGTGTTTATGTATGTATATGCATGGCCAGCCAAGATGATGATACGCCAGGTAGGTGGCAGGTGTGCTGCAATGCAAAGTGCCAAACCGCATGGCGGAAGGCAGCCCTGAGGATCCCCTGCCGCTACCTTTGAGTCATTGACACATGGGTCCCATAGAGCATGGGGCCCACCTGTCAGTGACTAAAAGGCAGAGTATGGCGGGGATTGCAAAGTCAAAGGATCCATGTCCCAAGATATAATGTTCAAAGAAAAAGTATCAAGATATCTCCTCTATCTCTTGTCATGTATTTCCACAATTAAAGCGGCGCTCCGCCCTCTTGCTTTGATTTCTCTTCTTTTAGTGGCCCCGCGGTAAATACTTTCCATGTTCGGCTTATTACTTTTCACATTGGCTAATTATACATCGGGGGTGAGGAACTCCTAATCTTTGGGGATCATGTTCAAGTTATGGTGGCGACAAAGTGGGAGCGTCTCGGTGCCGACAACTAACCGACTTACTTTCTGAATGGCCAATGATAGGTGTTGGTCGGCCAATTGGCGGCTTGCGGCCGGGGTGCTTTGTCGAGACGTCTAGGGTGGATAGTTTCGTAAAAGGAGATACGTAATGCACCCACACATAATAAGAACGGCCGATCTCTCGTCATCTTGTTTTGTCGAGACGTCTAGGGTGGATAGTTTCGTAAAAGGAGATACATAATGCACCCACACATGATAAGAATGGTCGATCTCTCGTCATCTTGTTTGTCGAGATGTCTGGGGTGGATAGTTTCGTAAAAGGAGATACATAATGCACCCACACGTAATAAGAACATTCGATCTCTCGTCATCTTGTTTTGTCGAGACGTCTAGGAGGGGGGGGGGCGTAGTTTCGTAAAAGGAGATACATACATCACCACAATATAAGAAGAATGTTCGTCTCTCGTCATCTTGTTTTGTCGACATGTCTGGGATGGATAGTTATGTCATAAGAGATATGTGATGCACCACATGATAAGAAGAATATTCGATCTTTCGTTAACTTTGACCGACGCACTCTTCCCTAGACATCTCGACATAATAAGAGCTCCGGTAGGGCTTCGCCAAGCGGCTACTGAGAGGTGGGAGGGGTAACGGGGAGGGGAGGCGTCAAGGGATGGATGGGTTGCAGCCCATGTACCCCCCTTTATATAGGCATGGGAGGGGGCTGAGAGGCTTGGTCCCCAAGCCCCTAGGGCCGGCGGCTAGGGGGGGCTAGGGAAATCCCCTCCTTTCCTTCCCCATCGATCGTGATCCCCTCTTTTTAGAGATCTTGATCTTATCCCTTCGGGATATGATCCTATTCCTTTTAAGGGGGATCTTAGTGCGCCTGGACCAGGGGTGTGGAGCCTTGCCCCACTACCCACGTTCATGTGTGTCCCTCCATGTAGGTGGGCCCCATTCTAGAACCTTCTAGAGCCTTCCCGGTACAATACGGAGAAATCACAAACATTTTTCGAAACACTGAAAACCACTTTCCTTATATGAAGCTTCATCTCTAGACCATTCTGAAGCTCCTCGTGATATCTCGGATCCCATCCGATCATAGACTCCGAACTATATTCGGTCTCACCATGGTCTAAAGATGACTAACCAACTTACTTTCTGAATTGTCAATGATAGGTGTTGGTCGGCCAATTGGTGGCTTGCGGTCGGGGTGCTTTGTCGAGACGTATAGGGTGGATAGTTTCGTAAAAGGAGATACGTAATGCACCCACACATAATAAGAACTCATCATCTTGTTTTGTCGAGACGTCTGTGGTGGATAGTTTTGTAAAAGGAGATACATAATGCATCCACACATAATAAGAACGGTCGATCGCTCGTCATCTTGTTTTTGTCAAGACGTCTGGGGTGGATAGTTCCATAAAAGGAGATACGTAATGCACCCACACATAATAAGTACATTCGATCTCTCGTTATCTTGTTTTGTCGAGACATCTAGGAGGGGGTAGTTTCGTAAAAGGAGATACATACATCACCACAATATAACAAGAATGTTCGGTATCTCGTTATCTTGTTTTGTCGACATGTCTGGGGTGGATAGTTAAGTAATAAGAGATATGTAATGCACCACAGGATAAGTAGAATGTTCGATCTTCCATTAACTTTGACTGACATACTCTTCCCTAGACATCTCGACATAATAAGAGCTCCGGCAGGGCTTTGCCAAGCGGCCGCGGAGAGGTGGGAGGAGTAAAAGGGAGGGGAGCCATCAAGGGATGGATGGGTTGCTGCACCTGTGTCCCCCTTTATATAGGCATGGGAGGGGATGAGAGGCTTGGTCCCCAAGCCTCTAGTGCCGGCGGCTAGGGGTGGGTAGGGAAATCCCCTCCTTTCCTTCCCTATCGATCGTGATCCCCTCTTTTTAGGATCTTGATCTTATCCCCTCGGGATATGATCCTATTCCTTTTAAGGGGGATCTTGGTGCGCCTGGACCAGGGGTGTGGAGCCTTGCCCCACTACCCACGTCCATGTGTGTCCCTCCATGCAGGTGAGCCCCCTTCCAGAACCTTCTAGAACCTTCCTAGTACAATACGGAGAAATCACAAACATTTTCCGAAACACTGAAAACCACTTTCCTTATATGAAGCTTCATCTCTAGACCATTCTGAAGCTCCTCGTGATATCTCGGATCCCACCCGATCATAGACTCTAAACTATATTCGGTATCACCATGGTCTAAAGATGACTAACCAACTTACTTTCTGAATTGTCAATGATAGGTGTTGGTCGGCCAATTGGCGGCTTGTGGTCGGGGTACTTTGTCGAGACGTCTAGGGTGGATAGTTTCATAAAAGGAGATACGTAATGCACCCACACATAATAAGAACGATTGATCTCTCATCATCTTGTTTTGTCGAGACGTCTGTGGTGGATAGTTTCGTAAAAGGAGATACATAATGCATCCACACATAATAAGAACGGTCGATCTCTCGCCATCTTGTTTTTGTTGAGACGTCTGGGGTGGATAGTTTCGTAAAAGGAGATACGTAATGCACCCACACGTAATAAGAACATTTGATCTCTCGTCATCTTGTTTTGTCGAGACATCTAGGGGGGGGGGGTAGTTTTGTGATGACCGACAAGTACAGGGGATCTATCGTAGTCCTTTCAATAAGTAAGAGTGTCGAACCCAACGAGGAGCAGAAGGAAATGATAAGCGGTTTTCAGTAAGGTTTTCTCTGCAAGCACTGAAATAGTAGGTGATAGATAGTTTTGTGATAAGATAAATAGTAACGAGCAAAAAGTAAATAAAGTAAATAAAGTGCAGCAAGGTGGCCCAATCCTTTATGTAGCAAAGGATAAGCCTGGACAAATTCTAATAATGAAGAAGGAGCTCCCGAGGACACATTGGGAATTATCGTCAAGCTAGTTTTCATCACGTTCATAAGATTCGCGTTCGGTACTTTGATAATTTGATATGTGGGTGGACCGGCACTTGGGTACTGTCCTAACTTGGACAAGCATCCCACTTATGATTAACCCCTATTGCAAGCATCCGCAACTACAAAAAGTAGTATTAAGGTAAACCTAACCACAACATTAAACATATGGGTCCATATCAACCCCTAACGAAGCAACGCATAAACTAGGGTTTAAGCTTCTGTCACTCTAGCAACCCATCATCTACTTATTACTTCCATATGCCTTCCTCTAGGCCCAAATAATGGTGAAGTGTCATGTAGTCGACGTTCACATAACACCACTAGAGGAAAGACAACATACATCTCATCAAAATATCGAACGAATACCAAATTCACATGACTACTAATAGCAAGACTTCACCCATGTCCTCAGGAACAAACGTAACTACTCACAAAGCATATTCATGTTCATAATCAGAGGAGTAATAATATGCATAAAGGATCTGAACATATGATCTTCCACCAAGTAAACCAATTAGCATCAACTACAAGGAGTAATCAACACTACTAGCAACCCACAGGTACCAATTTGTGGTTTTGATACAAGATTGGATACAAGAGATGAACTAGGGTTTTGAGAGGAGATGGTGCTGGTGAAGATGTTGATGGAGATTGACCCCCTCTCTATGAGAGGATCGTTGGTGATGATGTTCGTGATGATTTCTCCCTCCCGGAGGGAAGTGTCCCCGGCAGAACAGCTTCGCCAGAGCCCTAGATTGATTCCGCCAAGGTTCTGAGCTTGGAGGTGCTCGATTTTCTCTTGAAGCTTGAAGATGGTTGAAAGAACATGCGGTGCCCCCATGTTTGGTTTTGGTAATTGATGACAATCTCTATGGACTAATGGTTTCCTTGAGTTATATTTGAAGGGTTTGTCCATAGGCTTTTCTTGGAGTCCATTTGTTGATTTCAAGGAGAGTTTGTGATGACCACGGTGCTATTAAGGAATTATCCAAAGGTCGGTCTTGTTGCGGTGTGCAAGTTCAAGTGATGTATCACGAAGAGATCAAGTGCTTGAAGCTTGCCGTCCATTGTGGTGACAATGGACTTGTGAAGATGAGCGGAAGAGTGGCTCACCCATAGTGGAGTATGGGGGAGCAATCAACTAGTCTTCATCGAGCCAACGCATTCAAGAAAGGTGGTCCATCTTGAGGAGGAGTATATCATCATCATCTAGCTCAAGTGGATTTTGTGCAAGGCAAAGGTTTGCCCTTGATAGGTTTTCTATTTTACCGGTCTCATGGTAGTTGTGGGAGACCGATTTATAGGATTGATTGCCGTACTATCAAGGGGGGCTCTCGATGAGTTGCTTGATCGTATCGTTCGTAGAGAGCTCAAACCATTGCATCCTTGCATCATCTTTATTGGTTCTTCTCCTTGTGAGTTTTGGAGCTTTTGGTCATTTTAATGACAAGCTTGAGTTCATCGAAAACGGAGTTCACATGCGTCTTCTATGATGTTTTCGATGCTGGAGGGTATGCTGATTCTTCTCTGTTGAGGTTTCACTCCTTTGCTTGCTAGGCATACCTCCCCTGCCTTTGTAGTTGGGAGACCGGGTTTTAGGTTCGTTTGCCGTACTATCAAGGGGGGCTCTTGATGGGTAACTTGATCGTATCATTCGTAGAGAGCTCAAACCATTGCATCCTTGCATCATATTTCTTGGTTCTTGTTTGGTTCTCTTTGTGAGTTTTGGAGCTTATGGTCATCTTGATGACAAGCTTGAGTTCATCGAAAACGGAGTTCACATGCATCTTCTATGATGTTTTCGATGTTGGAGATTCTGCCGGTTCTTCTCTGTTGGAGGTTTCTCTCCTCTTTTTGTTAGGCTTACCTCCCCTGCCTCTTCGCTGTTTTGATGCTACTCGTTGTCTTGTATCCAACAAGCTTGAGTTTGCTCAATTCGGAGCTCATTTGCAGAAGTTATGGCAGTTCTGGTTTTATTGTTTCCCTCTGTTGTCTTCTCTGCAAAATGAAGGACTCCTAGTGTTGCTGATCTGGGGCATGCGGTAGTACTGCTCTCCGGAGCGGTAGTACCGCAGGCCCTTGCGGTAGTACCGCTCTGTGGGAGTGGTAGTACCGTGGCCTTAGGCCAGGCGCAGCTACTCGAGCGGTAGTAGGGGCGGATGTAATTTTTTACATCCGCGCCCTACGCGGTAGTACAGCAGCGCATGAGCGCTGTAGTACCGTGGGCTCGCCAGCTTAGCAAAGATGAGCGAAGTAGGGCGGATGTAATTTTTTACATCCGCGCCCTACGCGGTAGTACCGCTCTTCGTGTGCAGTAGTACCGTGCCGGAGTTTTTGCGCAGGTCCTCCCTCAGCGGAAGTAGGCACGGATGTAATTTATTTCATCTGCGCCCTTCCCAGGCTGAGACTTTCCTGCCTTGCGGTAGTACCGCGAGGGGGAGCGGTAGTACCGCGCAAGCGGTAGTACTGCCCCTAGTCAGGCAAGTTCCGGCCTGTGCTGCTGTCGCGGTAGTACCGTGGTCCTCCACGGTAGTACCGCTGCAGCTCATGATAGTACCGCACCTCGAGCGGTAGTACCGCAAGGCCGTCTTGGCTGAGTGAGGGGATAACGGTTGGATTTTCTCCCCACCTATAAAAGGGGTCTTCTTCCCCATTGGGATCTAATCCTCAGAGCTCGTGTTCTTCCCCCATTGTTGACCTTCTTCGAGCTTGCTATCTCTCAATCCCTCCAATGATTCTTGCTAGTTCTTGAGGGAAAAGAGAGAGGAGATCTAGATCCACGTTTCCACCAATCACTTTCTCCTCTTAGTGAGGGGAACCCCTTGGATCTAGATCTTGGAGTTCTTTGTGTTCTCTTCTTCGTTCTTCCTCTCATTTTCCTCCCTAGCATTAGTTGCTTCAGTGGGATTTGGGAGAGAAGGACTTGGGCACTCCGTGTGCCCTTGCCATTGCATTTGGTGCATCGGTTTGAGTTCTCCACGGTGATACGTGGAAGTGAAGTTTGAGAAGCTTATTACTCTTGGGTGCTTGGTACCCTTGAGCTTGTTCCTCTTGGTGCTTGGGCACCCTAGACGGTTGGTGGTGTTCAGAGCTCAATCATTGTGGTGTAAAGCTCCGGGCAAGTGTTGGGGTCTCAAATTAGGTTGTGGAGATCGCCCCGAGCAATTTGACGGGTACCGGTGACCGCCCCCAAGGGTTGCCAAAGTGTACGGGTTCGGTGACCGCCCCCAAGGGTCGCCATTTGTACGGGTTCGGTGACCGCCCTCAAGGGTCCCTTAGTGGAATCACGGCATCTTGCATTGTGCGAGGGCGTGAGGAGATTACGGTGGCCCTAGTGGCTTCTTGGGGAGCATTGTGCCTCCACACCGCTCCAAACGGAGATTAGTATCCGCAAGGGTGTGAACTTCGGGATACATCGTCGTCTCCGCGTGCCTCGGTTATCTCTTACCCTAGCCCCTTTACTTATGCACTTTACTTTGTGATAGCCATATTGTTCTTTGTCATATATCTTGCTATCACATAGTTGCTTATCTTGCTTAGCATAAGTTGTTGGTGCACATAGGTGAGCCTAGTTGTTGTAGGTTTTGTGCTTGACAAATTAACCGCTAGGTTTATTCCGCATTTGTTCAAGCCTCTACCGTAATTATTTTAAAACGCCTATTCACCCCCCTCTAGGCGACATCCACGATCTTTCAATGGTCTCCCCAATGACTTTGGCATCCATCTTGTGATTGTTGGTGAACTCCGTGATCATCATCTGGTTGGCGTTGAGTCCACGCTCCACCATCCCTTGACACTTGAAAACTTCTTGCTCCACGGCTTCGAGCTTTGTCTCCACGCTCCCGGTACGCCTTGGTCCCTCCACATCACGGATGTGCAGCACCCCCTCACGCATCTCAATGGTTTGAGGGTGATGCAGCACCTCCGCGAGATAGGGGTTGATAACCCTCTCAAAAAACTTGTCCTTGTGAGCGCTTGGAGACGGCATGGTGCTCTAGATCTAAAACAAAAACAGCTCGAAACGAAAACAGAGGATATTTGCGTGATACGTTGGTCAAAACCTTCGGGAGTATATATAATGAATTTTTAACGACCAAAATACGTAACATACAAGAAATCGGAGTCTGGGAGGCACACGAGGTGCCCACGAGACAGGGGGAGCGCCCTACAGGGGGGCGGCCTCCTCTCTCGTGGGAGCCTCGTGTCCCTTTCGGACTACTTCTTTCTTCCTAAAATTCTTAAATAATTCAAAACTGAAAAATTGCCATTAGAGTTGTTTTGGAGTCGGTTTACTTACCGTACCATGTACCTATGCCTTTTCGGAGTCTTGAACATTCTGGAAAGTGTCCCTTATGTATTCCTAAGGGGTTATGGTTTCAATAATATTAGTTTCAATATTGATAGGATTACCTAAAATATAATGTTTAATTCTTTGCCCGTTTACCACCCTCGGATTTGTGCCTTCGAAGTTGTTGATTTTTATAGCACCAGAATGATAAACCTGCTCGATAACGTAGGGACCTTCCCATTTTGAGAGAAGTTTTCCTGCAAAAAATCTTAGAGTTGAATAATAACACATAATCTCCTACGTTAAACTCACGCTTTTGTATCCTCTTATCATGCCAGCGTTTGACTTTTTCTTTGAAAAGCTTGGCATTCTCATATGCTTGGGTTCTCCATTCATCAAGTGAGCTAATATCAAATAACCTTTTCTCACCGGCAAGTTTGAAGTCATAATTGAGCTCTTTAATAGCCCAATATGCTTTATGTTCAAGTTCAAGAGGTAAATGACATGCTTTTCCATAAACCATCTTATATGGAGACATACCCATAGGTTTTTTGTATGCAGTTCTATAGGCCCATAATGCATCATCAAGTTTTTTGGACCAATTCTTTCTAGATCTATTCAAAGTCTTTTGCAAAATTAATTTGAGCTCTCTATTGCTCAACTCTACTTGACCACTGGACTGCGGGTGATAAGGAGATGCGATTCTATGATTGACATCATACTTAGCGAGCATCTTACGGAAAGCACCATGAATAAAGTGTGAACCACCATCAGTCATAAGATATCTAGGGACTCCAAACCTCGTAAAAATAACTTCTTTAAGCATTTTAATAGAAGTGTTATGATCAGTGATGAGGGTACAAACCTAAGGTAGGGTCATAGGCCTGACCAATACGTCCTACCCAAGGTCACTACCCCAGAAGATAAGAAGACCCAGAATCCACTCGGCGAAGTAATCACTCGACCATCATTCCCCACTTTCACTCGACCGCGTGGGGAATGACTCGACCATATTGAAGACCAGGAATTGGAAGAGTGCACAACGGCCGGGCATTCATTCCTTAGTCTTCAAGAGCATTAAGAGCATTCAAGGTTGCCGTTACCAGTAACTCCCTTACTTTATGTACATTAAGCCCCTTGTAATGGAGGGGAGTTGGGGTCCTGGCGCGCTCTATATAAGCCGCCCCTTCCTCTGAGACAAGGGTTCGCACACTCTGTAATTCAACACACATAATCCAACCGACTGCCTCCAGGCACCGAGACATAGGGCAATTACTTCCTCCGAGAAGGGCCTGAACTCGTAAACATCGCGTGTACATCTTCGCCATAGCTAAGATCTTGCCTCTCCATACCTACCCCCCTTTCTACTGTCAGGCTTAGAACCACGACAGTTGGCGCCCACCATGGGGCAGGTGTCTTAGCGACTGATTGGTGAAGTTGCAAGTTCGTTTTTTGATCATCATCATGGTTTCCAGCGGCGAGATGGTTGAGGGCCAAGAGATCCGTCTTGGTGCGCTCGTTTTCGTCGCCGACGACTCGATGTGGCTTCAGGAAGCTCCGCTCGATGTTGAGGCGCTCCCCATCAGAGGGGTGACGCACTTTCGCGCGTGCGTTCGTGGTGTTCTTCTTCGACAGCCGTCGACCCAGTATCTGTCGGCTCCAGTGGCGTCCCCCCTTCCCGCTATCCGTCGCCGCAAGCGATCCGGTCGGTCGCGGCTTCAGCAGTGGGTGAGGCATGCAGTGGCTCGACGTTCGGCCACCCATCAAGTCGCGGCAATCGAGCCCGACAAAACTCTCCACGACCTGTTCGATCTGTTGATTGGCTCCGCGGAGACGGCGTCCGAGTGCGATAGCAGCGATCCTGCGGTTGAAGTCTTGATGGTCGATGGTCCGCGTATCCCACCTGGTTTTCGCCGCGAGGACGGCGAAGAGGCTAGTGGCAATCCATCATGGGTCCACGAGGAGTATCATCCCGAACCTCTCTCCTCGCAGCAGAGAGAGGATTTTCGTCGTTGCAATATGGACGCACTTCACACGCCCATCGCCGGAGAAACCCCCGAGGCTCGAGCGTTGGAGGAAGCGCGCTTAGCCAACTTGGCTGAGCGCACTCGACTGGATAACCTTCAGCGCGCTCTCGACGAGCGCGCCCAAGAGTGGATCCATGAATCCAGTCGACGACAACTTTTCCCGCCTCCACCTAAGGTATACTGCACGCCGATTTAGAATCTCACAGCTGCGGCCCGAATAGCAGAGTCCATGCAACCTTCCCAGTCGGAAGCTGGCAGAGGGCTGATGCAGATCCGGGCCCTACTCAGAGCAGCAGGAGAGCAGAATACAGCAGTATCTCAGTCGCGGAATAGGATTCACAGCAGATCCGTCACAGCGGACACAGTTCAGTCGGCTCACAACCTAAGATCGCCTCCGCGGCGTGAAGGCCGTGGGCAGTATGATCATCCACTCGACCGTGACAATCATCGTCGAGGACCCACGCCTCCTCCGAGGAGTGCGTCATACGTGCCTCGGCGGAATGATGATAGGCGCCGTCATAGTGGTGAGCGCAGGAATTCAATCAACCCAAGGGAACCGGGCTTCGACGCGAGGTCTATCCTCGTTCAAGGCCTGGTCGACCGGAACAGAGCACACAAAGAAGACCATGGCAGAGACCGTCCAAGTGGCAGCCGAGTGCATGTTTCTGGTCCCGAGTGTTTTAGCAGAGCCATCAGGGCAGCAGTGATACCTCCCAACTTCAGGCTGGCATCCGAGATTAGTAAGTTCACTGGTGAATCCAAGCCTGAAACTTGGCTTGAAGATTACCAAGTGGCTATGCAGATCGGGGGCAACAACGACGAGATAGCAATGAAGCATCTTCCCCTCATGTTGGAAGGGTCAACCCGAGCATGGCTGACACAGTTGGCTCCGGGCAGCATTCACAGTTGGGAAGAGCTATCCCGAGTGTTCGTGAGGACTTTCGAAGGCACGTGCAAGCGACCTAGAGGATTGCCTGAATTGCAGCACTGCGTGCAGAAGCCGAATGAGACTTTGAGAGAGTACATCCAGAGATGGTCCACCCTGCACCACACCGTCGAGAATGTTTCAGAGCATCAAGCCGTGTGCGCCTTCAAGGAAGGCGTCAAATACAGAGAGTTGGTCTTGAAATTCGGTCGGACTAGAGATATGACTCTGGCTCGAATGATGGAAATAACCATCCGGTACGCTAACGGAGAAGAAGAGGATCGACTCCGTAGCGGGAAGAGCAAACCAGTCGGGCAAGATACTGGTGGAGGTAACTCCAGTCGGAAGCAGAAGCGCAAGGCCGAGCCGGGAGCGCCCGGAGAGATTGCGGCAGTGAATCAAGGAAAGTTTAAGGGAAAACCTAAAGGGCCCTGGGCCCCTAAGAAGGTGAAGGACAAGGAAGGGAATGACGTGATGGATTTGTGAAAGTGCAACTATCCCTAGGTGGTTTTGGTAATTCATAACAACATATAGCTCATTGAGCTAATGCTATTCCAAGTCAAATATTTCAAGAAAGCTCAATGAATGGCATGGCATGGATGATGAAAGTGGATCCCTCAAAATATTAAGGACAAAGGATTGGCTCAAGCTCAAAAGCTCAAGACTCTACATTTTACATTTTAGTGATCCAAGATCACATTGAGTCTATAGGAAAAGCCAATACTATCAAGGAGGGATGAGGTGTTGCTTAATGAGCCTCTTGCTTCAAGTGCTTAGTGATATGCTCCAAAAACCCTCAACTACTTCCTCACATCCACATATGACCTAAACCCAAAGTCAAAATCGGTCCTATCGATTCTTTCTATCCGGCGCCACCGAGTTCAAATGTCATAGCCACTGCCACAAACCCTAGGCAAATCGGTCTCACCGATAGGGATCTCGGTCTCACCAAGATGGGATTGTAATCTCTCTGTTTCCATTCGTAACACTTCGGTCCAACCGAAGTGAGCGATCGGTCCCACCGAGATTGCAATGTAAACTCTCCGTTTCCCTTTCGTAACATTTCGGTCTCACCGAAAAGAGCGAATCGGTCCCACCGAGTTTACCTGACCAACTCTCTGGTTAGCTAATTACCAAAATTGGTCTCACCGAGTTTGTGTAATCGCTCTCACTGAGATTACGTTATGCCCTAACCCTAACCATATCGGTCCTACCGAGTTGCATGTCGGTCCCACTGAAATCACTAACGGTCACTAGGTTTACTAAATCGGTTCGACCGAGTTTGTTGATTCGGTCCCACCGAGTTTGGTAAATTGTGTGTAACGGTTAGATTTTGTGTGGAGGCTATATTATACCCCTCCACCTCCTCTTCATTCGTGGAGAGAGCCATCTGAACAAACCTACACTTCCAACTTACCAGTTCTGAGAGAGAACCACCTACTCATGTGTTGAGGCCAAGATATTCCATTCCTACCATATGAATCTTGATCTCTAGCCTTCCCCAAGTTGCTTTCCACTCAAATCTTCTTTCCACCAGATCCAAATCCTATGAGAGAGAGTTGAGTGGATCAACAAAGGCCACACAAGCTCGCCCCCACTTGGGAAGGCCCTTTCGTCATCACCAAGGTGCTCCACAATGGAGCATACCGTCTCTTCAACGTCGAACACAATAGAGATGAGCCGCGCGCCTGGAATGCGGATCTGCTCCGCCGTTTCTATTCTTAAATAGTTAAACCGATCGAATGTAATAAGGGATACATGTTAGCTTAATTATCGAAAGACATAATTTACTCCTTCCGAGTGGTTGTTGTTTATTTCTTTCTGTGTATGCTACTTTAGCCGCGAATCTATTTCGCCTGAACCTAAGTGATAAAAATCCTACCGAGTGGTGAGTCTGCCTCTCACTTGGGGGCTTAGCTGGAGCCTAGTGCTCGCCTAAGTGATAAAAATCCTACCAAGTGATGAGTCTGCCTCTCACTCGGGGGCTTAGCTGCAGCCCAGTGCTCGCCTAAGTGATAAAAATCCTACCGAGTGATGAGTCTGCCTCTCACTTGGGGGCTTAGCTGCAGCCCAGTGCTCGCCTAAGTGATAAAAATCCTACCGAGTGATGAGTCTGCCTCTCACTCGGGGGCTTAGCTGCAGCCCAGTGCTCGCCTAAGTGATAAAAATCATACCGAGTGATGAGTCTGCCTCTCACTCGGGGGACTTAGCTGCAGCCCAGTGTTGGAAATATGCCCTAGAGGCAATAATAAAAGTATTATTATATTTCAATGTTCATGATAATTGTCTTTTGTTCATGCTATAACTGTGTTATCCGGAAATCATAATACACGTGTGAACACATAGACCACAATATGTCCCTAGTGAGCCTCTAGTTGACTAGCTCGTTGTGATCAACAGATGGTCATGGTTTCCTGACTATGGACATTAGATGTCGTTGATAACGGGATCACATCATTGGGAGAATGATGTGATGGACAAGACCCAATCATAAGCATAGCATAAAAGATCGTATAGTTCGTTTGCTAGAAGCTTTGCCAATGTCAAGTATCTATTCCTTCGACCATGAGATCGTGTAACTCCCGGTTACCGTAGGAGTGCCTTGGGTGTATCAAACGTCACAACGTAACTGGGTGACTATAAAGGTGCATTACAGGTATCTCCGAAAGTATCTGTTGGGTTGACACGGATCGAGACTGGGATTTGTCACTCCGTATGACGGAGAGGTATCTCTGGGCCCACTCGGTAATGCATCATCATAATGAGCTCAATGTGACCAAGGTGTTGGTCACGGATCATGCATTACAAGATGAGTAAAGTGACTTGCGATAACGAGACCGAACAAGGTATTGGGATACCGACGATCAAGTCTCGGGCAAGTAACGCATCGATTGACAAAGGGAATTGCATACAGGGTTTGATCGAATCCTCGACATCGTGGTTCAACCGATGATATCATCGAGGAGCATGTGGGAGCCAACATGGGTATCCAGACTCCGCTGTTGGTTATTGCCCGAGAGTCGTCTCGGTCATGTCTGCGTGTCTCCCGAACCCGTAGGGTCTACACACTAAGGTTCGGTGGCGCTTAGGGTTAGTAGGAAGTCTAGTATGTGACTACGAATGTTGTTGAGTCCGGATGAGATCCCGGACGTCACGAGGAGTTCGGAAGGGTCCGGAGGTAAAGAATAATATATAGGAAGTGGTGTTTCGCCAGGGAAAGTTTCGGGGTTTCGGTAAAACGGGACCACCGGAAGGGTCCCGGGTCCACCGGTGGGGCCACCTATCCGGAGGGCCCCATGGGCTGAAGGGGAAGGAACCAGCCCACAAGGGGCTGGTGCGCCCCTAGGCCCACCCCCGCGCCTAGGGTTGAAACCCTAGGGGGGGGCGCCCACCCGGCTTGGGGCACTCCACCCCCTTGGTTGCTGCCCCCGGAGATTGGATCTCCGGGGCAGCCACTGTGGGCCTATATAAGGGGGGAGGGAGGGGCTGCTGTACCAACTCCCAAGGCGCAGCCCTCCCTCCCAACACATCTCCTCCTCCGTAAGAGCTCGTGAAGCCACAGCCGAGATCTTGCTTCTCCACCATCACCACGCCGTCGTGCTTGCCGGTGGAGCTGTCTTCCTCAACCTCTCTTTCCCTTGCTGGATCAAGAAGGAGGAGACGCCGCTCGTCCCGTCACGTGTGTTGAACGCGGAGGTGCTGTCCGTTCAGCACTTGGCATCGGTGATCTGAATCACGTTCGAGTACGACTCCATCATCACCTTGCAAGCTTCCGCACGCGATCTACAAGTGGTATGTAGATGCAAACTCTCTCTCGTTACTCGTTGCTTAGATGAACTCATAGATGGATCTTGGTGAAACCGTAGGAAAATTTTTAATTTTCTGCAACGTTCCCCAACACCCAGTGCTCGCCTAAGTGATAAAAATCCTACCGAGTGATTAGTCTGCCTCTCACTCGGGGGCTTAGCTGCAGCCCAAGTACGGGATAGCTAGCTAATTAGCTTTAAGCTAGCAATCAGTCTCGCCGGAAGCCTCACGCTTTATCTGACGACAACACGGGACACGCTGGGTTGGCCAAAAGGCTCGTATCGAGCCTTGTACTTTTATTGCTTTGATTTGATCTGATGTTTACAACACGGGGTACAACAGTATATAAAGAATCTAAGCTAGCCTACTCCAAATACTACTCGGATGATTGTACCAAGTCCGTGCCGGACTGGTCCACCTAGACGTGGTTGATTCCAACAATCACCCCCCCAACCATGATGTCCTCACTTCACAGCTTGAACGCCGATCCTTCCCCGCATCTCCGTGAACTTCTGTCGTCCCAAAGACTTGGTCAGGATGTCTGCAAGCTGGTCGTCGGTGCAAATGTAGTTGACTTCAATCTTCCCTTCTTCCACGCAATCTCGTATGTAATGATACCTTATATCAATGTGCTTACTTCTAGCATGATGCACTAGATTCTTACATAGAGCAATCGTGGATTTGTTGTTAACATAGAGCACCACTCCTTCCGGTTCCTTGTCAGTGAGGTCACCGAGTAGCCTTTCTAGCCACACACCTTGACCTGCCGCGGTTGCAGCTGCAATATACTCCGCTTCACAGGATGATAATGCAACCACCTTTTGCTTTTGTGATAGCCAACTCACAATGCTTCTTCCCAAGAAATATGCCACGCCCGAGGTACTTTTACGGTCGTCAATATCTCCTGCCAATTCGCTATCACTGTAGCCAAGTAGCTCCACCATCTCCTTCCGCTTTTCTCTATAATAGACATAACCGAAGTTAGTTGTCCCTTTGATGTACCTGAGTATTTGTTTCACAGCTGCCCAATGTTCTTTCGTGGGTGCTTCCATGAAGGGACTCACTACACCAACAGAATATGCCAAGTCTGGCCGTGTATTCACAAGATAACTTAGGCTTCCGACCACACTTCTATATTCCGTTGCATCAACCGCGGGTGCTTGGCTCCTCTTGCTAAGTTTAAGTCGAGGCTCCATTGGAACATGACTTGGATTGCAGTCCTCCATGCTACAGCTTTCAAGAATCTTCTTTGCATATGCCTCCTGGCATAGTGTGATCCCCTCCGGCTTTTGATGTACCTTGATCCCAAGATAGTAAGTCAAGAGCCCTAGATCACTCATCTTGAAAAGCTCCTTCATTTGTAGCCTGAATCTAGCAATCTCCTCCTCATCTGCTCCAGTTATCAAGAGATCATCAACATAGATGCCCACTAGGAGACGGTCCTTGCCTTTACCTCGCTTGTACATAGCATGCTCCAGCGGAATTTTCTCAAAACCAAGAGAAACTAGTGTACGATCAAGCTTGATGTTCCACGCCCGAGGAGCTTGGCATAGCCCGTACAATGCCTTGTGTAGTTTCAACACCTTGTGCTCCTCTCCCTTTTTTATGTAACCTGGTGGTTGCTTCACATATACTTCTTCTTTTAACTCCCTGTTCAAAAATGCGGATTTTACATCCATGTGATGTAGCCTCCAAGATTCTTGAGCCACGTGAGCTATAACTAGCCTCATCGATTCCATCCTTGTGACAGGAGCGAACACTTCCTCGAAGTCTACACCTTGCTCTTGCACGTATCCTTTGGCTACGAGCCTTGCCTTATGCTTCACCAAGTTTCCTTCGGCATCTTTCTTGACCTTGTATACCCACTTGAGCCCTATGATTTTATGGTCGTTGGGTGGATCCACGAGCTCCCATGCATTGTTGTCTCGGATCGATCCCAACTCCTCATCCATAGCACGATGCCAACACTCCTCCGTATTTGCATCTTCAAATTTCGTCGGTTCCTCGACTCTAAGCAGATATTGTCGTCCACTTCTTTTTATTTTCACTGGATTTTTCTTCGGATATAAATCCACCACTGGCCGAAGACGGACTGGTGTTGGCGGACGCTCCCTTGTCTCCTATTCAGTCGAAGACGAGGAATTTTCATCCGGAGTTTCCAAACTCCCAATTTCTGGCGAATCATGTTCCTCCGAACTGGCTGCATCCCCATCAGATTAAGAATCCAAAACATGTGTATCATCTTCACGTACATGGTCTTCACGTACGTTTTTTTTGAGAAATCTCGCCTGCTTTATTTATTCAGAAGCAATTGTCATAGGTACAAGATCGGGATCATGAGGATTGCCCAACCAAACATGTCTACCTATATCTAGGTTGCAAGCAAATTTGGCGAGATTATGAGCTTCAAAATTGAAGTTCCTACGCTTGAAAACAAAAGAGCAAGTAATAAAACTATTACAATGGTTCATTATTTCATGCACCAATGAAGCATTGGGGCCTCCTGTACCCCTGTTGATGTCATTAACCGCTTCTTGGCAGTCCGATGCCACGTGAATCTTCTGCTGTCCTAGGTCATCTGCTAGAGCAAGAGCTTCCCGGCATGCATATGTCTCCAGGGTTAGAGGGTCCGTAATACCATAATAAACCATAGCTGAGGAGCCCAGATAGTGCCCATCCTGGTCACAGCAAAAGGCAGCGACCGCTCCTCCTCTCCGTGAGCGACCCACAGCCCCGTCAACATTAATTTTTGCAGTGCCTGTAGGAGGAGGAAGCCACCGTTTCGGTTGTGGTGGTGCAGGTACAGATTGTTCGTGCACTCTTCCCACAACTAAGTGACCTAGCTCATCGATGTAATTATTTATAAAAGAAGCCGTTTGCTGGGGGTTCTGGAATATAGATTCATAGATAGCCTTCCTCCTCGCAAACCATATAGACCATAGTGTGATGACCATCCTTGTGAAGCTAGCCTGGTCTAGTTTTTCATATAGATCAAACAGCCATATTCTTGAGTTGGATTCATCATTTTCAGCCATGATTGACACCAAGTTTTCCTCCAAAAGAGCCCACACGCACCGAGACATCATGCATGCTACCAACGCATGTCTCCAAGAATCCTCACAGCCACACAGCGGGCAAAATTCTCTTTCTGACATGTTTCTTCTTTTCAGGACATCCGTTGTAGGGAGTGAGTGATGAGCTAGCCTCCATAGAAAGATCCTCACCTTTGACGGGATTTTAAATTTCCACAAGGAAGTCCAAGCTTTTTCGTCCTTCTCGGTGTGAGATGTTCCGCTACTTCCATTTAACCACTCCTCCCTCTGTAATTTTGTCTTAAGCAAAAACTTATAAGCCGAACTGACACTAAATTTGCCTTTCTTGTCTGGATACCATGCCCAAAAATCCTCAACGTTGCGGGTGCATACCGGAACCTTCAATATAGCCTCAACATCTATTGGCAAAAACACGGACCGGACCAAATCCTCATTCCACGAGGCTGTCGCCGTGGAGAGCAGCTCCGAAACTTGCCTGGGAGGGTGAGCAACCAGCGAGACAATAGGCCGTGGCGTCATCTCCTTCGGAATCCAGTTATCCATCCAAATCTCCGTTGATTGTCCATTACCAATCCGACGAATGAGCCCCTGCCTCAACAGATCCCGTCCTTCCAATATAGCCCGCCAAATCTGAGACGGCCTTGGTCCCAACTCCACAGCAAGAACCGAATTGTTTGGATAATATGCGGCCTTCAAAATTCTTGTGCTCAAACTCATTGGTTCTTGTAGTAGTCGCCAGGCTTGGCGAGCCAACAGGGCTAGATTGAAAATCTCTAGATCCCTGAATCCTATCCCGCCTAGATGTTTAGGACGTGTCATCACATCCCAGGAAACCCAAGCCGGCTTACGTTGTCCCTGTTTGCATCCCCACCAAAACTTCCTGATTATGGATTTTATATGATCACATAAACCTCTTGGGAGTTTGAAACATGACATCGAGAACACCCGAATGGCCTGGGCCACTGATTTAATTAGCACATCTTTTCCACCTGCTGATAGGCATTTGCTCATCCAACCTTTTACCTTGTCCCAAACTCTGTCACTCAAATATTTGAAAGTACCCTTTTTTGAGTGGCCCACGTCTGTTGGCAAACCCAAATATCTGTCGCTTAATGATTCATTAGGGACCTGCAAATGGCCTTTGACCGCAGCACGTACTATCTCTGGGCTTCCCTTACTGAAAAAGATTGAAGATTTATCTTTGTTGATCCGTTGGCCTGATGCCAAACAATATGTATTCAACAGGTTTGATACTGCTTCCGCTCCATCAACACTCGCCCTGAAAAACAGCAGGCTATCATCCGCGAATAAAAGGTGATTCACCGCCGGAGCCGACGGTGCCACCTTAATGCCGCTGAGCTGGGATGATTGATTTTGGGATTTTAAGAGGCACGAAAGGCCCTCTGCTGCTAACAAGAAGAGGTATGGAGAGATTGGATCTCCTTGTCAAATCCCCCTCGTAGGATGAAAAGCTTCTGACTTCACACCATTGAACATGACTAAAAAAGAAACTGATCTCACCATATTCATCACAACGGAAACCCATGGTGCCGCAAAACCCAATTTCTCCATAATCGATCGCAAGTAGGACCACTCCACTCGATCGTATGCCTTCATCATGTCAAGTTTCAGTGCTGCAAAACTGTTATTCTTTGACCTGTTTCTCTTCATAAAATGCAAGCATTCATAGGCCGAGATTATGTTGTCAGTAATGAGTCTTCCTAGCACAAAGGCCGACTGCTCCTCCGAAATTATCTCCGGAAGAATTAGCTTGAGGCGATTTGCTAGAACTTTCGAGGCGATCTTGTAAAACACGTTACATAAGCTTATGGGCCGGAACTGAGATAACAAGTTTGGATTAGATACCTTAGGAATAAGGACCAGAAGGGTGTCGTTCAGACATGCAGGGCTCTCCTCGCCCCTCACAATGGCCAGTACTGCTCTCGTGACTGCTTCTCCACATACATCCCAGTGTCTCTGAAAAAGTGTGCTGGAAACCCATCTGGACCGGGAGCTTTTGTAGGAAACATTTGGAAAAGAGCGGTCTTAACCTCCTTCGCTTCATACGGAGCCAACAATGCTGCATTCATTTCTGCAGTAACCTTCGTAGGCACATGCTGAAGAACGTCCTGCACCCCCTCCACTCCCTCTGAAGTGTACAACTGTTTATAAAAGTCCAAAGCCATCTGCTGCATCTCCGTTAGTTCCGTGGTTAATTCTCCATCTGGTTTCTGCAAGGCCTTTATCAGATTCTTCCTTCTCCGCATAGAGGCTCGCATGTGGAAAAAACGAGAGTTACGGTCCCCTTAGCTAGACACTGGACACGAGACCTCTGTCTCCACATCAACTCTTCACGCAAATAGAGCTCGATTAGACGGTCGTTAATTTTGATCTCCGCATGAGAAGGTCCGGCCCTTGTTATGTCACTCCGAAGGCGATCTAGCTCTTTCTTGAGGCTTTGTATCTCTCCTCTCACACTACCGAAAGTTGATCTTGACCATACGCCAAGGTTACTTGCTAGGGCCTCGAGATTTGCGCGAACTTCACCCACCATTTGATTATGACCGTTGGGCTCCCAGGCTGCATCCACCGTGGGTTTCAACTCAGGGTGAGTGTCCCACATCACCTCGTACCTGAACTGCTTCGTTTGCTTCAGTCCTCTGCTTGGTTGGGTTAGCTGAAGTAATATGGCCGAATGATCAGATGTCGCTGATATGACATGTTGTACAGCCGCCTGTGGGTACAGACCACACCAGTCCACCGATCCCAAAGCTCTATCTAGCCTGACTCGCGTATACGATCCGCATGTTACTTTTTTCTCATAAGTCCACTTCATGCCCTTGTAGACAAGGTCGAGTAGACCGCAAACATCTACCGCATCTCTGAAGCCCTGGATCTATGACTGACTTCTCGAGCCAATACCATCATGTTCATCATGCTTCATTACTTCATTGAAGTCCCCAATACACACCCACGGCATATCTTGGAGAGTGGACAGATTTTTCATCATATTCCATGTGTGATAGCGAAGATGGGTCTGGGCTTCACCATAGAAACACGAAAGCCTCCACGGTTGATCTCCTAGACCTGTCACCTTGCCATCTATGTGGTACTTGGAGTAACCCAAAATATCGATGTTTATTTCATTATTCCAAAACATAGCTAAGCCTCCACTCCTACCGGAGGCATCAACAGCAAAAGAACAATCATAACCTAAAGAACTTTTTAAGTTTTCAGCTCTCTCCCCACTTATTTGGGTTTCAACTATACAAAGCACTTTAGGGGCAAACTTATTCGCGAGTTCGCGAAGTTCTTGAACTGTCGGGGCGTTGCCAATCCCCCGGTAGTTCCAGCAAAGAAGATTCATTGCGTTCGGCGGTCCTCCGTCACGGAGGCCGCCGCTCTCGCGTCCGAGCTCTTTACCCCATTGGGGTTCTTCTTCACCATATCAGCCAACCCCTCTTTGTCACTTGAACTTGCTGGCTTCCCCGACTGGCCCATGAGTTTTGACCGTTTTGTATCTTGCTTCGGTGGTGGACTAATTGGGACCCCTTTCTCATTCCCAATAGGCTTCGGCACTGGTACCAGTTCCATCCCCGTCAGTTTGGCGTTCGGGGAGATAACAACCTGGTCAGACGCCCGCTTCCTTGTGGTGTCCAGCTCCATGCCCTCAGCTGCCTCTCCATCATGGCTTGTCCCGGGGTTATGCACCATATGCTCCTCCTTCTGCTAATTCTGAAAGTTGTTTTGCCTGTTCCTGTTGCGACGTCGGGTTCCCCAGGCAGTGGTTGCCGGGGCCCTAAGATTTTTGAACACAAGAGCAGAAGGGGGATGCACCCCGTCGCCATGTTCTTTAAACTCGTGCCCCATCATGCCGCAAACCTGACACCAGTCTGGCAGTCGCTCATACTTCACCGCAAAAATCTCCCTCTGGCCTCCCCGGATCAAGGATATGGCCTTCTTCAGAGGTTGACGAACATCCAACCGGACTCTCACTCTATAAAAATTTCCTCCAAAATCAAACGAGGAAGGCTCTGAGTCGACGAAATCGCCAATCTTTGATGCAAGCGCCTGGATCTTCCCGTGGTAAGCCATTGGAAGCTCAATGATCCTTTGCCCATATCCCAAAAGTCCACAGTTCAATCGACGATGGTTTTGAGAAACCATCATACGGGGCGATGATGACTGGGTTCCCCCTGAAGTGCCACGGGCCCCCCTGTGATACTCTCTCTCAATCCCCCAAACAATCAAACTGCATCTGAAAAAGATTCTCCTCCAAAGTCTTGATCTTGACTGGCCTTGCAAGGTCCCATGTTGTTCTCATCTTGCGGAAGAACCAATAGGTGCTGAAGTCCTTCTCCATATGGACTCGAGCTATGATCATCCATCGGAGCGCCGCCTCCTCTGGGGCATCGTCATCCTCGAAAATCACATCATCTAGATCATCTTCCTTGAGGGCCAAATCTTGCATCATCTCCTCCAGATTGCTCTTCCCCTTGCGATCAGCCACCGACGCCTTCCCCCTGCCTGCCATCGCGATCGGACCTGCGGGCAAACCGATCTACTCGAAGGTGGAAAAACCCTAGCGCTCCAGAACTGCGAGATCAGCCTTCGGACCTTGGCAGCGCAGGACTACCCCGGACCCGAAGCTGCCGATCCTACTTCTTCGGTACGAGGGAAAGCAAACTCAACGTCGCCAAAAACGGCGAGAGAACAGAAACCCTAGTGAGAGGGAAAAAAGAAGAAGGGAGCGTGCCTTCACGTACGTGGCCTTCATGTCCTTGTGGTGCAGCATATGGGCTGCTGGAAACGCCTCTAGTGGACAGACTTTTTGCTCCCGGGCTGACCGGTGCTGGGCCTCTAGGGCCACGAGCAGGGGTGGCATGTTCTTGTCCTGATGGAACAACGTCACCAGGACGAGCGCTGCGCACGCTGCTGCCAGGCGTGTCGTACGTGCCTCGGGTGCGTCGGCTGTTGGTACCTTTCGCGCGTGTGAAGCAGCGGAAGTTGCTGGTGCGCCTCCTTTTTCTGCTGCACCGCCCACGCCATTTGTTGTGGCCGACGTCTCCGGTTGATCATCAATATCAGCATGCTCGTAATCATTGTAAACAACGTTGAAAATATCATCGGAAGACGGGTATACCGGCTCGGTGGAGTTCCAATTCCAGGACTTATCTTCTTCAAAGACCACATCGCGCGTCACAACCACCTTATTGGTTGAGGGGTTGCACGCACGGTACGCCTTCGTGCCTTTTTCATAGCCAACCAACATCATTGGAGTACTCCGATCCGCCAATTTGCTAGTATGCCCGGTCACTGTCTTCACATGCGCTACGCACCCGAAAGTGCGAAGATGATCAACCATGGGCTTGTGTCCGTACCATGCTTCGTACGGCGTCATCCCAACCACACTCTTGGTTGGAGCCCGGTTCATCAAGTAAACGGCCGTATTGACCGCCTCACACCAAAACTTGCCTGGCATGCCTTTGCTCTTGAACATGCTTCGTGCCATCGCCACGACGGTTTGATTCCTCCGTTCCACAACATCGTTTTGCTGCGGTGAATATGGTGCCGTAAGATACCTCTTGATCCCTTCAGCTTCGCAAAATTCCTGAATGCATGAGACTTGAATTCACCCCCCCGATCGATACGGAGGGCCTTCAACTTGGCTTCATATTCTACTTCAGCCGCCATCTTTATTATCCCGAAGGCTTGCAAAGCTTGATCCTTCATCTTCAACAACATGATCCACATGAATCTGCTGAAGTCGTCGACGACGAGCAAGAAGTATCTGTTTCCGGCAGGGGTGGCCGGTGTAATTGGTCCTCACAAGTCTCCGTGGACCAACTCAAGGGCTTTACTCGCTCTAAAGTTTCCCTCTCTTGGGAACGGGGCTCGCCTTTGTTTCCCAATGAGACAACCGTCGCACACTTGGTCGACATGATTGATGCACGGTAGACCACGTACCATCTCCTTTTGTCCAAGTTGCCGAAGAGCCTGGAAATTTAGATGACCGTAGTGCGCGTGCCACTTCCATGCCGAGTCGTCCATGCTTGACAGCAGACATACCGGATCCACACGATCCAAGTTCAGGACGTAGAGCCTGTTTGGTGACCTCTGCACCTTCATATTCAACATCCTCTAACGATCATACCCCCATAGAAAGCCATCTTCGAGCACAATCTTGCAACCACGCTCCTCAAGCTGGACAAGACTTATAATGCTACTCTTTAGCTTGGGAATGTAGTACGCATCTGTGAGTACCTTGTGACTGCCATTCTTCAACTCAAACAGGACAGTACATCGCCCTGCGATGTCAACGGTCCATCCGTCACCGAACCGAACCGTGCCACCCACCGAAACACTAAGCTCAGAAAACTGGTCCTTGTTGCCGGTCATGTGGTTGCTAGTGCCCGTGTCGAGGTACCACACGTGCCTCGGCGTGTTCATCCTCTTCTTATCATGAAGATAAACTGCCTCCTCTATGAGCATGACAACCTCTATAGCCGGCGCCTTTGGAGCTGGACTATCCTCATCCATTAGCTCACATACTTTGACCATGAGCATCATGTCTCCATCATCACCTCCTTTGGCCATGAGAGCTTTCTCCTTCGGTGGTTTCTTGCAATCCGACTTGAAGTGCCCCATGATGCCACAGTTGTGACACTTGATCTTGCGCTTGTCGAAGTTCTTCTTCTTTGGAGCGCCGTCGCCAGCGTTCTTCTTACTTTGCTCTTTTGGCGCACGATCTTGGCGAGTGTTGCTACTAGAGCCCTCGCCTCCTCTCCTTGAGTCCAGTGCCAGCCATTGAGCCCGTGTGAGCATGACATTCTCATCATTCCTCCCATCCCCGAGACTGTACCACATACGCTTGTTGTGAGCCTTGTAGCGTCCGACGAGATCGTCGATGGAGAGAGTCTCGAGATCGACGCACTGCTCGATCGCCGTGACAATTTGCAGGTACCGGGGAGGGGCTGCGTGCAAGAACCGCCGGACAACCGAGGTCTCCGTGAGGTTTTCACCAAGCGCGCGGATCCGATTGACGAGAGTAGCCGCCCGTGAAGCGAATGTTGGGGAACGTTGCAGAAAATTAAAATTTTTCCTACGGTTTCACCAAGATCCATCTATGAGTTCATCTAAGCAATGAGTCATAGGAGAGAGTTTGCATCTACATACCACTTGTAGATCGCGTGCGGAAGTTTGCAAGGGGATGGTGATGATGGAGTCGTACTCGACGTGATTCGAATCACCGATGTCCAAGTGCTGAACGGACAGCACCTCCGCGTTCAACACACGTACGGGACGGGAGACGTCTCCTCCTTCTTGATCCAACAAGGGGGAAGGAGAGGTTGAGGAAGCTCGCTCCAACGGCAGCACGACGGCGTGGTGGTGTTGGTGCAGCAGTACTCCGACAGGGCTTCGCCAAGCGCTTATGGAGGAGGAGAGGTGTTGGGGAGGGGAGGGGCTGCGCCTTGGAGATGGGTACAGCAGCCCTCCCCCACCCCTCTATTTATAGGGGAAGGGGCAAGGGGGGCCGGCCCCTCTAGATGGGATCTAGAGGGGGGCGGCCAGGGAGGGGAGGCTTGCCCCCCAAGCAAGGGGGGCGCCCCCCTCAGGGTTTCCCCCCCAACCCTAGGCGCATGGGCCCAAGGTGGGGGCGCGCCCAGCCCTCCAGGGGCTGGCTCCCTCCCCTTTGCGGCCCATGTGGCCCTCCGAGAGGGGTGGCCCCTCCCGGTGGACCCCCGGAACCCCTCTGCTGGTCCCGGTACATTACCGATATACCCCCGAAACTTTCCGGTGTCCGTATGACAACTTCCCATATATAAAACTTCACCTCCGGACCATTCCGGAACTCCTCGTGGCGTCCGGGATCTCATCCGGACTCAACAACATTCGGTAGTCACATACTAGTCTTCCTAATAACCCTAGCGCCACCGAACCTTAAGTGTGTAGACCCTACGGGCTCGGAGACACGCAGACATGACCGAGACGACTCTCGGGCAATAACCAACAGCGGATCTGGATACCCATGTTGGCTCCCACATGCTCCTCGATGATTTCATCGGTTGAACCACGATGTCGAGGATTCGATCAAAACCCTGTATGCAATTCCCTTTGTCAATCGGTACGTTACTTGCCCGAGACTCGATCGTCGGTATCCCAATACCTTGTTCAGTCTTGTTACCGGCAAGTCACTTTACTCGTACCATAATGCATGATCCCGTGGCCAACACCTTGGTCACATTGAGCTCATTATGATGATGCATTACCGAGTGGGCCCAGAGATACCTCTCCGTCATACGGAGTGACAAATCCCAGTCTCGATCCGTGTCAACCCAACAGATACTTTTGGAGATACCTGTAATGCACCTTTATAGTCACCCAGTTACGTTGCGACGTTTGATACACCCAAGGCACTCCTACGGTATCCGGGAGTTACACGATCTCACAGTCGAAGGAAGAGATACTTGACATTGGTAAAGCTCTAGCAAACGAACTACACGATCTTTGTGCTATGCTTAGGATTGGGTCTAGTCCATCACATCATTCTCCTAATGATGTGATCCCGTTATCAATGACATCCAATGTCCATAGTCAGGAAACCATGACTATCTGTTGATCACAACGAGCTAGTCAACTAGAGGCTTACTAGGGACATATTGTGGTCTATGCATTCACACGTGTATTATGATTTCCGGATAATACAGTTATAGCATGAATAAAAGACAATTATCATGAACAATGAAATATAATAATACTTTTATTATTGCCTCTAGGGCATATTTCCAACAGTCTCCCACTTGCACTAGAGTCACCAATCTAGTTACATTGTGATGAATCGAACACCCATAGAGTTCTGGTGTTGATCATGTTTTGCCCGCGAGAGAGGTTTAGTCAAAGGATCTGCGACATGCAGATCCGTGTGCACTTTGCAAATCTCTATGTCTCCATCTTGAACATTTTCACAGATGGAGTTGAAACGACGCTTGATGTGCTGGTCTTCTTGTGAAACCTGGGCTCCTTGGCAAGGGCAATAGCTCCAAGGTTGTCACGAGAAGAGTTTGATCGGCCCCGACGCATTGGGTATGACTCCTAGGTCGGTGATGAACTCCTTCACCCAAATTGCTTCATCGCTGCCTCCGAGATTGCCATGTACTCCGCTTCACACGTAGATCCCGCCACGACGCTCGCTTGCACCGCACCACCATCTTGCTCCACCATTCAACATATACACGTATCTGCTTTGTGACTTAGAGTCATCCAGATCCGAGTCGAAGCTAGCGTCGACGTAACCCTTTATGACGAGCTCTTCGTCTCCTCCATAAACAAGAAACATGTCCTTTGTCCTTTTTAGGTACTTCAGGATATTCTTGACCGGTGTCCAGTGTTCCTTGCCGGGATTACTTTGGTATCTTGCTACCAAACTTACGGCAAGGTTTACATCGGGTCTATTATACATCATGGCATACATATAGATCCTATGGCTGAAGCATAGGGATGACACTCATCTCTTCTTTATCTTTTGCCGTGGTCGGTGACTGAGCCGAGCTCAATCTCACACCTTGTAACATAGGCAAGAACCCCTTCTTGGACTGATCCATTTTGAACCTTTTCAAAATCTTATCAAGGTATGTGCTTTGTGAAAGACCTATGAGGCGTCTCGATCTATCTCTATAGATCTTGATGCCTAATATATAAGCAGCTTCTCCAAGGTCCTTCATTGAAAAACACTTATTCAAGTAGGCCTTAATGCTGTCCAGAAGTTTTGTATCATTTCCCATCAAGAGTATGTCATCTACATATAATAGGAGAAATGCTACAGAGCTCCCACTCACTTTCTTGTAAACGCAGGCTTCTCCATAAGTCAAGATAAACTAAACGCTTTGATCATCTCATCAAAGCGAATGTTCCAACTCCGAGATGCTTGCACCAGTCCATAAATGGATCGCTGGAGCTTGCATACTTTGTTAGCGTTCTTAGGATCGACAAAACCTTCCGGCTGCATCATATACAGCTCTTCCTTAAGATGTCCGTTAAGGAATGACGTTTTGATGTCCATCTGCCATATCTCATAATCATAGTATGCGGCAATTGCTAACATGATTCAGATGGACTTCAACTTCGCTACGGGAGAGAATGTCTCGTCGTAGTCTATCCCTTGAACTTGTCGATAACCCTTAGCGACAAGTCGAGCCTTATAAATGGTAACATTACCATCCGCGTCCGTCTTCTTCTTAAAAATCCATTTGTTTTCTATCGCTCGCCGATCATCGGGGAAGTCTGTCAAAGTCCATACTTTGTTTTCATACATGGATTCTATCTCGGATTTCATGGCTTCAAGCCATTTGTTGGAATCTGGGCCCGCCACCGCTTCTTCATAGTTCGAAGGTTCACCGTTGTCTAACAACATGATTTCCAGGACAGGGTTACCGTACCACTCTGTGCGGATGCGTGTCCTTGTGGACCTCGAGTTCAAGAGCAACTTGATCCGAAGTACCTTGATCATCATCATTGGTTTCCTCTTCAGTTGGTGTGGGCATCACAGGAACATTTTCCTGAGCTGCACCACTTTCCCGTTCGAGAGGCAGTACTTCATCGAGTTCTACTTTCCTCCCACTTACTTCTTTCGAGAGAAACTCTTTTTCCAGAAAGCATCCGTTCTTTGCAACAAAGGTCTTGCCCTCGGATCTTAAGTAGAAGGTATACCCGACAGTTTCCTTAGGGTATCCTATGAATACGCATTTTTCCGACTTGGGTTCGAGCTTTTCAGGTTGAAGTTTCTTGACATAAGCATCGCATCCCCAAACTTTTAGAAACGACAGCTTAGGTTTCTTCCCAAACCATAATTCATACGGTGTCGTCTCAACGGATTTAGACGGTGCCCTATTTAAAGTGAATGTAGCTGTCTCTAGAGCGTATCCCCAAAATGACAACGGTAAATCGGTAAGAGACATCATAGACCGCACCATATCTAATAGAGTGTGATTACGACGTTCGGACACACCGTTTCGCTGAGGTGTTCCAGGCGGCGTGAGTTGTGAAACGATTCC
Organism: Aegilops speltoides; assembly: GCA_021437245.1. NCBI lineage: Eukaryota > Viridiplantae > Streptophyta > Magnoliopsida > Poales > Poaceae > Aegilops > Aegilops speltoides. Next base: position 492,285,400 of record CM038144.1, read on the forward strand.
ACACTTCCTTAAGTGTGTACCAAATTCGTGACTTAAGTATTCTCCTCCACGATCTGATCATAGGAACTTTATCTTTCGGTCACGTTGATTCTCCACCTCATTCTGAAATTCCTTGAACTTTTCAAAGGTCTCAGACTTGTGTTTCATTAAGTAGACATACCCATATCTACTTAAGTCATCAGTGAGAGTGAGAACATAACGATATCCTCCGCGAGCCTCAACGCTCATTGGACCGCACACATCGGTATGTATGATTTCCAACAAGTTGGTTGCTCGCTCCATTGTTCCGGAGAACGGAGTCTTGGTCATTTTGCCCATGAGGCATGGTTCGCATGTGTCAAATGATTCATAATCAAGAGACTCTAAAAGTCCATCAGCATGGAGCTTCTTCATGCGCTTGACACCAATGTGACCAAGGCGGCAATGCCACAAGTATGTGGGACTACCGTTATCAACTTTACATCTTTTGGCATCCACACTATGAACATGTGTAATATTACGCTCGAGATTCATTAAGAATAAACCATTGACCATCGGAGCATGACCATAAAACATATCTCTCATATAAATCGAACAACCATTATTCTCGGACTTAAATGAGTAGCCATCTCGTATTAAACGAGATCCAGATACAATGTTCATGCTCAAACTTGGCACTAAATAACAATTATTAAGGTTCAAAACTAATCCCGTGGGTAAATGTAGAGGAAGCGTGCCGACGGCGATCACATCGACTCTGGAACCATTCCCGACGCGCATTGTCACCTCGTCCTTCGCCAGTCTCCGTTTATTCCGCAGCTCCTGCTGTGAGTTACAAATATGAGCAACGGCACCGGTATCAAATACCGGGAGTTACTACGAGTACGGTAAGGTACACATCAATTACATGTATATCAAATATACCTTTAGTGTTGCGGCCTTCTTATCCGCTATGTATTTGGGGCAGTTCCGCTTCGGTGACCCTTCCCTTGCAATAAAAGCACTCGGTCTCGTGCTTGGATCCATTCTTTGACTTCTTCCCGCAATCGGCTTACGGGCGTGGCAACATCTTTGCCGTCCTTCTTGAAGTTCTTATTCCCTTGCCCTTCTTGAACTTAGTGGTCTTATTGACCATCAACACTTGATGTTCTTTCTTGATTTCAGCCTCTGCTGACTTCAAATCGAGAACACTTCAGAATGGTCTTCACCATCCCTGCATGTTGTAGTTCATCACAAAGCTCTTGTAGCTTGGTGGGAGCGATCGAGGATTCTGTCAATGACCGCCTCATCTGGGAGGTTAATGTTCACCGGGTCATACTGGTTGTGCAACCCGCACATCTTTAGGATGTGCTCACCGTGAGAACTGTTTTCCTCCATCTTACAATCTGTAGAACTTGTCGGAGACATCATATCTCTCGACCCGGGCATGAGCTTGGAAAACAAGTTTCAGCTCTTCGAACATCTCATATGCTCCGTGATGCTCAAAACGCTTTTGGAGCCCCGGTTCTAAGTTGTAAAGCATGCCGCACTGAACGAGGGAGTAATCATCAGCACGTGTCTGCCAAACGTTCAAATCGTCTTGCAGTGCTGGGAGAGCAGGTGGGTCACCTAACGGTGCTTCTAGGACATATTGTTTCTCGGCAGCTATGAGGATGATCCTCAGGTTCCGGACCCAGTCCGTATAGTTGCTGCCATCACCTTTCAGGTTGGTTTTCTCTAGGAACGCGTTGAAGTTCATGTTGACATGAGCGTTGGCCATTTTATCTACAACACATATTTGCAAAGGTTTTAGACTAAGTTCATGATAATAAAGTTCTAATCAAATTATGAACTCCCACTTAGATTAGACATCCCTCTAGTCATCTAAGTGTTACACGATCCGAGTCGACTAGGCCGTGTCCGATCATCACGTGAGACGGACTAGTCATCGTCGGTGAACATCTTCATGTTGATCGTATCTTCCATACGACTCGTGTTCGACCTTTCGGTCTCCGTGTTCGAGGCCATGTCGTACATGCTAGGCTCGTCAAGTTAACCCTAAGTGTTTTCTTGTGTAAAACTGTCTTACACCTGTTGTATGTGAATGTAAGAATCCATCACACCCGATCATCACGTGGTGCTTAGAAGCGACGAACTGTAGCAACGGTGCACAGTTAGGGGGGAACACTTCTTGAAATTTTGTAAGGGATCATCTTATTTACTACCGTCGTCCTAAGTAAACAAGATGCATAAACATAATAAACATCACATGCAATTATATATAGTTGTGACATGATATGGCCAATATCATACAGCTCCATTGATCTCCATCTTCGGGGCTCCATGATCATCTTGTCACCGGCTTGACACCATGATCTCCATTCATCATGATCTCTATCATCGTGTCTTCATGAAGTTGTCATGCCAACGACTACTTCTACTTCTATGGCTAACGCGTTTAGCAATAAAGTAAAGTAGTTTACATGGCGTTCTTCAATGACACGCAGGTCATACAAAAATAAAGACAACTCCTATGGCTCCTGCCGGTTGTCATACTCATCGACATCCAAGTCGTGAATCCTATTACAAGAACATGATTTCATACATCACAATTCATCATTCATCACAACTTCTGGCCATATCACATCACATGATCAATCGCTGCAAAAACAAGTTAGACGTCTTCTAATTGTTGTTGCATCTTTTACGTGGCTGCAATTGGGTTCTAGCAAGAACGTTTTCTTACCTACGAATAACCACAACGTGATTTTGTCAACTTCTATTTACCCTTCATAAGGGCCCTGTTCATCGAATCCGCTCCAACTAAAGTGGGAGAGACAGACACCTGCCAGCCACCTTATGCAACTAGTGCATGTTAATCGGTGGAACCGGTCTCACGTAAGCGTACGTGTAAGGTTGGTCCGGGCTGCTTCATCCCACAATACCGTTGAAGCAAGAAAAGACTAGTAGAGGCAAGTAAGTTGACAAGATCCACGCCCACAACAAAATTGTGTTCTACTCGTGCATTAGAGAACTACGCATAGACCTAGCTCTGATACCACTGTTGGGGAACATTGCAGAAAATTAAAAATTTTCCTACGGTTTCACCAAGATCCATCTATGAGTTCATCTAAGCAACGAGTCATAGGAGAGAGTTTGCATCTACATACCACTTGTAGATCGCGTATGAAGCTTGCAAGGGATGGTGATGATGGAGTCGTACTCGGCGTGATTCAATCACCGATGTCCAAGTGTCGAACGGACAGCACCTCCGCGTTTAACACACGTGCGGGCGGGAGACGTCTCCTCCTTCTTGATCCAGCAAGGGGAAGGAGAGGTTGAGGAAGCTCGCCCAACGGCAAAGACGACGGCGTGGTGGTGTTGGTGCAGATGTACTCGGCTGGGCTTCGCCAAGCGCTTATGGAGGAGGAGAGGTGTTGGGAGGGAGGGCTGCGCCTTGGAGATGGTACAGCAGCCCTCCCCCACCCCTCTATTTATAGGGGAAGGGCAGGGGCCCCCTCTAGATGGGATCTAGAGGGGGGGTGGCAGGGAGGAGGCTTGCCCCCAAGCAGGGCGCCCCCTCGGGTTTCCCAACCCTAGGCGCATGGGCCCAAGGTGGGGCGCGCCCAGCCCTCAAGGGTTGGCTCCTCCCTTTGCGCCCATGTGGCCCTCCGGAGGGGTGGCCCCTCCGGTGGACCCCGGAACCCCTCTGCTGGTCCCAGACATTACCGATATACCCCAAAACTTTCCGGTGTCCGTATGACAACTTCCCATATATAAACTTCACCTCCGGACCATTCCGAACTCCTCGTGACGTCCGGGATCTCATCCGGACTCGAACAACATTTGGTAGTCACATACTAGTCTTCCTAATAACCCTAGTGTCACCGAACCTTAAGTGTGTAGACCCTACGGGCTCGGGAGACACGCAGACATGACCGAGACGACTCTCGGGCAATAACCAACAGCGGATCTGGATACCCATGTTGGCTCCCACATGCTCCTCGATGATTTCATCGGTTGAACCACGATGTCGAGGATTCGATCAAAACCACAGATGCAATTCCTTTGTCAATCGGTGTGTTACTTGCCCGAGACTCGATCGTCGGTATCCCAATACCTTGTTCAGGTCTCGTTACGGCAAGTCACTTTACTCGCATCCGTAATGCATGATCCCGTGGCAACACCTTGGTCACATTAAGCTCATTATGATGATGCATTACCGAGTGGGCCCAGAGATACCTCTCCGTCATACGGAGTGACAAATCCGATCTCGATCCGTGTCAACCCAATGATACTTTCGGAGATACCTGTAATGCACCTTTATAGTCACCCAGTTACGTTGTGACGTTTGATACACCCAAGGCACTCCTACGGTACCCGGGAGTTACATGATCTCACGGTCGAAGGATGAGATACTTGACATTGGTAAAGCTCTAGCAAACGAACTACACGATCTTTGTGCTATGCTTAGGATTGGGTCTTGTCCATCACATCATTCTCCTAATGATGTGATCCCGTTATCAATGACATCCAATGTCCATAGTCAGGAAACCATGACTATCTGTTGATCACAACGAGCTAGTCAACTAGAGGCTTACTAGGGACATATTGTGGTCTATGCATTCACACGTGTATTACGATTTCCGGATAATACAGTTATAGCATGAATAAAAGACAATTATCATGAACAATGAAATATAATAATACTTTTATTATTGCCTCTAGGGCATATTTCCAACAGCGAACGCATCCACGGACTCATTGTCGCCCATGACCAAAGTCTCATAGTTCCTTAGGAGAGTTTGGAGATTGGCTTGCTTGACGCGGGTGTGTCCCTTGAACATGAGCTTCAAGGTATCCCACGCTTCCTTCGCTGTTTCTTTGTCGATCAAGTGTTGGAGGACATCCATCGGCATCACCGAGTAAATCGCTGACGCCGCCTGCTGATCCTTCCGGTGCTCGGCTCCCTCCTTCTTGAACGCATCACCTCCTGGGTCGACCGCGTCCCATAGCTCGTTGGCGCGGAGACCACACTCCATGAGGGCCTTCCAGACCCCGAAGTTCTCGCGATCAAATCGTGGGTACGATGAACTCGTCGGAGCAGCAAATACTTTAGCCGCACCGGAGTACTCCGCCAGCTGCTTGGTCTTCTCGTCGTCCGACATGATCTCCCGTTACTAGAAGATCAACCTTGCTCTAGATACCAATTGTAGGCTTCAATCCGTGAATGTATGAACAACCGACAAGTTCTTCCGTCGGTATGCGCACGTACAGAAGGCTAGCCAAAGCACTGGATCGATTTTGGCCGGAGACTCACGTACGGGATAGCTAGCTAATTAGCTTTAAGCTAGCAATCAGTCTCGCCGGAAGCCTCACGCTTTATCTGACGATAACACGGGACACGCTGGGTTGGCCAAAAGGCTCGTATCGAGCCTTGTACTTTTATTGCTTTGATTTGATCTGATGTTTACAACACAGGGTACAGCAGTATATAAAGAAGCTAAGCTAGCCTACTCCAAATACTACTCGGATGATTGTACCAAGTCCGTGCTGGACTGGTCCACCTAGATGTGGTCGACGACAATTATTTAATGGGACAGACGTACCCTCAAGCTTCAGGACAAGCTTTGTCGCGAGTTGCTCTAAATGAGACTCTAGCTTGTCAGTCTTGGTCCTGAGGCCTTCGACTTCAGCGGTCAAGTTCTCCTTGTCCTTCCGCAGTTGCTCAACTTCACGGTTAGCGTCCGAGACAGCCGTCTTCAACGTCGCATTCTCATCCTCCAACTTGCCGACTGAAGCCAGCTTCTCATCCGCAAGCTTCGTCTTCTCGCGCGCTTCCTTTTGAGCAGCTGCAAGGTCCAGATCCTTCTGCTCTAGAGCTTCCTTCATCCTCTCTAAAGAAACAACACTCTTCATACGAGACTGGAGTTGGCGATTTTCACTATGCACATCTGCTTATGCGAATTCACTCAGTTCAAAGAGACTAAAAGAAGAGCGAGTGCCAAGTGTAAAGCTACAAAGCAGACAAAACGGTCGAGTGATTACCTCCCATGATGGTTGTTTCTTCTTGAGCTTTCTTCAGATTCTTCTTTGCAAGTTCAAGGTTAAGTTCAATGCTGATATGTTTCTTCTTCAACTCGGTGAGCCGAGCTCCAAGATCACAAGACCTCTGCAACCAGAAAGATAGAACATATCAGTCGACAGATCGCAGAGCCGAGTGAAAGCAAAGAATTATTCTAAGACTACTGCCGAATCAAGTTTTCAACAGTGGTCTCGGGGACTACACCCAGTGGGTGCACTTAGCGTGCCCCCACTGGATCAGATCAATACTCAGCATGATTTCAAAAAAAAAAGAAAGAGAGACACATCATTAGTCCTCAGTCGACTGCCAGCAGCCGACCGTGGCCTCGGGGACTACACCCAGTGGGTGCACTCGACGTGCCCCCACCGATTTGAAAAGTGCAGAATTGAAGATTTCCCGAGTTCTAAACAAAAGAACACCCAGTGGGTGATCAGATATAAAAGTGACATCCAGAAATTTCAGTCGGAGCTTTGCTGACCTGAATGTTGGTCTAAAGAGCAGTGCTGGCATTGTAAGCTATCTGACTGGCTTCATGCATCACTTTCACCTGTTCCATGACAAGGTTCGCCTGGCGAAGAGCTTCCCTAGCAGCACTCGGCAAGTCGTCTGGTGTTTGATATGTAGCAAAGAGAGATGGCTCCAGAGGGGCTGAAGTAGCTGCCAGGTCAGATGAGTGGAGTTGTACCGGTGCAGCAGGTGTCTGCACAATCGACCCCGACGGACGATCAGTCGTCAATGGGTTAGCGAATGTGATGTTGGTCCGGACCATCGCTTCACGCGCCGGTGTCGATTGAGGGACCTGGACCTCAAGCTTCCTCCTGCTTGAGCTTCCACTCTTCTTCTTCCTCTCCTGTAGAGGCACTTCTTCTTCTTTGTCATCAGGAAGCACAACGATATCTTGTGGAGCTACATAAGAAGAGAAATATCAAGTTTTCAGTCAATTGGACATTCACTCGACTAAACTTAACTTGGTCGAATGAACTTATCAGCTCGAGAGGTGACCTCTTCGTCTCCTGGTGCCTTGTCAACGTCCATGTCGGTGGTAGCAGAGGTAGGGCTGCAAAGTCGCAAGGATGGGTTGGTCAGATCAAGAAATTTTTCAGTCGACTTACGGGAACATGAACAAGATACCCACCCTGAGGCAACGGGGACATCCATCTTGATGCGCGGCAGTGTCTTCCGAGCCTTGGAGGGAGCAACTCTAGGCTGCTTGGCCACCTTCTCCGTCGGCTCCGGGTGCGCTTCTGGGTATTGGCACTCGGAACCACACCTTTCCCGCGCCCACCGGCCGGGTCATGCTGCTGTTTGGATCGGCGTTCGGAGCGCGGTGGCGAGTCGACCTCCTCCTCCTTGTCTGATTCCTCGCTCTCCTCCTCCTCCTCCTCCTCCTCCTCGTCATCTTCCTGAGAATCCCACTCGTCACTATCTTCCGCGTTCTCCTCCCCTTCTTGGGTCTGCTCCAAAGCCTGCTCGCCATTGGGCATCGAATGCATCTCAGTGAACACCTGCAGAACAAAGTTGGTCAAACATGAGTCAGTCAATCTCAAGTACAGTCGGAACATGGATGGAAAACAGTCGGAGCGAAAGGCATACCTTATCGGGCAGGTTGTCGCTGCCGAAGGGGACAACTCGCCTGGATCCTCTGGGATTGTCCTGATTGCCTATAATGCTTCTCAGCCACGAAGCTACTGTTGCAGATGGTACTTCCTTCGGATGAACCCGTGCGATGTCGTCCGGTCCGGAATACAGCCACATCGGATGATCTCGGGCCTGGAGAGGCTGGATACATCGACTGAGGAACACCTCCAGCAGATCCAGACCCGTGACACCATCATTGATAAGCTGGACCACCCTATCTACCAGCATCCTCATCTCCATGGTCTCACCAGTCGTAACTTTGAGCGGGGCAGGAGTCTGGACTCGGTCAAACGAGAAGTGGGGAAGGCCGGTCGACTGACCTGGGGCCGCGACATCCTGGCAATAGAACCAAGTCGATTGCCAACCTCTAACGGAATCAGGAAGATTCATAGCAGGAAAGGCACTCCCTTTCCTCTTTTGGATACCTAAACCCCCACACATCTGGATGACATGGCTTTTCGAATCACTCGACTTCACCTTCTTCACCAATTGAGAATGAATAGTGAAGATGTGCTTGAAAAGGCCCCAGTGTGGTCGACAACCCAAGAAGTTCTCGCACATCGACACGAAAGCAGCTAAATACGTGATGGTGTTTGGGGAGAAGTGGTGGAGCTGAGAACCAAAAAAGTTCAGAAACCCCCGGAAGAAAGGGTGCAGGGGAAGCGAAAAGCTGTGGTCGACATGGGTGGTGAGCAGAACACACTCACCCTGCTGGGGCTGAGGACTCATCTCCCCCTCCGGCAGCCTTGCCGCTCCCTTGGCAATTAACCCCGACTCCGCCAACTCGTCCAGATCAACCTGCTGGATCGAAGACCGGATCCAATCGCCTTGGATCCAGCCCGGCGGCAGCCTCACGCACGATGACAACCCGCGCTGCTGCTTCCTGCCCTTCGCCACTCCCTTCGTCTTCTTCACGCGCTCTAGCGCCGTCGTCTTGTCCTTCACCATGGTGACGGGGCAGCGGCGTCAGAGCGGGAGAGTAAGGTGTGGCGGAGAGACGAAGAAAGAAGAAGGAAGAGAAGAGGTGCACAATACCGGCGCCTCGGTCTAGCCACCTTATAAGAGGTTGTTTTCCGAGTGACTGACGCGTGGGACCAGGCGATCCCGTCAAATCCCGCAATAGTCGCACGCAGCGTACGTGGCGGAAAAGGCGGCACGGGAATCAAGGAATCACTATTTATCCGTTCTGCCCGCTTCGGCATTCCCCGTCTGGCGCGCTTCCCCGAAATTTCGTATCCCGCAGAATCCGGGATACACTGCAGGCAATCGCGTCCAGGAGCCCACGCTCCAATGCAACACTCGGCATATAAGATCAACAGTTCACTCGACTGTCCACTGAATGGATCAAGGCGACTGAGTCGACACCAAACATCGACGCGGGCACTCAGACGTACGGAAAGCGCTCGCGAGATCCTTAGGCTCAGGTCAAGCTTAATTTCAGTCCATTTCGCACTCACATCTTAATCCATTCGGGGGCTACTGATGAGGGTACAGACCTGGGGTAGGGTCATAGGCCTGACCAATACGTCCTACCCAAGGTCACTACCCCAGAAGATAAGAAGACCCAGAATCCACTCTGCGATGTAATCACTCGACCATCATTCCCCACTTTCACTCGACCATGTGGGGAATGACTCGACCATATTGAAGACCAGGAATCGGAAGAGTGCACAATGGCAATGCATTCATTCCTTAGTATTCAAGAGCATTAAGAGCATTCAAGGCTGCCGTTACCAGTAACTCCCTTACTTTATGTACATTAAGCCCCTTGTAATGGAGGGGAGTTGGGGTCCTGGCGCACTCTATATAAGCTGCCCCCTCCTCTGAGACAAGGGTTTACACACTCTGTAATTCAACACACATAATCCAATCGACCGCCTCCGGGCACGGAGACGTAGGGCTATTACTTCCTCCGAGAAGGGCCTGAACTTGTACACATCGCGTGTACATCTTTGCCATAGCTAAGATCTTTCCTCTCCATACCTACCCCCTCACTACTAGGGAAAAGCCTATACACAGAATCTTACCAGCAGCGCGCTTTAAAATCAGGCGCTGCTGCTAAGTAGCGATGAGTCTTGCCATGACAAAACTCGCTCTTTGAAACAAGTTTATCAAGAGCGCAGACACTCAAAGACGCGCCATCGCTAAAATTCCCACGCGCGCCATGAGGCGATTATAGCGGCAGCGTAATACAAAGAGCGCTACTGCTACGGGGTCGTAGCAGCAGCGCATTTACGCAATAACCGCTGCTGCTAAGTTAACTAGTCGCAATAACCCACAGATCCACACACTCACTCAATCTCCCCCTCAACCCCCCGCGCTGCCGGTCCTTCCTCGTCGCCCCTCCTCTGATCTGCGCCGCTGTCACCTCATCCTCCTTGCTGGACTCGGTACCGGCCTCCTCCTCCGTCCTCCCTCCACTCGCCGCTGGCCGGCCCCTCCTCTCGCTCTGCCTTCCTCCTCCGTCCTCCCTCCACTCGCCGCCAGCCGGCCCCTCCTCGTTCCGCCTTCCTCCTCCGTCATACTCTCTACTCCCTCCTCGAGTCGCCCCTCCTTCTCCCTCCTCCCCGCTACATCTTGATTTAGTAGGCTAGTTTATATGCAGCATTTTGATTTAGTTGATATGATTCAGTTGATTTAGTAGGCTAGTTGATTTAGAACATTTTCATTTAGTTGATTTAGTAGGCTAGTTGATTTAGTAGGCTAGTTGATTTAGTTGATCTAGAACATTGTGTCATTTAGTTGATTTAGTATGCTAGTGGATTTAGTATGCTAGTTGATTTAGTATGCACCATTTTATTGTTATTTTTTCTATACATGGATAGGTAGATGCTTTTGTTTTTTTTTGTAATAAGTTATTTTTTTGGCAAAATGTAGGTTCCAATTTAGATAAATTTGCCACTTTTTTTAATTAATTATCTTAGGCAATAGATGCCATCGAAATGCTTTGGTAGGTGGTACCTTGTCATCTAATCGTTAATCCTTTGCTCATATTGCTTTAGGAAAATGGCGCCACCACCACCACCAGTATGTCGATTGTGCAAGTCAAGGTGTGCCAGCAGCCTTGCAACTGGCAAGTTGTTTGGCATCTACTTCCAGCCGAGTTTTCATCATGCGGCGGTAAGAAATTAGATGAAATGTAACAACTATTTTATTTTTAGTGTTGGCATTACTGCATTGTGTCATTTTGCTTTTCTTACACAGATCGTCCCATGCAATGTGAGGTTGAAATTCAACAAGCTGACAGGAGACACTGTGACATTTGAGGCTCCTGGGGCCGTACACTATGGAGGTCGAGAAAGGATGCAATATGTCACGGATTGGAGGAGATGGATGGGCCCATTTCCTCGCCCGCATGCGTCTTACTGGTGGTGAGTTGATCAGCTTCTCCATCAGAGCAGAAAGACACAAGCTGGCTGTCATTTATCTCAACCTGGTGGAAGATGATGAAGATGACAAAGATGATGAAGATGATGAAGATAATGAGGACCCACTCGATGAAGATGATGAGGACCCACTTCATGAAGCCATCGTAGCTCAAAGAACAAGGCTGAGCGAGGAGGAGGTGTCCAACCTGTGGGACATAATTCCGCCACATGCTGACTTTGTCGGGGTGCCATTCGTGACCCGACTGACAAATACCATGGTTGATCGACATGATATGGTATGTTATACTTACAAATGCAAATTATCCGATGAAATACTTAGTGTATAGTCCAATGATATGGTATGTTGTGTGGAATCTAGTTGATGATATGTTTTAGTGTAGAGTTCGATCACATGCTTATTAGTGTAGAATCTAAGGAAACTATTAATAGTGTAGATAATCCATATGTACTTATTTGTGAGGCTATTTATTAATTGATATGTTTTTCTTATTCAGAAATTGGCAAAGAGCATATCTGTGAGTTATGGTATCGAGCCCGATGAAGAAGGCTCACCGGACTACGCCTTCTTGCAAGGGGCTCCGTCGAACCAAGATTACTTACAGCGTGGACACGGACGATCGCACACACTTAAACTTCGGTTGGGTGGAAGAAATTCCTCGATGGCAAGAATCTTCGTGTTGGACAGGCCATCCTAATTACTATCAGAACACCAACTGCCTGTGCTTGAGGATGATGATTGTCTTTGATATCATCTAGAACTACATATGTGTGTGTGGCTATATCATCTAGAACTAAAACCTTGTACTGCTTGAGGATGCATGTTGACTATGCATGAAATTGTTAGCTAGTACTCCCTTCGTTCCAAATTACTCGTCGTGGTTTGAACTAAAACCACGACGAGTAATTTGGAACGAAAAAGTACTACCCAAGAATGGTTTATGAATTTGATATCTACTAGCAGTACCTAGTATCTAGTATCCGGAAGGAAACAGAAGGGAAAGGGTACGGGGAAATAATGAAAGATATAGCAGATGGCGAGGATCGAAATCGCTACATACTAGGTAATAGTAGCGCGTTCTCAAAAGCGCTACGATATCGTCAACGATAGTAAGCGCGGTGCGGGCGGCGCTACTACTATAAGTTAGTCAGAAGGCCTTATTAGTAGCGCGGCCACCCGCGCTGCTGCTAGCCTCAAAACCCGCGCTACTACTAGGGTTTTCCCTAGTAGTGCCTTTCTACTGTCAGGCTTAGAACCACGAAAATCAGCACTACTAGTTGGAATAGCTTCTACCCACTTAGTAATGTAATCAACAGCAACTAAAATATGTGTATAACCATTGGAGGCAGGAAAAGGTCCCATATAATCAAAGCCCCAAACATCAAACGGTTCAATAACAAGAGAGTAACTCATAGGCATTTCTTGACATCTACTAATGTTACCTATTCTTTGGCATTCATCACAAGATAAGACAAACTTACGAGCATCTTTGAAGAGAGTAGGCCAATAAAAACCAGATTGTAATACCTTGTGTGCAGTTCTATCTCCAGCGTGGTGTCCTCCATAGGATTCAGAGTGACACTTGCGTAGGATTTGTTCCTGTTCATGCTCAGGCACACAACGTCTAATAATACCATCTACTCCTTCTTTATAAAGGTGTGGATCATCCCAGAAGTAATGTCTTAAATCATAAAAGAACTTTTTCTTTTGCTGGTGTGTGAAACTAGGCGGTATATATTTAGCAACAATGTAATTAGTATAGTTAGCATGCCAAGGAGCAGTACGAGAAGCATTGACGACCGCTAATTGTTCATCAGGAAAGCTATCATTAATAGGCAGTGGGTCATCAAGAACATTCTCTAACCTAGACAAGTTGTCTACAACGGGGTTCTCAGCTCCCTTTCTATCAATAATATGCAAGTCAAATTCTTGGAGCAAGAGAACCCATATAATGAGTCTAGGCTTAGCATCTTTCTTTTCCATAAGATATTTAATAGTAGCATGATTAGTGTGAATAGTAACTTTGGAATCAACAATATAAGGTCTAAACTTATCACATGCAAACACAACTGCTAAGAACTCTTTTTCAAGAGTAGCATAATTTCTCTCAGGCAAGATCAAGAGTCTTACTAGCATACTGGATAACATTCAATTTCTTATAGACTCTTTGCCCTAAAACAACACCTACAACATAATCACTAGCATCGCACATAATTTCAAAAGGTAAATTCCAATCACGTGGCTGAACAATAGGTGCAGTGATCAAGGCTTTCTTAAGTGTTTCAAATGCTTCTACACAATCATCATCAAAGACAAAAGGAATATCTTTTTGCAATAAATTAGTCAGAGGCCTAGAGATTTTAGAAAAGTCCTTAATGAACCTCCTATAAAAGTCGGCGTGACCAAGGAAACTTCTTATACCTTTTATGTCCTTGGGTCATGGCATCTTTTCAATGGCATCAACTTTGGCTTGATCAACTTCAATACATCTCTCGGAGATCTTGTGCCCCAAGACAATGCCTTCATTAACCATAAAGTGGCACTTTTCCCAATTCAGGACGAGACTAGTGTCTTCGCATCTCTGCAAAACTCGATCAAGGTTGCTCAAACAATCATCAAAAGAGGATCCATAGACGGAGAAGTCATCGATGAATATCTCACAAATCTTTTCACAAAAATCAGAAAATATAGCCATCATGCATCTTTGAAAGGTAGCAGGTGCATTACATAAACCAAAAGGCATACGTCTATAAGCAAAAGTACCAACAGGGCAAGTAAATGTAGTTTTAGATTGATCCCCCGCTAATATAGGTATCTGAGAGAAGCCAGAATAACCATCTAGAAAGCAAAAATGTGTGTATTTGGATAGCCTTTCTAGCATTTGATCAATAAAAGGTAAAGGGTAATGATCTTTCTTAGTGGCTTTATTTAACTTATAGAAATCAATTACCATCCTATAACCTGTAATAATTCTTTGCGAGATCAATTCATCTTTATCATTAGGAACAACGGTAATACCTTCCTTTTTAGGGACACAATGGACAGGGCTTACCCATTCACTATCAGCAACGGGGTAAATAATACCTGCCTCAAGGAGCTTTAGAATCTCCTTTCTTACCACTTCCTTCATTTTGGGATTTAATCGTCTTTGAGGATCTCTAACTGGTTTGGCATCTTTCTCCACTAAAATTTTGTGTTGACATAATGTGGGAGTAATGCCCTTAAGATCATCCAGAGTATATCCAATAGCAGCTCGGTGCTTCTTCAGAGTTTTCAATAATCTTTCTTCTTCTTTCTCTGAAAGGTTAGCACTAATAATAACAGGATATATTTCTTTTTCATCAAGATAAGCATACTTGAGATTATCAGGTAAGGGTTTGAGTTCAAACACGGGATCACCCTTGGGAGGAGGGGGATCCCCAAGAATTTCAACGGGAAGGTTATGTTTTAGCATAGGTTCTTGTTTAAGGAACACTTCATCTATTTCTTCCCTTTCCTTCATAAACATATCGTTTTCATGGTCTAACAAATAATGTTCTAACGGATCAGTTGGAGGAACAGCAATGGAAGCAAGACCAATAATCTCATCCTTACTAGGTGGTTCCCTTTCACGAGGTTGTCTACTAAACTTAGCAAAATTGAACTCATGAGACATACCATCTATGCCAACAGTGACGACCTTCCTTTTACAATTAATCTTAGCACTAGCAGTATTCAAGAAGGGTCTACCAAAAATAATGGGACAAAAATCATCTTGTGGGGAAGCAAGAACAAGAAAATCAGCAGGGTATTTAATCTTCCCACACAAAACTTCAACATCTCTAACAATCCCAATAGGTTTAATGGTGTCCCTATTAGCAAGCTTAATAGTAACATCAATGTCTTCTAATTCAATAGGTGCAATATCGTGCATAATTTCTTTATAAAGATCATAAGGTATCGCACTAGCACTAGCACCCATATCACATAAGCCACGATAACAACGATCTCCTATTTTAACAGAAATAACAGGCATGCCTACAACAGGTCTACGTGTCTTAGTATCGGGTCTAGCAATATTAGCAGTTTCACCCAAGAAAGAGATAGCATGCCCATCTAAGTCCTCATCCAAGAGATCTTTAATCATAGCAATACCAGGTTCAACATTAATTTGCTCAGGAGGTGTATAGGTCCTAGTATTACACTTACGAACAATAGTCGAAGCTTTAGCATGATCTTTTATCTTAACAGGAAAAGGAGGTTTTTTGACATAAGCAGTAGGAATAATAGGATCACTATATGTAATAGTATTTTCTTCGACTGTAATAGGTGCAACTACTTTCACTTCAACAGGAGGATCAACGTGAGTAGAAAAAGTTTCACAAAAAGTAGCTACTATCTCAGAGTCAAGTCCATACTTAGAGCTAAATCCACGGAAAGCATCGGTATCCATAAAAGATTTAACACAATCAAACTTGGGTGTCATACCTGACTCCTTACCATCGTCGGAACCCCAATCTTCAGAGTTGCATTTAATTCTTTCCAATAAGTACCATTTGAAATCAATAGTCTTGAAAGATATAGGAACCAAAGACAGAAGTATCGAGCAAGTTGCGATTATCAAGAGAAAGCCGAGCATAAAAATTCTGAATAGTCATTTCCCGAGAGAGCTCATGATTGGGGCATGAATACAACATTGACTTAAGCCTCCCCCAAGCTTGAGCGATGCTTTCTCCTTCGCGAGTCCAAAAATTATATATGTAATTACGATCACGATGATCAAGATGCATAGGATAGAACTTCTGGTGAAATTCCAACTTCAATCGCTTATAATTCCAAGATCTCGTATCATCACATAGCCTATACCATGTCATTGCATCTCCCTTCAAAGATAAAGGGAAGAACTTCCTTTTGACAACATCATCGGGAATACCTGCAAGCTTAAATAATCCACAAACTTCATCCACAAAGATAAGGTGTAAATCGGGATGCAAATGTTCCGTCTCCTGCAAAAGGATTAGCTAACAATTTTTCTATCATACCCGAAGGAATCTCAAAGTGAATATTTTCATAAAGTTCAGTAGGTTGAGGAGCATCTCTTTGCTCTTCTGGTTGGGGTGAAGATACCCCAAACAAGCCCCTCAAAGGATTAGTTTCCATAGTGACAAGTAACAGAAAATTTCAGCACACTATATAAATGTTTCCTTACCAAGTTCCACTCACCAAAAGCGCTACACTCCCTGACAAAGGCGCCAGAAAAGAGTCTAGATGACCCACAAGTATAGGGGATCTATCATAGTCCTTTCGATAAGTAAGAGTGTCGAACCCAACGAGGAGCAGAAGGAAATGATAAGCGGTTTTCAGTAAGGTTTTCTCTGCAAGCACTGAAATAGTAGGTGATAGATAGTTTTGTGATAAGATAAATAGTAACGAGAAAAAAGTAAATAAAGTAAATAAAGTGCAGCAAGGTGGCCCAATCCTTTATGTAGCAAATGATAAGCCTGGACAAATTCTAATAATGAAGAAGGGGCTCCCGAGGACACATTGGGAATTATCGTCAAGCTAGTTTTCATCACGTTCATAAGATTCGCGTTCGGTACTATGATAATTTGATATGTGGGTGGACCGGCACTTGGGTACTGTCCTAACTTGGACAAGCATCCCACTTATGATTAACCCCTATTGCAAGCATCCGCAACTACAAAAAGGAGTATTAAGGTAAACCTAACCACAACATTAAACATATGGGTCCATATCAACCCCTAACGAAGCAATGCATAAACTAGGGTTTAAGCTTCTGTCACTCTAGCAACCCATCATCTACTTATTACTTCCCTATGACTTCCTCTAGGCCCAAATAATGGTGAAGTGTCATGTAGTTGACGTTCACATAACACCACTAGAGGAAAGACAACATACATCTCATCAAAATATCGAACGAATACCAAATTCACATGACTACTAATAGCAAGACTTCACCCATGTCCTCGGGAACAAACGTAACTACTCACAAAGCATATTCATGTTCATAATCAGAGGAGTAATAATATGCATAAAGGATCTGAACATATGATCTTCCACCAAGTAAACCAATTAGCATCAACTACAAGGAGTAATCAACACTACTAGCAACCCACAGGTACCAATTTGTGGTTTTGATACAAGATTGGATACAAGAGATGAACTAGGGTTTTGAGAGGAGATGGTGCTGCTGAAGCTGTTGATGGAGATTGACCCCCTCTCGATGAGAGGATCGTTGGTGATGACGTTGGTGATGATTTCCCCCTCCCAGAGGGAAGTGTCCCCGGCAGAACAGCTCTGCCAGAGCCCTAAATTGATTCCGCCAAGGTTCCGCCTCGTGGCGGCGGAGTTTCGTCCCGTAAGCTTGCCCCCGATTTTTTCAGGGTAAAAGTGATGATATAGCAGAAGATGGACGCCGGAGGCCCACCAAGAGGCCCAGGAGATAGGAGGCCGCGCCCTACAGGGGGGCGCCCCTGTCTCTTGGACAGGGTGTGGGCCCCCTGGCCTATTTCTTTCGCTCATAAATTCTTATTAAATCCAAAAAGTTGTTTCGTGGAGTTTCAGGACTTTTGGAGTTGTGCACAATAGGTTTCTAATGTTTGCTCCTTTTCTAGCCAGAATTCCAGCTACCGGCATTCCCCCTCTTCATGGTAAACCTTGTAAATAAGAGAGAATAGCCATAAGTATTGAGATATAGTGTGTAATAACAGCCCATAATGCAATAAATATTGATATAAAAGCATGATGCAAAATGGACGTATCATTTCGTAAAAGGAGATACATACATCACCACAATATAACAAGAATGTTCGATCTCTCGTCATCTTGTTTTGTCGACATGTCTGGGGTGGATAGTTATGTAATAAGAGATATGTAATGCACCACAGGATAAGAAGAATATTCGATCTTCCGTTAACTTTGACTGACATACTCTTCCCTAGACATCTTGACATAATAATAGCTTCGGCAGTGCTTCGCCAAGCGGCTGTAGAGAGGTGGGAGGAGTGATGGCGAGGGGAGGTGTTGGGGATATAACTATTAGGTATGATCCGCCCAAGAGGGGCCGGGTTATACCTATGGCGATTCATGATATGAAGCCCACGAGGATATTAAATATAGTGGTTCACAGGTAAGGCCCAAGGCCCAAGGGCGACTTAAGGCCCGTAGGAGTAAACCGCCACATATTTAAGACTTGTATTGTAAGGCATGTATAGATAGTCACCGAGCCGGACACGTTATCTATGAGCCGGCTGGGACTCCGTGAGCCGCTGGGCGTCAACCTGTGTATATAAAGGGACGACCCGGCTGCGGTTCAAGGCAAGAAACAACAGATTAAAAGCTAGGCAAGCGGATTCGCTCCCTGGTAATCGAGACATAAACAATACCGCCTCAAACTGGATTAGGCCTTTACCTTCACCGCAAGGGGCCGAACCAGTATAAACTCATGTGTCATTTGTCCCGTTTAACCCCTTTAAGCTAACCTAGTTGTGATGGCTCCACGACTAAGTCCTTTCGCTAGGACATCTTCCGTGACTATTCCACAACAGTTGGCGCCCACCGTGGGGCCAACGCACGATGGTTTCGAGTTCTTAAAGGGCAGCTTCGAAGGGCTCAACGGATACGCTGTGGGCCGGATGACCAAGAGTCTATACAATTTACCATTGTAGTGGGTGCGTTAGGGACACAAGAGACTCTTTGTTATTTGGTTGCAGGGTTATTTGAGAGAGACCATCTTCACTTATGCCTCCTACGGATTGATAAGCCTTAGGTCATCCACTTGAGGGAAATTTGCTACTGTCCTACAAACCTCAGGACTTGGAGGCCCAACAACGTCTACAAGAAGAAGGTTGTGTAGTAGACATCAAATCGCTCAGCCGGAGGCAAAAGTGCTCCTGCCCAAGTTTCGCCTCGAGACACAGGTGCTTTGTCCCGAAAGTCCTCTCCTGATTTTTTCTAGGTCAAAATGACCTATATACCAGAAGATGGGCACCGGAGGTGGGTTGGGCTGAGCACAACCCACCAGGGCGCGCCTAGGGAGGCCTGGCGTGCCCTGGTGTCTTGTGCTCACCAGGTGGCCCCCCTGCGGTACTTATTTGCTCCAGTGTTTCTTAAATATTCCAAAATAATTCTCCGTGAAGTTTCAGCTCATTTGGAGATGTGCAGAATAGGTAACTTTGACGTAGCTTTTTCACGTCCAGAATTTCAGCTGCCGGCATTCTCCCTCTTTGTGTAAACCTTGCATATTATGAGAGAAAAGGCATTAGAAATAGTCTGATACATATCCAACGTATCTATAATTTATGAAGTATTCATGCCATGTTCACAACAATTTTATATGGTTTTGGTATGATTTGCATGGAACTAACCCAGACTGATGCTGTTTTCAGCAGAACAATCGCGGTGTTGTTTTTTGTGCAGAAATGAAAGTTCTCCAAATGAGCTGAAACTTTTTGACGATTTTTTTGGAACAAAAGAGGCGAAGCTTCATGGGAGGGACAGAAGAGCCACAAGGTGGGCACAACTCATCAGGGCATGCCTGGAGCCCAACCCGTGTGCAGGTGGGTTGTGCTCACCTCGAGGCCATCTTAGTGTGAAACCAACGCCAAAAATTCCTATAAATACAAAAAACTCCAGTAATGACCCTAGATCAGAAGCTCCACCACCGCAAGCCTCTGTAGCCATGAAAACCAATTTAGACCCCATTCCGGCACCCTGCCAGAGGGGGAAATCATCACCGGTGGCCATCTTCATCATCCCGGTGGCCATCATGATGAGGAGGGAGTAGTCCACCCTCGGGGCAGAGGGTTTGTGCAATAGCTATGTGTTTAAATCTCTCTCTCTCTCGTGTTCTTGAGATGGCACGATCTTGATGTATCATGGGCTCTGTTAATATAGTTGGATCATATGGTGTTTCTCCCTCTCTATCTTGTTGTGATGAATTGAGCTTTCCCTTTGAGATTTCGTTCTTATCGGAATGAATATTTTTATGGATTTGAGAGCACTTGATATATGTCTTGCATATCAATACGGTGGTGACAATGGGGTATTATATTGATTCACTTGATATATGTTTTGCAACTCAACTCGCGGATTCCTAAGGTGACATTGGGGTAATCTATGCATAGGGGTTGGTGCACATTTTCATCCTACTTTCTCGGGTAGAAATCATGGGGCACTCTTTGAGGTTCTTTGTGCTTGATTGAGTATTATGAATCTGAATTTGCTTTAGTGTTATTTTAGTATGAACTCTTGATAGATCGATCAGAAAGAACAACTTAGTATTATTTTAGTACGAACTCTTGTTAGATCGATCGGAAAGAATAACTTGGTGTTATTTTAGTACGAACTCTTGGATAGATAGATCAGAAAGAACAACTACAAACAATTTCATCTTATGTTCTCCGCTAGATAAGAACTTTGGAGTGATTCTTCCTCGCACTTTGAGGGGTGGTTATATGATCCAATTAGATTAGCATTGTTGAGAGATTTCACTAGCGGAAGTACGGACCCTAGGCCTCATTTTCAAGCCTTGCAATATCATTTGCGCTCACTTTTGCCACTCATTACCTTGCTGTTTTTATTGTTCCTATTACAAAATCAATATCTACTATCATTACTACACTTGTATCACCATCTCTTCACCGAACTAGTGCACCTATATAAATTACCATTGTATTTTGTGTGTTGGGGACACAAGAGACTCTTTGTTATTTGGTTGCAGGGTTGTTTGAGAGAGACCTGTTGGGGAACGTAGTAATTTCAAAAATTTTCCTACGCACACGCAAGATCATGGTGATGTATAGCAACGAGAGGGGAGAGTGTTGTCTACGTACCCTCGTAGACCCGAAGCGGAAGCGATCACAACGTAGAGGAAGTAGTCGTCGTTCTCCTCGCGATCCGACCGATCCGGCGCCGTTACTCCGCACCCCGAGTTCTTGACACACGTACAGCTCGATGACGCCCCTCGACTCGATCCAGCCGAGTGTCGAGGGAGAGTTCTGTCAAGACGACGGCGTGGTGACGATCTTGATGTTCTACGCGCAGAGCTTCGCTTAAGCTTCATGACGATATGACCGAGGTGGAATATGGTGGAGGGGCACCGACACGGCTAAGGAACGATCCGTAGATCAAACTTGTGTGTCATGGGGTGCCCCTGCCCCAGATATAAAGGAGGGAGGGGGAGGCCGGCCGGCCTAGAGGAGGCGCTGGGAGGAGTCCTACTCCCACCGAGTAGGACTCCCCCTCCTAGTTGGAATAGGATTGGGGGAGGGGAAGAGGAGGCGCCCCCCTCCTTGTCCTATTCGGACTGGGGGAGAGGGCGCTCGGCCACCCCTGGCCGGCCCCTCCTCTTCTCCCTCGAGGCCCACCGAGGCCCATTTACCCCCCGGGGGGTTCCGGTAACCTCCGGTACTCCAGAAATTCCTGTTTTCTTTGAACCATTCGAACTCCAAACATAGGCTTCCAATATATCAATCTTTATGTCTCGACCATTTCGAGACTCCTCGTCATGTCCGTGATCACATCCGGGACTCGAACTTCTTCGGTACATAAAAATACATAAACTCATAATAACCGCCATCGAAACCTTAAGCGTGCATGGACCCTACGGTTCGAGAACAATGTAGACATGACCTAGAACTATTCTCGGTCAATAACCAATAGCGGACCTGGATGCCCATATTGGCTCCTACATATTCTACGAAGATCTTTGTCGGTCAGACCGCATAACAACATACGTTGTTCCCTTTGTCATCGGTATGTTACTTGCCCGAGATTCGATCGTCGGTATCTAATACCTAGTTCAATCTCGTTACGGCAAGTCTCTTTACTCGTTCCGTAATACATCATCTCACAACTAACTCATTAGTTGTAGTGCTTGCAAGGCTTCATGATGTGCATTACCGAGAGGGCCCAGAGATACCTCTCCGACAATCGGAGTGACAAAACCTAATCTCAAATACGCCAACCCAACATCTGCCTTTGGAGACACTGTAGTACTCCTTTATAATCACCCGATTCGTTGTGACGTTTGGTAGCACCAAAGTGTTCCTCCGTAAACGGAGTTGCATAATCTCATAGTTACAGGAACATGTATAAGTTATGGATGAAAGCAGTAGCAACAAACTAAACGATCGTGTGCTAAGCTAATGGAATGGGTCATGTCAATCGATCATTCTACTAATGATGTGACCTTGTTAATCAAATAACAACTCTTTGTTCATGGTCGGAAACATAACCATCTTTGATTAACAAGCTAGTCTAGTAGAGGCATACTAGTGACATCTTGTTTGTCTATGCATTCACACATGTATCATGTTTCCGGTTAATACAATTCTAGCATGAATGATAAACTTTTATCATGAAATAAGGAAATAAATAATAACTTTATTATTGCCTCTAGGGCATATTTCCTTCAGTCTCCCACTTGCACTAGAGTCAATAATCTAGATTACATAGTAATGATTCTAACACCCATGGAGTCTTGGTGCTGATCATGTTTTGCTCGTGGAAGAGGCTTAGTCAACGGTCTCTGCGACATTCAGATCCGTATGTATCTTGCAAATCTCTATGTCTCCCACCGACTAAGTCCCGGATGGAATTGAAGCGTCTCTTGATGTGCTTGGTCCTCTTGTGAAATCTGGATTCCTTCGCTAAGGCAATTGCTCGATATTGTCACGAAGATTTTCATTGGACCCGATGCACTAGGTATGACACCTAGATCGGATATGAACTCCTTCATCCGACTCCTTCATTAGCTGCTTCCAAGCTGCTATGTATTCCGCTTCACATGTAGATCCCGCCACGACGCTTTGTTTAGAACTGCACCAACCGAGCTCCTCCGTTTAGTGTAAATACGTATCCGGTCTGCGATTTAGAATCGTCCGGATCGTTGTCAAAGCTTGCGTCAACGTAACCGCCATTTATGAGCTCTTTGTCACCTCCATATCGAGAAACATATCCTTAGTCCTTTTCGTATATTTCAGATGTTCTTGACCGCTGTCGATGATCCACTCTCGATTACTTTGGTACCTCCTGCTAGGCTTATAGCAAGGCATACATCGTCTGGTACACAGCATTGCATACATGATAGAGCCTATGGCTGAAGCATAGGAACATCTTTCATTTTCTCTCTATCTTCTGCGGTGGTCGGGCATTGAGTCTTACTCAACTTCACACCTTGTAACACGGCAAGAACCCTTTCTTTGCTTGATCCATTTTGAACTTCTTCAAAATTTTGTCAAGGTATGTGCTTTGTGAAAGTCCAATTAAGCGTCTTGATCTATCTCTATAGATCTTAATGCCCAATATGTAAGCAGCTTCACCGAGGTCTTTCATTGAAAACTCTTATTCAAGTATCCCTTTATGCTATCCAGAAATTCTATATCATTTCCGATCAGCAATATGTCATCTACATATAATATCGAAATGCTACAGAGCTCCCACTCACTTTCTTGTAAATACTGAGCTTCTCCAAAAGTCTGTACAAACCCAAATGCTTTGATCACACTATCAAAGCGTTTATTCCAACTCGAGATGCTTGCACCAGTCCATAAATGGATCGCTGGAGCTTGCACACTTTGTTAGCTCCTTTGGATCGATAAAACCTTCGGTTGCATCATATACAACTCTTCTTCCGTAAATCCATTCAGAATGCGTCTTTACATCCATTTGCCAAATTTCATAATCATAAAATGCGGCAATTGCTAACATGATTCGGACGGACTTAAGCATCGCTACGGGTGAGAAAGTCTCATCGTAGTCAATCCCTTGAACTTGTCGAAACCCTTTGCGACAAGTCGAGCTTTGTAGACAGAACATTACCGTCGGCGTCGGTCTTCTTCTTGAAGATCCACTTGTTTTCTATTGCTTGCCTACCTTCGGGCAAGTCAACCAAAGTCCATACTTTGTTTTCATACATGGATCCCATCTCAGATTTCATGGCCTCAAGCCATTTTGCGAATCTGGGCTCACCATCGCTTCTTCATAGTTCGTAGGTTCATCATGATCTAGTAGCATGATTTCCGAACAGGATTACCGTACCACTCAGTGCGGATCTTACTCGGTTGATCTACGAGGTTCAGAGTAACTTGATCTGAAGTTTCATGATCAACATCATCAACTTCCTCACTACTTGGTGTAGATGTCTCAGAAACCGGTTTCTGTGACGTACTACTTTCAAGTAAGGGAGAAGGTACAATTACCTCATCAAGTTCTACTTTCCTCCCACTCACTTCTTTCGAGAGAAACTCCTTCTCTAGAAAGGATCCATTCTTAGCAACGAATGTCTTGCCTTCGGATCTGTGATAGAAGGTGTACCCAACTGTTTCCTTTGGGTATCCTATGAAGACACATTTCTCCGATTTGGGTTCGAGCTTATCAGGTTGAAGTTTTTTCACATAAGCATCGCATCCCCAAACTTTAAGAAACGACAACTTTGGTTTCTTGCTAAACCATAGTTCATAAGGTGTTGTCTCAACGGATTTCGACGGTGTTCTATTCAGTGTGAATGCGGCCGTCTCTAGAGCATAACCCCAAAACGATAGCGGTAAATCTGTAAGAGACATCATAGATCGCACCATATCTAGTAAAGCACGATTCGACGTTCGGACACACCATTACGCTGTGGTGTTCGGGTGGCGTGAGTTGCTAAACTATTCCGCATTGTTTCAAATGTAGACCAAACTCGTAACTCAAATATTCACCTCCACGATCGATCGTAGAAATTTAATTTTCTTGTTACGATGATTTTCAACTTCACTCTGAAATTCTTTGAACTTTTCAAATGTTTCAGACTTATGTTTCATTAAGTAGATATACCCATATCTGCTTAAGTCATCTGTGAAGGTGAGAAAATAACGATATCCGCCACGAGCCTCAACATTCATCGGACCACATACATCTCAGATGTATGATTTCCAACAAATCTGTTGCTCTCTCCATAGTACCGGAGAACGGGTTCTAGTCATCTTGCCCATGAGGCACGGTTCATAAGTGCCAAGTGATTCATAATCAAGTGACTCCAAAAGTCCATCAAGATGGAGTTTCTTCATGCGCTTTATACCGATATGACCTAAACGGCGAGTGCCACAAATAAGTTGCACTTTCATTATCAACTCTGCATCTTTTGGTTTCAACATTATGAATATGTGTATCACTACTATCGAGATTCATCAAAATAGACCACTCCTCAAGGGTGCATGACCATAAAAGATATTACTCATATAAATAGAACAACCATTATTCTCTCGATTTAAATGAATAACCGTCTCGCATCAAACAAGATCCAGATATAATGTTCATGCTCAACGCAGCACCAAATAACAATTATTTAGGTCTAAAACTAATCCCGAAGGTAGATGTAGAGGTAGCGTGCCGACCGCGATCACATCGACTTTGGAACCATTTCCCACGCGCATCGTCACCTCGCCCTTTGCCGAGTTCGCAATCAGTAGTCCTGTTTGAGTTGCAAATATTAGCAATGTAACCAATATCAAATACCAGTGCTACTACGAGCTCTAGTAAGGTATACATCAATAACATGTATATCACATATACCTTTGTTCACCTTGCCATCCTTCTTATCCGCCAAATACTTGGGGCAGTTCCGCTTCAATGACCGATCGCTTGCGGAGAAGCACTCGATTTCAGGTTTAGGGCCAGACTTGGGTTTCTTCTCTGAGCAGCAACTTGCTTGCTGTTCTTCTTGAAGTTCCTTCTTCTTCCCTTTGCCTTTCTTCTTGAAACTAGTGGTCTTATTGACCATCAACACTTGATGCTCCTTCTTGATTTCTACCTCCGCAGCCTTTAGCATTGCGAAGAGCTCGGTATAGTCTTTACTAACCCTTGCATATTATAGTTCATCACGAAGCCTTTGTAGCTTGGTGGCGTGATTGGAGAATTCATCAATGACACAATCATCCGGAAGATTAACTTCCAATTGCGTCAAGTGATTGTAGTACCCGGACATTACGAGTATGTGTTCACTAATGTAACTATTCTCCTCCATCTTGCAGCTATAGAACTTATTGGAGACTTCATATCTCTCAATCCGGGCATTCTGTTGGAATATCAACTTCAACTCTGGAACATCTCATATGCTCCATGACGCTCAAAACGTCGTTGAAGTCCCGGTTCTAAGCCGTAAAGCATGGCACATCGAACTATAGAGTAGTCATCACTTTGCTCGCCAGACGTTCACAACATCCGGTGTTGCACCAAAGAAGAGTCTGGCACCTAGCGGTGCATCCAGACGTAACTCTTACAGTGCAGCAATGAGGATGATCCTCAAATTACGGACCCATCCGTGTAATTGCTACCATCATCTTTCAACTTTGCTTTCTCAAGGAACGCATTAAAATTCAACGGAACAACAAAGACGAGCCATCTATCTACAATCAAACATAAACAAGCAAGATACTATCGGTACTAAGTTCATGATAAATTTAAGTTCAATTAATCATATTACTTAAGAACTCCCACTTAGAAAAACATCCTCTAGTCATCTAAGTGATCACGTGATCCAAATCAACTAAACCATAACCGATCATCACGTGAAATGGAGTAGTTTTCAATGGTGAACATCTTATGTTGATCATATCTACTATATGATTCACGCCGACCTTTCGGTCTCCGTGTTCCGAGGCCATATCTGCATATGCTAGGCTCGTCAAGTATAACCCGAGTATTCTGCGTGTGCAAAACTGGCTTGCACCCGTTGTAGATGGACGAGAGCTTATCACACCCGATCATCACGTGGTGTCCGGGCACGACGAACTTTGGCAACGGTGCATACTCGGGAGAACACTTCTTGATAATTTAGTGAGAGATCATCTTATAATGCTACCGTCAATCAAAGCAAGATAAGATGCATAAAAGGATAAACATCACATGCAAATCAATATAAGTGATATGATATGGTCATCATCATCTTGTGCTTCACGATCTCCATCTTGCAGCACCACCATGATCACCATCGCCACCGCGCGACACCTTGATCTCCATCGTAGCATCGTTGTCGTCTCGCCAAACTTATGCTTCTACGACTATCGCTACCGCTTAGTGATAAAGTAAAGCATTACAGATGCGATTGCATTGCATACAATAAAGCGACAACCATATGGCTCCAGCCAGTTGCCGATAACTTCGGTTACAAAACATGATCATCTCATACAATAAAATATAGCATCACGTCTTGACCATATCACATCACAATATGCCCTGCAAAAACAAGTTAGACGTCCTCTACTTTGTTGTTGCAAATTTTACGTGGCTGCTACGGGCTTAAGCAAGAACCAGTCTCACCTACGCATCAAAACCACAACGATACTTCGTCAAATAGACTCGTTTAACCTTCTCAAGGACCGGCGTAGCCACATTCGGTTCAACTAAAGTGAGAGAGACAGACACCCGCCAATCACCTTTAAGCAACGAGTGCTCGTAACGGTGAAACCAGTCTCGCGTAAGCGTCTGCGTAATGTCGGTCCGGCCGCTTCATCTCACAATACCGCTGAACCAAAGTATGACATGCTGGTAGGTAGTATGACTTGTATCGCCCACAACTCACTTGTGTTCTACTCGTGCAAAAACATCAAACCATAAAAACCTAGGCTCGGATGCCATTTGTTGGGGAACGTAGTAATTTCAAAAATTTCCTACGCACACGCAAGATCATGGTGATGTATAGCAACGAGAGGGGAGAGTGTTGTCTACGTACCCTCGTGACCCGGCGAAGCGATCACAACGTAGAGGAAGTAGTCGACGTTCTCCTCGCGATCCGACCGATCCGGCGCCGTTACTCGGCACCCCGAGTTCTTGACACACGTACAGCTCGATGGCGTCCCTCGACTCGATCCAGCCGAGTGTCGAGGGAGAGTTCCACAAGATGACGGCGTGGTAACGATCTTGATGTTCTACGGCAGAAGCTTCGCTTAAGCTTCATGACGATATGACCGAGGTGGAATATGGTGGAGGGGGCACCGCACACGGCTAAGGAACGATCCGTAGATCAAACTTGTGTGTCATGGGGTGCCCCTGCCCCGTATATAAAGGAGGGAGGGGGAGGCCGGCCGGCCTAGAGGAGGCGCTGCCGGGAGTCCTACTCCCACCGGAGTAGGACTCCCCCTTCCTAGTTGGAATAGGATTGGGGGAGGGAAGAGGAAAGGGCGCCGCCTCCTTGTCCTATTCGGACTGGGGAGAGGGAGCGCGCCACCTGGCCGGCCCTCCTCTTCTCCCTCGAGGCCCACCGAGGCCCATTTACCCCGGGGTTCCAGTAACCTCCGGTACTCCAGAAATTCTGTTTTACCGGAACCATTCCGAACTTCAAACATAGGCTTCCAATATATCAATCTTTATGTCTCGACCATTTCGAGACTCCTCGTCATGTTCGTGATCACATCCGGACTCGAACTTCTTGTACATCAAAATACATAAACTCATAATAACTCATCATCGAAACCTTAAGCGTGCATGGACCCTACGGTTCGAGAACAATGTAGACATGACCTAGAACTATTCTCGGTCAATAACCAATAGCGGGACCTGGATGCCCATATTGGCTCCTACATATTCTACTGAAGATCTTTGTCGGTCAGACCGCATAACAACATACGTTGTTCCCTTTGTCATCGGTATGTTACTTGCCCGAGATTCGATCGTCGGTATCTAATACCTAGTTCAATCTCGTTACGCAAGTCTCTTTACTCGTTCCGTAATACATCATCTCACAACTAACTCATTAGTTGTAGTGCTTGCAAGGCTTCATGATGTGCATTACCGAGAGGGCCCAGAGATACCTCTCCGACAATCGGAGTGACAAAACCTAATCTCAAATCGCCAACCCAACATCGCCTTTGGAGACACCTGTAGTACTCCTTTATAATCACCCGATTCGTTGTGACGTTTGGTAGCACCAAAGTGTTCCTCCGTAAACGGAGTTGCATAATCTCATAGTTACAGGAACATGTATAAGTTATGGATGAAAGCAGTAGCAACAAACTAAACGATCGTGTGCTAAGCTAATGGAATGGGTCATGTCAATCAGATCATTCTACTAATGATGTGACCTTGTTAATCAAATAACAACTCTTTGTTCATGGTCAGGAAACATAACCATCTTTGATTAACAAGCTAGTCTAGTAGAGGCATACTAGTGACATCTTGTTTGTCTATGCATTCACACATGTATCATGTTTCCGGTTAATACAATTCTAGCATGAATGATAAACTTTTATCATGAAATAAGGAAATAAATAATAACTTTATTATTGCCTCTAGGGCATATTTCCTTCAAGACCATCTTCAACCTACACCTCCCATGGATTCATAAACCTTAGGTCATCCACTTGAGGGAAATTTGCTACTGTCCTACAAAACTCTACGCTTGGAGGCCCAACACGAGTCTACAAGAACAAGTTGTGTAGTAGACATCAAGCTCTTTTCTGGCGCCGTTGCCGGGGAGGTGAGTGCTTGAAGGTATATCTTTAGATCTTGCAACTGAATCTTTTAGTTTCTTGTTTATCACTAGTTTTGTTTATAAAAAGAAAATTACAAAAAATGGAATTGAGGTGGTCTCATATTGTTCATCTTTATAATATCTTTCTTGAAAATGATGGAAAGGAAAAATTGTGCTCATTTGATAGAAGAAGAATTCAATAAAATGTTTTGCATAAATGATGAGCATGATTGCAATGTTGCTAGTATGACTTTTTTTGAATATCCATGATGCTAGTGATATGCAAAGCCATAAGCTTGGGGACGCTATGTTTAATGAAGATGGTATTTTTAGTTCGCCATGTTTTGATGAGAAAAAATACTATGGTGATAGGATGCCTCCTATTTATGATGATGATATTGATGAAAGTGGATTTGGAGATGCCATGACTTTATTTAGTGATGAATCCACTATTTTGAAGAGGTTGCAATTGATTATGACAACAAAGTTTCTATATATGACGATTTTGGTTATGACATGTATCCTATAAAGAATAATTATAACCATGAAACTTGTCATCATGATTTTAATTTTCAATCACATGATAGTTATTTTGTTGAATTTGCTCCCACTACTATTCATGAGAATAAATTTGCTTATGTGGAGGGTAATAAAATCTCGATGCTTATGCATCATGAAAAGAGTGCTTTATGTGATAGTTATATTGTTGAATTCATTCATGATGCCACTGAAAATTATTATGAGAGGGGAAGATAGCTCATATATATTTCAACAATATCACATTTTCTCTCTTTATGTTGAAAGTTTTGAAGTTGCACTTGTTTTGCCTTCCTATGCTAGTTGATTCTTGTTCCCATAAATTGTTTGCTCACAAAATCCCTTTGCATAGGAAGTGGGTTGGGCTTAAATGTGCTTGACATGTGATTCATGATGCTCTTTTTCATGTTTCAATTCTTATCTTTTATGCAAGCATCATTGAAATCATCATGCCTAGCTAAAAGGCATTAAAGAAAAACGCTTGTTGGGAGACAACCCAACACTTTTACCTACTGTTTTTGTGCGTTCACATGATTAGGCTACTTTATTAATCATGTTTTATAGCTTTTGTTTCAATAGAGTGCCAAGTAAAGCCTATGGGATAGTGTGATTCTGTGCAAAAACAGAAACATTTGCGCCAAGTCTAAGAATTTCTAAAATTCACTGGAACGTGATTTTGATCTGAAATTTTATAGATGATTGATATAAAAATACTCTACGTTGTCCTAATGTTTCATAATTTTTAGAGTTGCAGAAGTATATATGGTCGTTTGTCAGATCATTATAGACCGTTCTGTTTTTGACAGATTCTGTTTTCAATGTATAGTTTGCTTGTTTTATACTCCCTCCGTTCCTAAATATAAGTCTTTGTAGAGATTTCACTATGGACTACATACGAAGCAAAATGAGTGAATCTATACTCTAAAATGCATCTACATACATCCGTATGTAGTTCATAATGAAATCTCTCCAAAGACTTATATTTAGGAACGGAGGGAGTAGTTGCTATGGCTCATATTGGTCAATAAAAATAGTGGAAACGATAGAGAACAATTATGGATCTTGTTTTTTACAGTACCAAAGTGAATGGTTTGCTCTTTATCATACTAACCTATCTCACGAAGTTCTGTTAAGTTTTGTGTGATTGAAGTTTTCAAGTTTTTGGTGAGATATCGATATGAGGAGAATAAGGAGTGACAAGACCCTAAGCTTGGGGATGTCCAAGGCACCCCAAGGTAATATTCAAGGAAGATCCAAGCAACTAAGCTTGGGATGCCCCGAAAGGCATCCCCTCTTTCGTCTTCAACATTACCAGTAACCTCACTTGGAGTTATATTTTCATTCGTCACATGATAAGAGTTTTGCTTGTAACATCGTTTTATTGTGTTAGGATTTGCTTGCATTTATTTAGATAATGTTTTGCATCTTTTATTTCATTAAAAGTGGCAAGTATAGCCTTTACCGTGCTTATTTTGCAAGTCTATATGTGCCCTAGAAAGTTGCACGCTAGTGCATGAATTCTAGAGAAAATTCAGAACGTGAATTTTTTTTTGAAACTTTTAGCACAATAATCTATGATAAATTTTCTATAGTGTGCTAAATTTTTCAGAATTTTTTAAGTTAAATAAGTATGAATATTCTTGCATCCTTTATAGACCACATACTCATAGTGTTCCTCGCTGACCGTAGGGTGATTTTTTCTACTATGTTTCCCAACAAAAATATGATGAAGGATACAAAAGTTTCATTTATCAAGTAGCTCTAAAGGTGCATGAACTTGCTATAGAGTGTAAAAAGTTGCATAAGAAGCTACCTGCTAAGCAGGAGGATTTCTTTGAACCCACTATAGAAACTGAGATTGGGATGAATAAGTTTAATGATTTATGTGATCTAGGGGCTAGTGTTTCTACTATCCCAAAATCTTTATATAATAAACTCAATATTGGTCCTTTTGCTATAAGTGAAACAAAATTAAACTAGGCTAATTCCGCTTATACGCAAGCAGTAGGTATTAAGAATGGTGTTATTGTTCAACATTATGGATGTCCTGCTCTGATTGATATAGCTGTAGTGGATATGCCTACGGATCACATTGCTCTGATTATACTCGGTAAGCCCTTTTTAAGGACTACATAAGCTATTGTCAATGTCTACGAGGGGAATGTAAGATTTGATCTTCCCTCTCGAGATCCTTTTGCCAAACACTTTCCCAGGAAGGAAAATCTAAGGTTTATGTTGGTGATGGGATCACCTTGAATGCTAGAAGCCAAGGTATGGTTGTACTCATGCCAAAATACAAGTAGTTGTCAATGCGGTCGAGCTTAATGACCATAAACAAAGCGCTTTATGGGAGTCAGCCCATGTGAATAAAGGTTTGAAAGAGTTTTTGTTTGTTTGTTTGTGTCTCAATAAAAGAGTGATTGAAGAAGAGGGGAAGAAGAAAGGTATTTATTGCCTCCGATATGCACAGGTCCTCCTCACGCCACCACTTGTTGACTCGGACAGACCCTCCTCATCGGATACGGCTTGCCTGCTCCCTTCCCATGCTCCCATCCGTGCTCCCACTTCATCCTACGGCTGTTCTTTTCTCTTTTTCTTTTCTAATCTAATCATCTCCCCCCCTGATTTTCAGGGGGTGGGGCCGGGCCTTATTTTCTTCCAGTCAAATTAAGACACGTATGCGGGAGCACGGATGGGAGCACAGGAAGGGAGCAGGCAAGTCTCGTCCCTCCTCATCCGCCGCTTGTTTGACTCGGACAGGCCGACCGAGGTTTCGACTTTCTCTTTTTCCTTGTTGACTTCAATGACATCCGTTGTATCAATAGGGGTGGCCATACCCAAGGGATTGGATATTGTCGTGTTTTTCCTAAAAATGGCAGTTCCTTTTCTTGTTTCGTGAAAAGAAAAGGAAGGCAGCTTTGTATGGAAAAAAAAGTAAAGTTGAGAGGGGGGGGTAGTAAGTGGGCTGAGATGGGTCTGCGTGTGATGTCCATCCATACTGAGCAGAGCGTTCGTCTTCTTACGAGTTGTGTTGACAACACAAAAATTCATGGGCCATATCCTAAGTCACCACATGGTCCGAGAGGAAGTCAGAACCAAGAGGCCAATTGTTGGGAAGCCGTGGCCGGACACTTATAGTGCGCAAAAAAGATGTTTTGCCTCCTAATAAAACATCAAATCAACAATAGTCACAGAATGCAATTCGAACTCAAGCAAATTCAATTTTTCATGTATATTCGACTTCGCGTTACATACTCTGCACCAATTTCCAAATTCAATCCTTCCATGTCATCATTGAACAACAAAAATAGCTCGTCTCTCCCTCCCTCTATCGGTTCAGGGACCAAGTCACCCAGCAGTCTTGTCGATGTTAATTTAAAAATTCTTATGCGCAAATTACAATGTAAAGCTAAATTACTCATGCTGGTTAGGAGATGCAATTTCAAACGTTTCCTTCCTTTTGTGGAAGAAATTTGCAAGCTTTGTCACGGCAAAAAAAGAAAAAGAAAAAAAGAGAGAGAAATTTGCTATCAATTCTTTCTGAAACCGAAAAGCCAGCGGGGATTTGCAATTTACTCGACACTTAATGAGTAACATTAATTCCCATTGCCATACGCACCGTCGTCGCCAGCCTGGGCGGAGTCGCCGATAAAACCCGGCGCCGGCAGCTGTTGGCCGCATCCATTCCACCCTGCCGCCAGCCCGCCACTGCTCCTTGATTCCTTCTCCTCGGCCTGCTCCCATCCAGTGCCTAGAAGCCGTCTGCCATGGCTTCGGAGCCGGTGATCGGGAAGCTGAGCGTCCGCGTCGTCCGAGGCCACAACCTCATCGTCGCCGACCCACTCACCCACACCAGCGACCCCTACGTCGTTCTCTACTACGGCTCCCAGGTCAGACCCTCGTCTCTCTTCTCTTCTTCCCAGTCCTTGACTTAGGAGCCGGCCGTGTGTTGCCGCCGGCGGCCGGCTGCTGAGCGCCGCGTGGCAAAGGTCGCAGCCGACGACCGGCGCATACATAGGTGCGGATTATTACCTGATAAACAGGTTTCGAAGTGATTGATATGAATCAGACTGTAGTAGTTCCCAAACTTTGGTCATGGGATTTCAAAAAGTTCAGCGAAGAATTAGTTCTATTTGATCTCATCGTGGAACTGTTGCTTGACTTTGATAGAGTTAGTTGAGTGTGCTATAAATTTCGGACAGTGGCATGCATGATGCCAGATTTTCAGTTCACTATTATGCACAATATATGATCATATAAACTGTAATTTCTGCAGTTGATTTCAGGTTCTGTATGTGACATGGACAGATATACTGCTAATTTCATTCTCTCTGTGTTACTGAAGTTTTATTTCCTCGTGGGTGTAGAAGGTGAAGACTAGTGTTCAGAAGAAAAATGTCAATCCTCTATGGAATGACGTATTGGTGCTCCCTGTCACAGATCTTACAAAGCCAGTCAAACTTGTAAGTTTACTGTTTGAGTTTCTTCGATTCATCAAGTAAACTCTACTAAAACTTTGCGTGTATGTGCAACCCGAAGTTGAAAGGAACTTTAATATTTGTTACATACAGTAGTATTTTAACAAATTTCTTAAACAAGCCCCCAAAAACTGAACTTTCTTGTGCGCTGAAACATGAAAGATAGGGACTTTTTACACCATAGGTTCATATATAGATGGTTGGTGAAGATATCAAATGAACACTTATATATCCAACTGGCAAAAACATGATGCAGGAGGTTTTTGACGCGGACACATTCACGGCGGATGACAGCATGGGAGTGGCTGAGTTCAGCGTAACCGATATCTACGACGCCGCGAAGCTGGATCTAAAGCATGCCTCGGACGGAACCAGGATCAAGACGATCTACCCGGTCGGCACAAACTACCTTGGCGGCGAGAGCCACGTGTCGTGGAAGAATGGCAAGGTCGTCCAGGACCTGATTCTGAAGCTGAAGAACGTCAACAGTGGCTCCGTCGTGCTGCAGCTGGAATGGGTTCACGTCCCTGCACGTGTTACGCTTTAAGCTGTGCCGGACTGAATGTTTATCGATGTGTTGGTAATTTGTGGATGTTGTGGTTTGCAGTGCATGTGGTGTGTGCGCACATTATTGACTTCAGCTTGATGTGTGCACTGTATTTGTAGTACTGTGGTTGTGAGGTTTGTGCTTGGGAGTCGAACAAATAAGAGACACCGTTTGTGGTCAACTGCACCAAGAGGTGTATTTTAAAGATTCAGAGCTTAAATTGAAGAGATCGGGTGGTAATTAGTTTACGTAAGCTTTGACCTGGAAGACTGTAAAATTAGATATGTAAGTATATTTTATAAGGAATTGAGTATTCAGGTGTTTGGTTTCACGCATCGTTGGGTGGGCTCACAGAACAATCAAAAACAAAGAGCAACGAACAAAGACAACACAAACTAAAATCTTTAAGGACGGGCTCGCAGGCCCTTGGCACGGGCAAGTTTCCATTGCTTGTGTTCTAACTAACTTGTTGACCATGGACTGTAGTGTGGCCGCATTGGCCCAGAAATTATGCCCCTTCCAGCCGGGCCAAGCTCCCAAGTAGAGTAAGTTGTAACCTTCAAAAAAAAAACACAGTAAGTTTTTTTTCCAAATCGGGCTACTCCCCTTTCCATTACTTTCATAATGTAAATTGTTGGAAATATGTCTTAAGAGTCAATAATAATTATTTAATTATTTCTAAGTTTATGATTAATATTTATGTTCTATGTTATAACTGATATGGCTCTCGAGTCTACGATAACCAAGAAGCTCACAGAAAAACTCATATGATTAATCTTTTTGTATGTATCGTATTTCTCCCTTTGTATGTTTACTTGAGGTTTTCCCCTTTCAGATTTGTAGGTTCTGTCATCTGGAGTCAGTTTAAAAACTGTGGCTCCGATTATTGCAAATATTTGAAGTGGTTGATGTTGCTAGTGGTGGTCGAGAGCTGGGCCGCACCCCGGTTGCTCACCTTTCAATTTGCAGTATGCTGCAGCAGTTATATAGTCTATGTTTGGTTATTCTGGTTCTGTTTTGTAAGCTGAATTTGTAATGGTATCTTTTAAAGGAAATCAGGGGGAATCCCTTTTACTAACAAAAACTGATGTGGAAGATTTGGGTCGGTTGGGACCCGCGAGGTTTCCGCCAATAATCAGTAAGTGTTGATGATGTAATAGCCAACATACTATCTGATTTCACTTTATGGACACACCGACTTGGAGCAGCTGAATAAAAGCTCACACTGGGCTGTGCCGCAATTTTGTCTTTTCTTTTTTTTTGCTTCACCTTTTGAGCCATCATCAAAGATTGGAGCTACAAAACACATTTCAGGGGCTCGACAAGACATAAAAAACTGTTGATGCAACTGCAAGCACATAAAAGAGCTCATGTATATGTCGTCTTCATAGATATACATGATACAGTTAACTAGTTTCAGTACTAAATACACACACGTACACATACAAACAATATGTATTGATGTGATGCCATCCTGTTGGTGGTACTCAATATTCAGAGGCTCAACAAGACACACAGAGAAAAAAGGTCATCTGATATATCGGCCTCATATACATACTACATGAACATGATACAGTTAAGTACTCGTTTCTATACACTAACACACGTATAAGTACTATATATATATATGTATGCACTGTATATATGTTGACGTGGTGCCATCCTGCCTGCATATGTACATCTTGTCTTGTACTAGAGTCTCCTCTCTATCTGTATCGTAGTCGTAGACTAACTGTATCAAAACTTGGTCCCTAGCTCGCTAGATGGTGACTAGAGTTCGTCTGAGCTTCGTCTAATTTCCTGGACCCTTTGTCGCAACCTTCTCCTGTGGTCTTGGATTTTCCACAGCCCATGGCCAAGGACCACCGCGGAGTATATGCCGTGGGTGATCATTGGTGCCAGGATGTTGCCCGTCTGCATCATCGGGTCGCGAATCAGATATATGCGTCATCAGTCACTTAGAGAATCCATCATTAAGAAACCATGTTGACAATGTTTCACTCGCTAATTAAGAGGATCAACCAATCAATGTAACCATGTAAGGTAGCTAGAGAAGAAACAACAAAAATGGTTACCTGGATCCATTCGAAGCCGAGGTAGAAAGCCAGGATGCCTTCTAGAAGAGGTGAGTATATCTTCCTCATCTGCCTCCTTTCGTACCAAGCTGGGAATTCAGAAGAATCATGTTAGTACATCATCTCTGTTTTCACTTTTCACACATCTTATACACCAGCTACTAGTTCTTGTTAGTATTTGCAGGATAAGAGAATACACACATAGAAACACACCTGAAAACAGTTTCTTCATATTCTGTCGACCGGCGTGTGAGCGCATAACCGGTGTCACCACATAGGTAGGGTCTGAAACAAAAACACAGCAGGAGATGGGTTCAATTTCATCTGAAACAATAGCAAGCATGATATGGAATCGGCGGGTTGAATTAATTACCTTTGGGGGCGGTAGCGATGTAGTAGAGGGACCCCGTGAGCGCGGCGGTGATGGCGGCGGCAAAGGTTTGCGCGAACGGCACAAATGGAGGCACCATTCCACTCTGCAAGTATATATCAACAAAATGAAGCAAGTACAGTTAAGTACAGTTACATTCATCAGTTAAACAGATGAACTGAACTGAAGAAAATCAAGTGCAATTAAGTCACAATCAGTATGTACCAGGGACGCAATCCCCCGGGCATCTTTCATCAGCTCCGTGCCTCTAAGGAATATGTCAGCCAATGCTCCCTGCAATTTGATCAGTTAATTCAGTTTCAGGCTATACAAAAAGTGAGAAATGTAATTTCTTTCTCATTTTGGATGAAATGAGGAATAAAATTAGTAAGACAGTGTAGATGAGTGGGTGAGTGAGGGACAGGTAACCTGGACGGCGGCGCGGTAGAAGAGCTCCTCGCCGACGGAGCTGGCGGCGACGACGAGGATGAACTGCCAGGGGGACATGCCGGCGAAGAAGGTGCGGAGCTCCTCGTCCTCCACGTCGCGGATGGCGCGGGCGTGCGGGGAGTACTTGACCACCTCGTCGTCCAGGATGAAGAGCAGCGCCATGATGGGCGGCGACGCGTAGCCGAGCCCCTCCACCAGCGCCGTCAGCGAGGGGTGGAAGCCGCCCGAGGAGTCGATGCCGGCCATGTCGCAGATCGCCCGCCCCGCCAGCGCCATGCCCGCGTAGATGCCGATGCCGTAGCTCAGCCTCACCACGGCGCCCAGCTTCTCCCACATGGCCAGCTCCGCGTCCCGGGCCCCTCCGAACCCGTCCGCGCCCGCGACGACCGCCGGCACGTCGACGACGGGAGGCCCGTCCGCGGCGAGGCGCCCGGCCGGCCGCCCCGGCTCGACGCCGTCCCCGCCGCCATGGTGCGCCCCGGCGCGGAGCCTCCAGGCGCCGGCGCCGGCGCGGAGGGCCCGCGCCGGCGTGAATCCGATGGAGCAGTTGGTGTATGACGAGCAGCTGAAGCTACATGGCGGCGCCAGCTCCATTAACCACCCACCCACCTACAGTAGCTAGCTAGCAAGCTCCGGTCGCCGGCGTCCTCCCTCCCCTCCTCTCCTCCCCGTTCTTGCTTGCTCCAAGATACGATCTTTCTCCGGCAAAGTAAATCTGGTGGGCAGTGGAGGTGAACGAACGAGCAACCTACCGAGTTTTTTAATGGCGGCGGTGGTCGCTCCACGATCGGGCCGCCGGATATACTAGTATTTGATTTGATTCTCCAACTTCTGTCTGTCGTTACGTGACGATTTGGGAAATGAGATGAGAGGGGGGGAGGCCGCCTGCGTGGCGCTTTGCCAGTGGGCGCTGGCAGATGAGAGGGATTCGCCTGGCCAATCGCCAACTGCCATGTCAGCCAGCCGATAAGGTAAGGTGATTGTTACCTGGTGACATGGCACCCATCCTTCACCCATCTCTCTGCCACTTGGTCGCTGTCTTGCCCTTCTCTTCTCCTCCGCGGCTCCCACCATAGCTACGACGTCGACATACTGCTGTCCATTTTTATGCGCTTATTCATTCTAATTTGCGAGGTTGAAATGATCCGGCGATGGAGAAAACGACTTTGGTTTTGTTGTTGCCAGCTTAGCTAACAACCGGGGAACTGATGAATCGACCAATGTACAACTTCATTTATTTTCTCTGGGTGTTTAGATCTCGCTCATTTTTTCCCGCCCTTTTCTCCTGTCATTCTCATCCTAGAAAACCCCCTTGCACGTTTATTGTCTTCCATCGGTGTTTTAGTTGGTTACCCGCTAAGCTTCGTATATTATTCGGAAACATGTATATATGTTGACCTTTCAATTGATGGTTTTAGTCCTACGATGATGCCTCCTAGGATTTCGAGAGGTGTCGCACTAATCAGAGTCAGCTAAGCTAAGCTATAACACAGGTCTGGGCTTCCCAAAAGGACCCCTGATGAAACACGCACAGGTAGCCCTTCCGAGGTTGCAAAAAACGTGAAACATGGAGATTCACGCAAAGAACTTCGTGGATCATGAGTTTCATACAGTAAGATTACTTCAAGAGCCTGCAGGATTGTAAAACTTTTCTTTCCTTAGTAAAAAAACTCCATAAGAGATAGCATGGTCATGGGTTTTATTTTGCGAACTCTTTTGATTATGAAAAAAAACGTGGGTATGTACGGTTTGTTAGGGAGTAAATAGTATCGAATCCATTGTGGAACTTTATCCACTTGGCTTCGTTGACTGTGCCAAGACAAAGGTCATGTGACATTCGACAAATGAAGGACTACTAAACGAGATGCATGAAGAATCAAACTAATGTCTAAAAGTGGCTGGAGCACGAGAGTTCCTTGATGAGGAACTAGTGGACGATTTTGAGAGGAATGAAAAAAAGAACCCGTGAACAAGAGAATATTTTCGAGTTGTGAAACATATTCACGAGAGCATATCCTGCAGCAAGACATACTACAAGTAGCCTCATAAACATATGCCTCAGGAGTCACAATCATCAATTACCACCCCGCCAAATACCTAGTTGGCGCACAATAATAATTGAGGCCAGTTTGTTCCCCGGATATGTTTCACGCTTGCAGAATAGGGTTACATATTGTCTTGCTAGCTATGGTCATTTTGGAATTTAGCATTGTGTGCTGGTTACGAAATGGTTCACCTTATACATCTGATCTTGTCCTAGCGGATTGTAACCCGCCACTAATGAAATAAACTCCTGGTTCTTTGCAAAAAGAAAGAAGAAGAAAAGAGACGAGGGTTTCTCCGTGGTTTCAACATATATAGAGTGAATACATAAGTCTCCATGCATGCTTCAGCCACCAACGATATTATACACCACCGTAGTACGATCGTACCGGATATGTCATATATGTGCATAAGACCTTGATAACATCCAGGTCTCACTCGACCTTCACATGACATCATGAGGGGTATCTCCCCGCATCATGACGGGTATCACCAAGTAACCGGTAAACTCTCTGGAATAAACTACTCTCAATAATCCACACCTGCCTTGATGGGCTTGTATGTACATAGTATATATAGCCTGTAGAACAAAAGGTCTGCTCAAGCATCCTAGTTTTTGATGAAATTCCCTAAATTCATTTGACATTTATTGAGATTTATCCTTGTTGTGAACTTTCCCAAAAGGATAATCTTTTTCTCCTAATCCTCATGGGCCGAATTCCATGGGTCCAGCTCACTCCTCCTCTTCTTCCCTTTTATTTTCCCCCAAACCTCATGGGCCAAGACGAATTTGTGTTTTTCTCTCTCTTCATGTATTCTTGTCCGCTCGGGCCTTAGCCCATCCCGCGGTGGCTGGCAGCAGCACCCAGTGCCACTCTTTGTATAAAATGTTTCTCTTTTTTTATGAGACACAAATTTGTTAAATTACAAATTTTGAGTGAGTTGTATCATTTCTAAAAATTTAAGTTACGCCAAAAAAAAGGAAAAACATATGCACATGACAGTAGTTGTGTGATGTTGACCCGCAAAGTTTCGAGTTCAAATGTTCTTTTATTTAGGAGAAAAAAACAAAAGAAATTTGATTGCATGAATTTTGATGCAAAAATGAAGGGTAAGGATAGAAGGTGCAGAGGTACGGTAGTACTATCACAACTTCCCCTTCATATATAATATACCTAGCCTTCATGTCCCACTCCACTTCACATAGCATCATGTAGTGTATCACCATATAACTGCTAAACTCTCTCGAATAAATTACTATGTACTCGCTCTGTATAAAGAAATATAAGAGCATTTAGATCACAGTGACCTAAATGCTCTTATATTTCTTTACGGAGGGAATACATCTCAAATTATTCAAACCTGCCTGGATCGGCTTGTCTGTAGTGTCTTTACTTCTAAAGGAGGAGTTGGTAGTCTCCGCTCCCTGATTTATTTTCGTCTCATCCCACCACCCCCTCCTGCTAAACAACGAAAAAAAAACACTGCTCCCTCGATCCACCCCCTCCTGACGGAACCCGCTCAGGCACATACGCACGCCACATGTTCCTCATCCTCCCCACGATCGCCACATGCCGCTTGTAAGCCACGGCGGCCGCCCCCAGATGCCTTGCCGATCCTTCTCCACGCGCCACCGCCTCCCTTGCGAGGACGCCCCGCCATGGGTCTCAATCGGCGCCACGACGGTCATGGCCTCCCCACCCGCCCTCTCAACCCTACCATTGGTGGCGGCGATGGTGGATAACCCCCAATAAAGAAGTCCCTGAAGGGGACATGCAGGTGATGACAAATGACATGGCGAAGAGCTTGGTAGCGGTAAAGACGTGGAGCATCGGTGAAAAAGGATACCCACTTGGAGAGAGAGAGAGAGAGAGAGAGAGAGAGAGAGAGAGAGAGAGAGAGAGAGAGAGAGAGAGAGAGAGAGAGACGTTACAAGTGCACATGAACCTCATTACCCGACCAAAGTGTCTAAGAGCATCTCCAGCTACTGGAGCCCCCAAGAACACCACGGAATCAAAAAAATTGGTGTTTTGTGGGTCATGCGGCGAAATATGGGGGCATGCGGAGGCATCTTTTCAGTCACACCCCACCCCAAGCAAAAGTTTGTGAGGAGAATGATTAAGTGGGCCAAAAAAGGGCGCGTGGGGCGACACGATTCGCCGAAACTTCCGTCGGCGCCCCCAAGAGGCCCCCAACGCACTGGGTTTCGCCTGGGTTTGCCGGCGCTATTTTGACTTCCTGGGGGCGCTGGGGGCGTGACTAGGCCGTTTTTCGGCAAAAAGCGCCGTCCGAGCCTAAAACCGAGCCTAAAAAGATGTCCTAGGGGGGCGGGTGGAGATGCTCTAAGGACTTCTAGTTCAGCTCCCCTCCGCGTTCAAGTAAGCACCCACAATGTATAAAGATCAAGAGAGCTACTTTACGGATTTCGTGGCTGCGAGGGGATCACTAATTGACCATATTGTATCTCTTGAAAAATGGTACCAAACTATCGACCTGGGATGACCTACTACCTATATAATAATGGTAGTACAAGCGAAGTAATGATAACAAAGAACCACGATCCAGAACATGGAGAACCAACAAAACCGAGCATCAAAAGAAGAGTGGTACCCTAATATCCATAGGAACCAAGCTACACATGCTAAGTCGAGCATCCTAGCGGAACGCATGACAAGGTATACTCAAAAGGCGCCTCTCGGCTCTCGAGTAGGGGCCGCGTCTCGCGTGAGAGCTCTTCGTAACCACGGTAAATTGTGTTGCTTTCACCAAACTTGCCGATGTCCCAAAGATATCATGAACAATTAAAAACCAATAAAAGGCACTTACCAAAAAAACTACTTGAACTCCCCTAAAAAAACTACTTGAACTAATCATGATCAATAAATAAAAGGCATTAAGTGAAGAACACCTTCTAAACTTGTTAGACAGCCCATCTATCCATCCAGCAAAGCCACTTACCAAAAACAAGGTGGGGGGAGAAGGAGACGGACGGAAAGACGCGAGCTTTTTCCAGCTCGAGTCAACCCACCAAACCCACGCGCCGCGGTGTCTTTCCCCTCCCCTTCGCCGGAGCAAAGCATCTCCGCCACCGCCATGAGAGATCCGAAGCTCCCCGCGCCGGCACGCTCAGGAGGCACTAGAAAATTGGTATCAAACTATCGACCTGGAATGACCTACTACCTATATAATAAGGGCAGTACAAGCAAAGTAATGACAAAAAAATCACAATCCAGAACAT
Organism: Aegilops speltoides; assembly: GCA_021437245.1. Classification (NCBI taxonomy): domain Eukaryota; kingdom Viridiplantae; phylum Streptophyta; class Magnoliopsida; order Poales; family Poaceae; genus Aegilops; species Aegilops speltoides. Next base: position 492,328,657 of record CM038144.1, read on the forward strand.
GGAGAACCAGGAAAACCGAGCATCAGAAGAAGAGTTGTACCATAACATTGCCATAGGAACCAAACAACATATGCTAAGTCGAGCATCTTAGCGAAACGAATGACAAGGTATATTCGAAAGGCGCCTCTCGGCTCTCGAGTAGGGGTCGCGTGAGAGCTCTTCGTAGCCACGGTAAGTTGCGTTGCGTCCCAGAGACAACTTGATCAATGAGTAATAATTAGTACATACACAAACGATGTTTATCCCAAATATATCATGACCAATTAATCACCAATAAAAGACACCTACCAAAAACTTGTTGAATTAATCATGATCAATAAATAAAATGCATTAAGTTTTTTTTGAGGGATAATAAAGTGCATTAAGTGAAGAACACATTCTAAACTTGTTAAACAACCCACCTATCCATCCAGCAAAGCCACTTACCAAAAACAAGGTAGGGGAGACGGACGGAAAAACGCGAGCTTTTTTCCAGCTCAAGTCAACCCACCAAACCCACGCGCCGCGGTGTCTTTCCCCTCCCCTCCCCTCCGCCGGAGCAGAGCATCTCCTCCACCGCCATGAGAGATCCGAAGCTCCCCGCGCCGGCGACGGCCCGGAGATCGCCGCCCGGCCTCGCCGACAAGCTCCGGAGGCACTCCGCCTGGCTGCTGCTCGCCTGGTTCGCGCTCTCCGTCTGCCTCTTCCTCTCCGCCGCCCCGCCGGCCGCCTCCCCGCTCCTCCGCCCCGCCGTCCTCCTCCGCAACACCAAGCCCCGCGCCCTCGCCGCCGCCACAACCGCCGCCACAACCTCCAGGCCCCCCGTCCGGATCTACGTCTACGACCTCCCCTCCCGCTTCAACCGCGACTGGGCCGCCGCCGACCCGCGGTGCGGTCGCCACCTCTTCGCGGCCGAGGTCGCGCTGCACGACGCGCTGCTCTCCGGCCACGCCGCCGCCCGCCCCGAGGACGCCGACCTCTTCTTCGTGCCCGTCTACGTCTCCTGCAACTTCTCCACGCCCAACGGGTTCCCGTCCCTCTCGCACGCGCGCGGCCTGCTGGCCGACGCCGTCGCGCTCGTCCGCCGGGAGATGCCCTACTGGAACCGCTCCGCCGGCGCCGACCACGTCTTCGTCGCCTCCCACGACTTCGGCGCCTGCTTCCACCCCATGGTGAGTGCTGTTCGTCCCCATGGTGAGTTGTTGCGTGCGGGTTAGGTGCGTTTCTTGCGTCCAAATGGGGGTTTCCAAGGTGGAACCGTGGAAGTTAGCTGCTGCGTGTTCGTGGTTCCTAAATGGCATACCAGCTGTTCATGACAAGGAACCGAGTGAGCCGAGTTCAATCAATAGTTCTTGCTGTGAAATTGACCAATTTCTAACTTAATTACCCGAATCCCTCTTGTGCTTTTGCTATATGGTGCCATCACCAGGAACTTAGTTTAGTTTGGAATTGAACTATAATCAACATAGCCAACCCGCGTATTTTATGGAAACTAGTTGCCCAAATCCAACCATTAAAATGCATGGTTGTTGTCATGATGGAACTTGGTTCGGCTTGAATTTACTTCAATGCGGTTCCCCGACTCCTATAAAAGATTTAGGGGGACTACTCAGTTGCACTAACGTTTCGGTTTGTTTGATCAGGAGGATGTGGCCGTTGCGGATGGCATACCGGAATTCCTCAAGAAGTCGATCCTGCTACAGACATTTGGTGTGCACGGTCCTCACGTGTGCCAGGAGGCAGAGCACGTGGTCATCCCCCCACACGTTCCTCCGGAGGTGGCGCTTGAGCTACCGGAGCCAGAGAAGGCACGAAGGGACATCTTTGCCTTCTTCCGGGGCAAGATGGAGGTCCACCCCAAGAATATCAGTGGCCGCTTCTACAGCAAGTAAGCATATGCCACACTTCTCTTAAGTTGCTTCATCTAGCAATTATCCCATAAGTAGTAGGAAGGGGACTGGTTTTGAGGTTCTCTAAGGTTCTGTCTCACTTTAGTTATGCCGTCTGAGAAACTCGACGCTATCTGATTGACTCATTCGTTTGAGATCTCTTCTCCATATACTCCACATGGCTAACCTACATAGCCTGTTATGAAATAGTTCTGAATTATAAGAAATGAAGTAGTTTAGCTGCTAGGTTAGGCAAGGACTCATCCATAATTGTCATAATTTCATCAATAGTTGCACATATAAGGCCAGCAGGATTACAAACAGTGAATTACATTTAACTCCATTATTTCATATACTTGCAATTTATTGGGTCTTACCTTTTCCTTGCAACAGGAAGGTGAGGACTGAGCTACTTCAACGGTATGGTCGCAATAGCAAGTTCTACCTTAAGCGGAAGCGATACGATGACTACCGATCAGAGATGGCCCGTTCTCTGTTCTGCCTCTGCCCGCTGGGCTGGGCGCCGTGGAGCCCTCGGCTTGTGGAATCAGTCCTGCTCGGTTGTGTTCCTGTCATAATTGCCGATGATATACGCCTGCCATTCCCTTCTGTCCTCCGCTGGCAAGACATCTCATTACAAGTGTCCGAGAAGGATGTCGCCAGTCTCGAGACGGTGCTGGACCATGTTGTGGCAACAAACTTAAGTGTGATACAGAAGAACTTGTGGGATCCTGTGAAGCGGAAGGCGCTGGTGTTCAACCGGCCGTTGCAAGAGGGAGATGCCACATGGCAAGTGCTGAGGGAGCTTGAAGCTTTGCTAGACCGGTCTCAGAGAAGGAGGAGTCGTGTCGGATCATCGAGGAGGTGAAGGCCTGAGTGAAGCAAACTGCCAAGGGTCTTTGGGTGGTTGCTGACATCTATTTTGTTGCATCTATGCAACAACAGCTGCAACTTACAGTCTCTGCCGAGCCAACAAAATCACTTGTTGAGCATGAGCGCTACCGGTGGACATGGATTTTTCTCGCCTGAAGTTCAGAAGATCAGTTCCTGACATTCCATCCCAATTTTTGATGGTGAAGTGGACGGTTTGTGAGTCTGTGTATAGTGTACTGACAAAGTGGCAATCTCTGTACAGGAAATTAATTTTATTCATTTAGGTGGTTTATTGGTGTTGTGAAGAGGCTGATATTTAGGTGGTTTACTGGTGATTAAAGATTGTATTACAGAGGGGTGTCTGAAAATGTTTCCTAGATGTACCTGTAGAGTTGTTCGGCTGTCATACTTCCATGTACCATATGTGCAATCTTGTTGTATAGAAAAGGGTGCTTCTGTTTCAGTTATGTTCTGGAAAAGGGAAAAGATGGCTCCAGTTTCTGTCACTATCTGATTCTAAAACCAACATTGGAGTCGATGATCAAATTATCTGATACTAAAACCAACATTGGAGTCGATGATCAAATTAGCATCATGATCAAAGATTGGCATTATTCTTTGCAAATTCCAGTAATGTAATTGATTCAGCACAAAGAACAGTAATGTAGTTAATTCAGCATAAAGAACAGGAAGATAAAAAAGGATTGTTCATTCTCCAGCTTTAGAATTCGTTGTATTTCAAGCCTTATATTTTCACATCAGATCGGTTTCTATGCTAGCAGAACCAGTCATTTCATTTCTGCTGACCCTTGGCACCAACATAGAAGCAAACCAAAGTTACAGCCAAAAACAACAGAGCAGCAAAAGAAAAGAAAAAACTTGCCTGAATAAACTTACCTATTGAATACCGACTACGCCAAATCAGAGTGATATACAAACGGAAGCTTCATTAGAAAATCACCATGCATATGAATCAGCAAAGAGTCACCGCAACAAAGTGATACTGCAGATATTAGTTTTGTGATGAAAAAAAACAAGAAACAAGCAGCCAAGCATGCACATTGGCCATTACGGAGAACATAGAGATGGTAGAACTTCAGCTCAAAGACAGGATGCGGATGCCCATCGTCGGTGAAAGCAAAACATTCTCAATAATCACCAATAAGTTTTGCATCTAGTTTACATGCCATGAAGTATTATTCAATGGATGGATGGATTGATTGATCCACATAGCGTTGTTGCTGGTGCATCCAATTGAGATATGCCATTTTGATGTGTGCTATAGGAAGAATTGACTACGAACGGCTAGCCCTGTGGATAGTGATCATCTTGGTAACGTGCAGAGCAGCATCCCCTGCACTTTAAAAATGTATCATGTTTGTTTACATCAATACTCAAGAGCATACACCCTTGCAAGGAGCGTCCTTGCAGCGGCAAACAGCTCTCCCTGAAAGCTCCCATCCGTTGAATCCACGCTCAAGGACCGTAATGCTCTTCACCGCTGACTCTTCCTTGGCCTCTGATAAATAGTCCAGAAACATTCTTGCACAAGATGGGCCGCGCACCTGCAGTTTGAATGGACAGGTTACAAGAAGAACCAGAGGTGATAACCTAAACTCAGATTGGGAGGTAAAATTGTGAGGAAAGAACAAAAAGCGATATACAATGCTGAATGTAGGAGGAAAATAAACAGAAAGTAACATAGCTGTTACAAAAGCCAAGCATGGTTACCAAGACGAACATTGCAAATAACAATTTATACTTCTTGCTAGAAGATAAATCCAAGGTTTTTATTTTATTTTATTTTTGGACGGTCCATGGTTTATATTTGAAGTGACCATTCAGACAAAACCTAAGCATATAAAGATGTCCTGACAACAGGCGTAGAGAGCACACAAAGATTGCAAGGGTATAGAAGAACACTGACCCTGATATCATACAATCGTGAATACAAATAACATGTAGAACCACAAAAATAAAATAATGGAAGTCCTATGGTTACGGCGTCTAGAAAAAAGCTGTCTCACTGGCTATGTTCATGAAATCTTCAATGGTCTGATTCTGGAAACATAACATAAGACAGCTTAAACCACCTCATTGATGTCTTCCTGTCTTGTACACATAGATAAAACAGCTGCTACCAAAACTAAGCATCCTTTCCTTACCAAGGCAAACAGTACAAATTACAATTTATCAGTTCTATAACCTATAAAGTAAACCATATAAACTCAGAGAAGAATGGTCCCAGGGAAAGCAGTAGAATTAAGCAATAGTTCTTGCTAGAAGATAAAGCCATGGTTTATATTAGAACTACTGATTCAGACAAGGCCTAAGCATATAAAGATGTCCTGGGTCCTCACCACAGGCCTAGAGTGCAAATACTGATCGCAAAGGTACAGAAAAAAGCTGACCCTGATTTCGTACAATCGGCGAATAACAAAAACATGCAAACCCACAGAACGAAAGAAAATGAAAGTCCTATGGCTACGTCATCTGCACAAAAACTGTCTCACTGGCTATGTCCACTAAACCTTCAAAGGTCTGATTCTGTAAAATAAATGGAACCCAATTTCAACTACCTTGTTGATGCCTTCCTGTACTATAAACACAAAAAGTTGTATTTGTATTTCACAATGATTACCCATCAAATTCACAGTACAGAGATAGACAAAAATACATCATCCTTATACATGATCACGGGTCCTGAATCACATCGACACCACAAACAAGGCAATTTATCTCTGTAATCTGTGCTTCCACACTGAATCATTGATCAACTCATAATCCGTGATACCTAGGAGCCATTTTTATGTGGCCGATGTGCTTGTGAAACTCCAATTAGCGGCCACATCACATGAAACATTTTGAGATCTACAGAAAGCACCAACTGTACTAGTGCCAAGGTCCAAGGTGCTACTCCTACTTGTTTGCTTGCTTTAGCAAGTGGTATTCGAAAGATCAAGAGCTGGAAGAGAGGAACTTTGAAGGAGGAAGGGCCTGACCGACCTGGCTGAGGGCGCAGTGGAAGACGAGGGTGTCCTTGGCCCGGGTGGCCTCGGCGATCTCCGGCAGCCGGTCCGCGAAGCCGTCGCTGGCGTAGTGGTGCGACCCGGCGATGTGCGCGTCGCAGATCCGCTCCTCGTCCCTGCACATACACCCCAACCCCCGTCAGCCTCCTCTGGCTCGTGCTCCCCGGCGCGGCCACGGTGCGTACCTGACGTCGATGATGGCGACGCGCGGGTCGCTGACCATGGACACCAGCTGCGCCGCCGTCACGTACGACACGCCCTTCCTCGCCATAGCCTCCGGCCGCCGTGGGGTGCGGGGTCGGGGTCGGGGCCTCGCCGGAGAGGAGGAAGGAGATTCTTGCCCCCTCTTCGTCTGGCGCGGTTTGCACATAGCCCCCCGAGAATGTGTGTATTTGACGATTAGGCGATTTAGTTGATGTAGAAGTCAAACCTGGCCAAATGGGTCGGCCCGGCCTGGCTCATCCTGAGTTAAACGGGCCAGGCACGGCACGGCCCGACCAGTCACGCTTAGTACACGGGCCGTGTCGGGGCGGCACGCGTGCTGACCTCCGTGGCCCAATCATAGGACTACTATTAAGCGGGCCGGCCCATCGACACGTTAGCCGTCAGCCCACCTATTTTTTAGCCTATTTTGCCTATAAAAATAAATAAATAAAACTAAATGGGCCGTGTCGTGCCGGCACGCGTGCCCAGCCTCTAGGCACAGGCATGGCCCTAGGCAGGCCACGTGTGGGGCACAACCTGATTAACCGCGTGTTGGACCGCCCGTCATGAGCCGGGCACGCGTGCTAACGGGCCGGCTTGCCCGAACGAGTTGGCAAGATTTGTGTAAGAACTAACCAAAAGGAGTAAAGCTCGACATTTTTTTCTCGAAAAGTATCAGATCTATTTTAAAGATTTACCATTGTCGCTGCTAGAACAGGTCGCTGATGCACCGCCATCACCGCTTCCGTACCGAAGCCACCCTTACATTCCATTGCAGCCAGTAAATCTTCATGCACGTGCCTCTAGAGGCTAGCGCCCTAGTGCCACAGTGGTCATCATTGAATCCTTCAATCGATCTAAAAAATTTGAAGCCAAAATCATTGTGTACCCACATTGAGAAACCCTAATCTCGATGGCCCAAGAAGCTGGCAAGAATCTACACCGGAGCTTCATCTAATCCGTCCGGATGGACGAATTTGAGGATGGTCGAAGCCTAGAAGACTGACTCAAAGAAGAAGCGTCGCCATCCATCGAAGCAGTGCCATGCGAGGATTATAATCCAACCTAACTACAAGTAGGAGCCGAGGGACCAAATTTCCCATCGACCACCGGAGCAGCAAGCGGAGTGGAGGTGAATCCACACTCCACATGCTCGCTGGCATAGATCGACGGGAGGAAGGTTTCCGTAGTCACATTGAGACGGCGAAAAGAAAAGCAATGATGTCATAACGTGTACCAACTCTTCCACTCAAAACTAGACATAATTGTTAGGTTGATCTCTCCACCGAGTGGGCCCAACGGCCCATCGGGCCTTGATCTATTCGCGCCCTGATCGGGGGCGCCCAACCCTCTCATGGTTGGTGGGCCCTGTGACTGCGATAAATAGAGAGGTGGGGCGGGGCACACAGATGCGAGGTTCACCGCGCGCCAGACTCCCCAATCAAATCCCTTCCGATCTAGGGCAATCGCGGTGCTCACGGAAGCACCACCGCCACCTCTCCATCTCGATCTCTCTGTGATCACCGGCCTCTACATCACCATGGCCGCTCGGATCGAGCTCATCCGCACCCAAGGAAGGTAGGTTACGGATATCATCTAGCCTACTCCGATCCAAAGGACCTATCAATGGTATCGAGCCATACTAGGCTATGATTTTCGGTGCAAAGTAGAAACAGAGAAAGGAAAAAGATCCCCAAACCCCAAAGAACCCTAGCAGGCACGAGAGAAAAGCAAACAAAAGGATCCCCAAAAGTTCACCGGACTAGGGCCTCGGGCCTCGCCAAGAAAGAGCGCCGCCGCAAGGTCAGCCGTTCCTCTCGATCCGGACGCGCGATCGGCAAGCCGAGGCGTCGGACGAAGAACCACCCCACATGGGGCAAAGGGCACCATGACCAAACAGCTCGACGGCGGCGCGCTCACCGCAAGGTGGACGCGCAACTGGCGAGGGGATGACCACGACGCCGATAAAGTGCTCTCGCCGTCGTCGAACACGAATGGGGCGAGAAGGGCAAAGGAGCCTCGTCCTCTCTTTCACAATGGGAGGAGATGGAGCGGGAAAGGGAGAAGCTTCAGCATTCGCCTCCATGGCGCGCGATGGTTTATCGCCATCGCCGGCGCGGCGGAGTCCCGACGGCTGCAGCGTCTCTCTCTCTCTGTCAAAGAGAAGGCGGGGAAAGGGAACACAACAAGGAAGAGAAAGGGAAAGGAGGCGCGCGCGCAGTGGTGGTGCGGATGGCGCCCGTCGGGCGTGCTGGCGCGGCTGTGCGCCATGATGTGTGTGATCGCGTCGAGAGCAGCAGCGAGCGGCGCGTGCGAAAGGGGGGGAATGAACGCTAGGGTTTCCCCCCACGACGGCGTTGGCTGGTTTTGATCCAGCGATGCGCACGGTCCGCCGTCGGATCTCCACGAACGGCCCGGATCGGAACCCTAACTCCCTGTGGACTTTTGGGCCGAAAAGTGGCACGGGCGGCAAATGATGGCGGCGGCGCAGCCCACGCAGCTTGGATGCTGCAGGTGGAGAGAGGCCACTGGCGGAGCGCAGAGAAGGTCGTGGGCAAGCGCAGCGTGGCTGAGCCGACTTTCTTTTCCTTTTTTATTTATTTCTCATTTTAATAGTTTCTGTCCAGTTTTATTTTTGGGCAGTCTTATAATAGATTTTCTATGCAATTTTTTCCAACGAAAATTTATGTTTAGAAAATAGAAAAGTGACAGAAAAAGTTTCTGAAAATGCAAACAGAAAATTTTCAGAAAAGAAATGCTCATGAATTTTATACAGAAAATTAAAAAGTTCATGATTTTTTATTCGGTCAAAGTAAAAGTTTCTGTAGAACTAAAAAAGTTCGTGAATTTTTATTCACGTTTTTCCGCTGCGTAAATAATTATTAGTGCTCTTTTAAAAGAAAATAAAAGTTCAGATAGAATTATGTTTTAAGAGCATGTTAAAGTAATTATGGAAATGAATATGATTATGTTATTTTTATGACCAACGTTGTTTAATAACATGATCATGTTTTATTATTGAAATTTAAAGGTGCATTTATTTCTAATATTTTGCCCAACGGTAATATAGATTTAATTGCATAGACAATTATATGTTTAATTTGACCAACGTTAGATTAATGCATATGATTGTTATATTGATGTCACTTAAATTGTGATTTCAGGAGGCTTTCACTTGATGAGTTGCCTAAAAGAAGTTCCGACACTCGAGGTGACAACCACACTTGAGTGGAGGAAGAAAGTTGAATTGGCATTTATTTGTGCTGATCTTGGTGGGTTGTGGAAGAACAACAGCCGGTCGGACCCACGAGCCGATGAGAGAGACTACCGAGGATGATCTGCATGGGCTAAAAGGAAAGGGATTATGCTCCTTTGGAGATGTCCTACATCATAAACAACCAAAAGTGGGTCAATGCAAATAAAAATGCATGGCCTTTATAAAGAATACAATTGAGAGCACCATTGTGGGCTCCATTGCAGAGTGCACTTCCGCAGGGAGTTGTTGACAAAGATAAAGAGCCGATTCACTGGCTCTTCAAAGATATATGCCACCCAGTGTTAAAACAACTTGTGACAGAACAATACAGGTGGTGGAATAAGAGAGCACATCCCGAGGATGAGCAATATGGCGACAAAGTTAAAGCCCATGGATGAGGATCTGGAGATCAAACCAGCACTCCTGGTCCACCTTGTCATGGCTTCACTGCCAAAGGAATTTGAAACTTTTGTTGTGAATTATAATATGTCACCTGGAACATGGGACATAGAAAAGACAATTGCTATGTGTGTCCAAGAAGAGGACAGACTAAAAGCTTCACATGGTGGAACACTCAACTATGTGAAGGATCACAAGAAAAGAACTTCAATCAAAACAACAAAAGTTCTCCTCAAAGCCACAAGTAAAAGCTCCCTATCAAGATCGGCCACAAGAATAGTCTTTCCCAAAGGACAAAGACACTTGTCTCCATCAGAAGCGCCGGGCATTACAAGAAAGACTGCCTGTTTGGCTAAAGTCCTTAATGGCAAGGCAAGGTAACAACATTGTTTCCTTAGTTAATGAATCCTTGTACACACAGTTTTGAAATCTACTTGGTGGATTGACTCGAGGCAATTGTACATGTTGCAAATTGTTTACTGAGGATTCCATTCGACCGGACTACGCTAAGAAGAGAAGGAGGAATTGAAGTAGCCAATGGAATAAAAGCGAAGTTGAAGCTGTTGGCGACATCTCTTTGGAGTTAGTGATGGCTTCAAGCTTCTACTTAGAGATGTTCTTTATGTTCCTTCATGTAATAGAAACTTAATTAGCGTTTCATGTTTGGACAAAGAAAATTATGAGTGTTATTTTGGACATGGCAAGTGTGCCATTTGGTATAATAATGCTTATGTTGGTAATGCTTTACTACATGATGAGCTTTATCTGTTATCACTTCGTGAAAAAGTGCATTCAGTATGCAATGTGAATGAACATGTTTCGCGTCGAATAAAGAACAAAAGAAAAGAAAGAGAATATTTGACTCATCGAAATTATGGCACCGTCGCGCTGGGCCATATTTGAAGGGAGAATAGAAAGATTAGTCAAAAGTGAAATTCTTCCACAGTTAGAATTCTCGGACTTAGAACAATGTGTGGATTGCATTAAAGGAAAGTATATAAAACAAATAAAAAAGGGTGCAATCCATAGCTCAAGCACACTAGAAATCATCCACACCGACATTTGTGGACCATTTCCGGTGAAAAGTGTGGATGGATATGACTCGTTCATAACATTCACAGATGACTACTCTCGCTATGGTTACATTTATCCAATCAAAGAAAGATCTGAGCGTTGGATAAATTTAAAATATTCAAAGCTGAAGTTGAAAATCAGCATGATAAAAGAATAAAGATAGTAAGGTCCGACCGTGGGGAGAGTACTACGGTCGGCACACTCCATATGGCCAAGTCCTGGACCTTTTGCAAAGTTCTTACAGAGACGGCATAGTCGCCAATATTCAATGCGGGTGAACCTCGGCAAAATGGGGTAGCTGAAAGGCGCAACCGTGCGCTTATGGATATGGTGCGCAGACATGATGAGTTATTCAACTTGCCATTGGGATTATGGATGGAGGCGCTTAAAACCGCCATTCACATTCTCAACAGTACCAAGCAAGTCGGTGCCCAAAACACCGTCTGAGCTATGGACAGAAGGGTGCCCTCCTACATCACTTTAAGGTGTGGGGTGTCTGCTGAGGCCAAAATGTTTAATCCAAACATTGCAAAGTTAGATTCTAAAACAGATAAGTTGCCACTTCATTGGCTATCGAGACAGATCAAAAGGTTTTCGTTTCTCTTGTCGAGACAGATATACAAAGTTTGTAGAAACAAGACATGCAGTCTTCTTTGAGGACGAAATGATGAGGGGAGCTTGGTAGCTCGGAAAATTGATCTTGAGGAGAAGAGGGTGCATGCACCTAATCCGATGATTCAGAGCCATTTTCTCACTACGGTTGCAACTCCACCCATGACAACTTTGGGGTAGACCCGAAACCTGTCCGTCGAGAGCCGATTGAACCCGTTGTTGAGCATGAAAGGGAGGTGCAGCAGCAAATTTTAGAAGAAGTGCCAGAAGTCGAGGCACATAATGTGCGTAAACGAGGCCCTTAGAAGGTCTACGACCAAGAAAGTCAGCTATTTCTCTTGACTTTAAAGTTTATAACACAGAAATGGTTCATATGGAAAAAGATCCCACCTCATATGAAGAAGCCATGGGAAGCCCTCATTCATCGAAGTGGATGAAGGCAATGGAAGATGAGATTAAAATGGGTTCCAAAGATGTTTGGGACTTAGAGGAAATTCCTAAAGGAGCCAAAACAGTAGGCTGTAAATGGGTCTATAAAATAAAGTATGACTCTAAAGGGAATATAGAAAAGTATAAAGCACGACTCGTGGCAAAAGGATTTACACAAAGAGAAGGGATAGATTACAATGAGACATTTTCTCCAGTCTCATGTAAGGATTCCTTCAGAATCATAATGGCATTAGTTGCTCATTTTGATTTAGAGTTACATCAAATGGATGTTAAGACGGCATTTCGAATGGTGATTTAAAAGAAAAGGTCTACATGAAACAACCCAAGGGTTTTATCATGGAAGGCAAGGAAAATATGGGATGTCGCTGAAGAAATCCATTTATGGATTAAGACAAGCCTCTCGGCGTGGTATTTAAAGTTTAATCAAGCGATTAAAAGTTTTGGATTTAAAGAAAATATTGAGGATAACGCATTTATGCAAAGTTTAAAAATGGGAAATACATTTTCCTAATCTTGTATGTGGATGACATTCGCTTGCTAGCGGTGATGTTAGTCTACTACAAGAAACAAAGAAGTTCTTATCCTCGAATTTTGACATAACAGATCTTGGTGAAGCATCATATGTTTTGGGCATAGAAATTCACCGAGATAGAAACAATGGAGTCTTAGGACTATCACGAAAGCATATTTAGAAAAGGTTCTTAAAAGTATAATATGCATGCGAGTAAAGCCACACTGCTCCTATAGTTAAGGGCGATAGTTTTGGGAAATTCCAATGTCCCAAAAACCAAGACGAGATCGATCAAATGAAAGGAGTACCATATGCTTGGCGGTTGGCAGCTTACAAGTATGCACAAGTGTGCACTTTCATACGACTTAGCCTTTATCACCGGGTACTCGGTAGATATCAAGAGAATCGAGCATAGAGCAACCTTTGGAAAATGGTAAAAAAAGCATTGCGTTATGCACAAGGCACGAAGGACTACATGCTTACATACAAGAGATCGATTCCCTAGAGATAAAAGGGTATTGAGACGCAGATTTTATGGGGACAAAGATGATAGAAAATCCACGCCAGATCGTATTCACCCTCATTGGGGAGCTATTTCGTGGAAAAGCTCCAAGCAATCGATAGTTGCATCATCCACGATGTATGCAGAATTCATAACATGCTTGAAGCCACGGGCAGGCGATATGGCTAAAGAAATTTGTACCCGACTTGGAAGTGGTAGATTGTATTCACAAACCACTAAAGATGTCTTTGCGACAATCAGGCGCGGTATTTTACGCTCACAACAACAAGTCGAGTAACGCTGCCAAAACAATAGAGATAAGGTATTATGTTGTGAAAGATAAAATCCAGGATCAAACTATAAGTCTCGAGCATATAAGGACAAAAGATATGCTTGCGGATCCGCTAACGAAAGGCTTACCACCCAATGTGTTCAAGGAACACTTAGCGGCATGGGTTTAAGGGAAAGCCTTATGATTCTGGATAGGCCCAAAAGGAACAGAATTTGCTTCGATCATAACGTATGTTGTAGCTGTATGATTCTAACGGCAATTAAGTCGTGACGATGAAACATGCTCTATGTACCAATATGTGATGAAACAAATAAACTAGAAAGTATAAGGTTAAAAGTAAAAGTTGAGATCAAGGGGAGAATGTCGGTTGATCTCTCCACCGAAGGGCCCAACGCCCATCGGGCCTTGATCTATTCGCGCCTGATCGGGGCGCCCAACCTCTCATGGTTGGTGGGCCCTGTGACCTGCGATAAATAGAGAGGTGGGGGCCGGGGCACACGGTACGAGGTTCACCGCGCTGCCAGACTCCCCACCGAAATCCCCTTCCGATCTAGGGCAATCGCAGTGCTCACGGGAAGCACCACTGCCACCTCTCCATCTCGATCTCTCTGTGATCACCGGCCTCTACATCACCATGGCCGGCTCTGGATCGAGCTCATCCGCACCCAAGGAAGGTAGGTTATCGGATATCATCTAGCCTACTCCGATCCAAAGGACCTATCAATAATTTAATACTAATAGAATTAGTCTTTGTGTATTTACAAAGCAAAAGCCTTGCAAAGCCAAAATATTTTTCCTATTTTGAAGTTAAGAAGTGTGTAAGTCTCAACCTTGTCTTTATCACACAGTTTTTTTCGATTGTGTTTATAAAATCGAACAGTATAACAAAAAAGAAAAAGATAAGCACTATACAAAATGCCAACAAGAGGGAATTTTGATTTCATTTAGTGCCCTTAAAATAAAACTTGTGGGCAAGGGTGCCGCATTTAAGATTGATGTCACCGGTGTATCCAATTAATTAATTGAAAAAGGAACTAGCAAAATGTACATCACCTACAAATACCCCCCACCGCCCGACATCCATCACGGTCTGTGCAAAAAAAAAAGAGTGCTCTAATGTCCGTGTTTTGATACTTGAATTTTGTACTTCTACGGACGGCCACGGATGTCTCTTTCTTGGTGAAATTTAACATGCACTTAGAACATATGCCGATGTATTGAGAAAAAAGACATCAAATTTTTATACTCCCTCCGTTCATTTTTATAAGACGTTTCAGACATCACACATTGAACTGTTTTGACTGCTGTCTGAAATGGCTACAAGGTCTTATAAAAGTGAACAGAGGGAGTAATATCGTTTTGGATTTTACAGTTTGTACAAGTGTATTTCGAGCCGGAGTGTAGAAAACCAAGTCCGAATAACCTTTTTGTTAGTGGTAGGTTCCTTGTAGGGTTTTTTTTTAGAAAAAAAAATCTTTTTTTTTTTTGGTGGTGGCCTCCTATCTACTTTTTTTTATACTAGCACATATGCCCGTGCGTTGCAACGGGGAAGAAAATTGATGTGTCTATCAAACACCCATCAGTGCAGCATGACGGGGCAGGGAGGCGCGTGTCGAGGTATAGAAAAAATGCATATCATGCTTCAATGTCTATTACTGTGGTTCATGCATGGGTGGCCACTCAGCAAGTAGGAATCGCTACATGTATTGGTTACTTTCTCTTTAACCTTGAGAACCAACCTCTAGTTGAATAGTTAGGAGGCCAATGGTACCTCGATCCCACCAAGGATTAAATTCTGGGTTTGATGCTTTGGTGTCTCTTAAAGACGAAATGTTCTTTTAGTGTGAGGTGACATTTCTGTCGATAGTGAGGAGCTTGTGCTGACTTCATCAATGTCAAGATCGGTCGACTCAGCCTCTTGGAAGTGCTCACGGAGGCAGGATGTGAGTGGGTGTGTTCATAGGGATGAATATATGTACGTGCTTGTGAGCGCCTGCATTTGTACTGTGTTTCTAAAAAGAAAAATGCTTTTCCTTTTATATCTTTGCATGCAGCAATTTAATGTGTGTGCGCGTTGCACTGGAAGAAAACAATCATAGCACTTTTCTAGTGAGTCGTTCATTCATGTTGGCACTTTTAATGTTCGGAACGTCGTCCTCTCGTCGATGATGGTAGGATTTTTGGCATCCACAATTAAATTTTGATTAAGAAGCCACATTCATGTACTCCGACGACGCCTTCTTCAGTTTCGCACTATCATCGGATGGAAAAGAAGTGGTGCATCATCGGATGGAAGAGTAGCGGTGCATTGAAGTGGAATCTTTTTATATAGATTTCATTAAATATTCGAGTGCAAGCAGTTTTTTACTATGTTGTTTTTTAGAGAATATTGGTTGTTTGGTTTGCAAGGTTATATTCCAGTCTCTTTTTTGTTTTTTGTACTACTTGGACTTGATCCAAACACAAGAATACGCACCCATCTCTTTCTGTTACTGAATTCCAAGATGAGGATTTGAAAATAGGAAAAAAAAAACTTAAATATGGACGGTTAAAAGATATGGGTGATTTAAAAATGATTTTTCTATGTTCTCGCCCTCCACTTTGAATAGGAAAAAAAAAATCTTTTTCCATGTTGTCTGGAGTAAACCGCCGACGCTGGCCAGAGACCCCATACGCATCGCTGTAGTCACGGCTGGCCGCCTCGTACGCGTATCACGTGTAGGCCGCCTCGTTCTAGCGAGGCCACGTTTCAAAGCTCTTATCCCATCCTATCCTCTTAAAAAAAATCAACATAGTCTTCTTCCTTGCTCTAGCTTTCAATACAGGTGAGCACCTCCTGTCCGGCCATTCCTCTCACGCCCGAGCACCCCGCCATTTCGATTTTCACGTCGAGGCGCTGGGTGCGATAGGCGGTGGCGGACGGCGGCAAACGCAGGGTGTTTTTTGTGAAAACGATTTTATCAGATCCACTTTAATTAGGATTGCGGGTTGAATAACAAAAAGCATAGGGGTTTTTCTGCAAACATGCCAATGACGGACGACCAGAAACTCAATTTACTTTATTATTACTAGCAAAAGAGCCCGTGCGTTGCTACGGGAGAGAAAATAACACACACTCTTAGCCCAATAACCATGTCTCAAGACCCTAATAGGTCGATGCCCTTTATTGGCCTCAGTGCTCACACAACAAAAACACGTTTGAATGTGGTTAGTCCTTGCACTCGCCCGAGCACTCGCTCGGAATATGATGACAAATATGTTCTTTTCCGCCAAGAGGTTTTTCATAGGTGTGCATGCGTGGTTATCGATATTTTCTTTTCTCCCAATCTAGTTTTAATGGGTATTTATTTGCAATTTGGATTGCCGCCGATACGAAAGAAAAACAGATAGTGCACGATAAAATAATATTTTAGAAATATGTAACAGCTGAAAATATTATTTAGATTCTATACATTTTTCTAATCAAATTTCATACATAACATGTTAAAATCGGAGTTACGATTTAAAAGATATGGGTGATTTAAAAATGATTTGTCTAACTTAAATATGGACGGCGGGTTGATTACCTGAAACTTCAAGGGGTTTTCTAAGAAAATGCAAAAAACGGTTCGGTTATGATTAAAACACATGGAGTGCGGGTTGATTTCAATAAACTGCAGGGATTGTTTTGCAAAAAGATGTGAGGGATAGGCAGAAACAGTCCGTGCTTTATTATTATATAGCAAAAATGCCCGTGCTTTGCAACGGGTATAAAATAATCCAAGTGTCCATGTGGTATTCGAGAGTTTACCTGTCACGATGAATAATAAGATTTTCCAATTAAATTGGTTGCAAGACTCATAAGAATCCACTTTATGAAGATCTTATTGTATTCCAAAAGCTTGTGATTTTTTTGTCTACAAATAAAACCTACTTCTTCAACTCTCTATAAAAAATTGAATTATGTGTAATAAGTTGTTATTTAACAACCCTGTGTAAAAATAATTGCAAAAATCTAAACATTTATCTATCCGGTAGATCATCGGCTACTCCTTCGATGCGAAAGTAATTGTGCAGCATACGTATACCTGTAACAGTGTCAAATTGATTATATATTAATTCCTATATCTCACAATTCCTATTAAAATTAATTCATATTTATGCTTTCCCACTTCAAAAATATGATTGCCGGAAAGTAAAGTATTTACAATGCTTGCCGCTCTTTGTTAACACGTTGCCGCTAGCAGTAAGAGCACATCCTCCACGCCAACATGAGCATTTTCCTGAACATTATCATCGAGCCTCGATGGGGATCAGGATTAGGGTAACTGCGTGGGATAGATGGTACAACGGAGGATAGTGCCCCCCCTCCCAGCTGCGATGCTGGACAAAACAGGACGCGAGCAAGATGCACCGTTGTCACACTCTCTCTATTGGTCATCCCTCCGTCTCTCCTCCCTATCTCACCCATGACATCCAGA
Source organism: Aegilops speltoides (assembly GCA_021437245.1). NCBI lineage: Eukaryota > Viridiplantae > Streptophyta > Magnoliopsida > Poales > Poaceae > Aegilops > Aegilops speltoides. The sequence continues at coordinate 492,346,187 of CM038144.1, forward strand.
TTTGAGGAACATCTTCATGGACAGCAAGCACCGGGGAGCTTCAAATATTTCTCCCTTTAGAAATATTTCTTTCTAATATTTCACCCACTTTTAATTATTATACTCTCTGTCCTAAAATAAATGTCTTAACTTTGTATAACTATAGTACAAAGTTGTACTAAAATTAGGACATTTATTTTAAAAAAGGGCGTATATATAATGTAACAACAAACAACAACAGCGAGTAATAATCAGTGCTCTTTTGGAAAATAAAAATTTGTAATTGATGCTAGCACGCATGCATCCGGTAGCTTCTAGCCGGTACATGACCAATTTCCTTTCATTCATTAAAGAAATGCACCGACCGCCCAAAGCCACTCTTCCTTCTCATCCATCCGCGTGTCTCTCAGTCTTATCTATGCACCGCTGGTTCTCCTCTTCTTCAGCCACACTATCACCCAGTGCCGCTCCTCCTCCTCTTCTACACATGTTGCGCCGACGATGCACTCCACTCTCCTGGAGTGCGCGCGGCCGTGGTGGCTAGCCAGAGCCAGGGCAGCACCCCTTATCGGCGAGGAACCCAGAGACGCCATGGATGGCGCCATGGAAGCTCCTCTGCTGTTGGTCTGATCTTAGCCCAGCCACGACCGTGCCGGCACGAAGCCGCTCTGTATCCTGCCAGCAGCCCCGTCTCCGACACGAATCGGACGGCCCCGCCCACAGCCTCCGCCACCTACGGCATCCCCCAGAGGTTCGGACAATCCCGCGCCGCTCATCCTCGCTTCGTCCTCTGCTCGCGGCTCGCGTTGACCACCTCGCCGTGGCCTGCTCCAGGCCACCAACCGGAGCCTGTCCACGAAGTCCAGCCGGCCTTCCTCCCGAGCGCGTGGTAGCGATGGCGAAAGCCGGCGAAGCGGTGCGCCGCGGAAGGGCAGGGTCGGCGGATGGCTGCGCGCGGCGGATGGACGGGGGCCGGCGGTGGTGACGCGCGGCGGATTGTTCAGTCGTCGTTTTTTTCTTCTATTTTGCCTGTACCGGTTCAGGTTAACTTGAACAATAGGATTGCGGGTTGATTTTAGAAAAAGTTAAGGGCTTTTCTGCAAAAACACCGATGACGGACGACAGAAACCCACCGTGCTTTATTATTAGGTAGAGATAGAGATTGTTACACGTCTCATGCCTCCACTTATTCCCCCCTTCCTCATCTCAGTCCGCCACATGCACATGTGTTGCAACGGGATAAAGTTTCCTTATGTTCAAGAGCGCTCCATATATTTTTCATAGCAAATGTGCAAGTGGTTGCAACAGGAGAAACAAATGCTTGCACGCCCGACCCATCCAAGTTGTCAATTCTAATGTTTTCTACCATCACAAATGGTGGCCAACTTATACATCTATTCAACACCAGTCTCTGTTAAACTTGATGCATGCATCCTCCCAAGTCCAAACTAAATCACGAATTACCAAACTTGATGCATACATCGTTACGAACTAAATCACCAATTACCGTGAAGTAGATAACAGTGTAGTTAAACGACTAAACTTATAAGTAGTGAAGGAAGTCAAGGCCCTCCTGGTGAATGGATGATGAACCTTGTTAAGATTCGTCGTAGTAAAAAATGTGTTAGCCATGCTAAGGTTGTAGTAGGTTGACAACGCATGGCCTATTGGCTGTGAATTTTGGAGTTCTTCTTTGAAAGTTAGGAAAGTTACACAACAATGTGAATTGTTGATGAAATTCCAGTTTCCACGCAGAACCCGAAAACTTTGCGAGTGCAAATGTGATCTCGGCGCTAGGTATGCGATTGACAGAATGAGCAAGATGGGGTTCCTGGTATTGATAAGTCGTCCGTCGCCATTCATGATTCTGACCTCTATCTCGACGGTGTCAGCACGAATGGGCGGAGCCCCGGCTGTATTTGAAACAGGTATCCTGCACCACGGTCTCCTTAACATTTAACGTGATAGAGTCGGATAGTAGACACCTGCAATTTTTTGTCAAAAAAATCGAGTCCATTTGTATTATATGTGTGGTCTTTTTTGTTGAAAATTATATGTGTTTTATCAATAATATGCAACAAGACCTTCAAATTATATTAAAAGTGAATGAGTCTGTATATTTGCTCGAGAAGTGGTCCTAGAATTAACATAAAAGTGAATTCCTCTCTTTCTCTCCCATTAATTATTGGACTCTCTCAATTACTAATTCTGTTCTAATTGACCACAAGAGCGGCATGGCTGTGTGCATCAGCCGATTTAATCGCATAATGCCCTCTCCTTATTACTCTCAAGAAGCTTATTGATTTCAACTTGTACTCATATATAAATTGGTGAAGTTATGCGCAAAGAGGCGAGGTGGTACTATACAATACATATGAAACTTTTTCTCTTTACGCAAGCATGACTTAGATTAGTTGGATATACCTAAGGAATACCAATGGTAGGTGGTGAGTTCGATACCTGACATCAGCACATATTTTTTTGGCCTGTTCGATACCTGACATGAGCACCTTCTTTGTTGGGCCACAACGTAGGCTCCTGATGGATGGCCAGAGGCCCAATCGGGTATGCGTATCACGACGGACAAACGAAAAATTCCACAAGGACGTGTGGATCCCAAATTAGTACCACCTCATTTATATTACGATTTTGTCTACACAAATCATAAAAGCGTATTATGACATGAAAAGAAAGCGTATTGTGACGGTGAACCCGGAGACCCAATCCGTGCTTTATTATTACTAGCAAAAGAGCCCGTGCGATGCAACGGGAGAGAAAATAACACACGCTCTTAACCCAATAACCATGACTCAAGACTTAGTGGTCCACTTTCTTTATTTGTGCTGCCGATGATGGCCTCAGTGCTCACACAACAAAAATACATTTGAATGTGGTCAGTCCTAAGCCATCTCTCCCTCTCGCGCGCGCACTCGCTCGGAATAAGATGAGAAATATGTTTTTTTTCTTACGTTTTTCAGAGGCGTGCATGTGTGGTTATCGATGTTTTCTTTCCTCTTAATTTGGTTTAATGGGTGTTTATTTGCAATTTGGATCGCCGCTGATACGAAAGAAAAATAGACCGTGCACTATAGATTATAAGTTTGCACCAAAAATAATATTTTAAAAAAATTTAACTGCTAAAAAAACAATATATTTAGATCTACACATTTTTCTAATCAAATCATATATAACATGTTAAAATCAGAGTTACGGTTTAAAAGATATGAATAATTTTGTTTTAGATAAAATGCGGATTGATTAACCAAAAAGTCAGGGGGTTTTCTGTTAAAACAAAAAATGATTCGACTAATTTAAATATGAACGGCGGGTTGATTACCTGAAACATCATAGGGTTTCTAAGGTAAAGCAAAAATGGCTTGCGCGTTGCAATGGATGAATAAAACACATTGCCCTGCACCTATATATGCATGCATGCATACATCTAGGTGCATCCATCGTTCTTTTGGCTCACATATGAATGCTAGAATTGTAGGCCAATGTACGAACTTAATGGTGCAAACTGAGTGCATATATATGCAGTTAAAATTGACTAAGTGTAAAATTGTGTAGAGATCCTTGATCTTGTATAAATAGTGCAAACTGAGTGCATATATATGCAGTTAAAATTGACTAAGTGTAAAATTGTGTAGAGATCCTTGATCTTGTATAAATAGTGCAAACTGAGTGCATATATATGCAGTTAAAATTGACTAAGTGTAAAATTGTGTAGAGATCCTTGATCTTGTATCATATATTGGTGCTGGACACTCTGGACCAGACTGATAGGTGATTCATGGTGTCTAAGGCATCATACATGATTCCTATATATACCGTCCTACCAGTGTTGTCCTTGAACGCGCAGACGGGCTTCAAGCTGGTGTGGGTGCAAACACGCGCAAGCGCAAGAAACTCGAGGCAAAGTGGAAGTAGGGGTGACTTACAACGATGTAATGCATGTTGCCGATGTTCCAGCCTCCGTCGGGCCCTCTCAAGCCGATGGTCCTTGTCGGCGGCATCGGCGAGGTCGCAGACGAAGGAGTTGAGCCAGAAAAGTTGCAAGACGCTCTGGTAGAATGCTAGCTCAAGTATGCGGCTCGACGACTGCTTTCCGGTGAGACGCCGAGTACAAACGCCACACTTGAACGATTTTTTTGGAGAGATACACGTACAAGGCCAAGGCTAGCGCCTTGATTGATTTGTCCTCTGGCTAGAACTTATAAATTGAGATGGATTTGGCCGGCTACACACACATGACGAGATGCTGGTTGATGGCAGCAGGCATGCCGGCGGCGCGCGTCGGTTGGCACGTGCGCCAACGCTGAGGATGTGGAGGCGGAGCAGCACTGAATTCTTCCAGCGGAGGTAGCCGTCCTCTCCGTCCAGAGCAAAGGCAGCGATGGCGACGACGACAACATGGACCCCTTCACTTCTGCCGCGTTGCGATTCTTTCCACGATCTGATAACAGAAACGTGATCCTGGTTGATGCATATATATACACATGTGAACCTGCAAACACCATCACGATACGAACTCGCAGATGAATCGGTTTCTCCAACCACCAGAACATGCGAGGAACGAACTTGGGGCAGCCGGAGACGCAGCGGCGAATCCCTTCCCGAAACCCTAGCCATGGGGGATGGGCTTGCGAGCGGGCGGTAGAGGACGGGAGCGGAGACTCTGGCCGGAGGGGAGGGAGGCGTGGACCGTGGGGAGCTCGGGGGCGTGCTGAACGGCGCCGGAGGTCGCCGGAGAAGCGGCCGACATGGGTGGCCGCGGCGGCGGCGGTGGGTTCGTGGGCGAGAGGGAGAGGAGGCGAGAGCCCGTGCTCGGGGACACATGTATTTGTTTTTCTGTTTCTCCTATCGGCTTGCCTGGCTGCTGGATTCGATTCGGTGGGCTGAGGCCCATGCAGGTGACGTGTGAGCTGAGAGGGAGGCGTGACCGAGTGAATCTGCCGCTATGTACGTCGGGAAAACGTGACTTAGAAGCCGATGAAACCGAAAATTACCTAAGCAAAAAATTAGTACCACCTTGAATATAAGTTTTTTCGAAACTGAAAGCGTAAATTCACAGTAAAAAGCGTATTGTGACGGTGAATCCGGAGACCCAATCCGTGCTTTATTATTAGGGAGAGACTAGCAAAAGGGCCCGTGCGTTGCAACGGGAAAAAAATATCACACGTGGTTCAAGATTTTAGCAATCCAAGCACTGACTTGCATATGTCTAGTTCATTCAAGCACTGGCTCTTCTGCCATGACTTCTAAGCTCATCCTCGCTTCACTGTGAAGTCGAGAGAGTATCCATATCGGCATATATGCCAGATTATTGCTACACCTCACCTTTAGTCTTTTTATTTTTGAAGAGGCTTGTTGATTGTCTATTTAGGGACATATATAAAGGTGGTACTATTTTTGATTGGAGTAGATGATACTTCTAATTAATAAAGAATTTTTTTATGGTACCGAAAGCTGGCCAATGACCCAATAAAGAGAATAGTAAAATGGATGTGGCTAAATCATCTTCTAAAAAAAGGGATGTGGCTGAATCATAGGCAGCCTGTGGCAGTGAAATAAAAGGTCGCTTTCCCTAAAAAAGTGAAATGAAAAACGTTCCTTCTAAAAAAAAGGGAGCCTGTGCTCGGTGCAGCCAGCAGTCGCCGCTCCTAGCGCACGCGCGCATGTAATGAGCCTAAGCGAGGAGAGGCCGAGCTCATTCCCGGGATGCCATCTCCGCCGCCTTCCTCTCGGCTCCAGCCGGCGAGCCCAACTGTCCGCTATAACATCGCGTCACCGCCCTTCTCTATCCCTTCTCCCTTCCCTTCCTCCCTCTCCATGGTCCTCTTCTTCTCCCGTCTCTCTCCTCCCTCATCTCTCCCTCCTCCTTGTAGTTCATGTTCAATGAAGCGATTTGATGGGTAAAGAAGTGTGTCTCTATCAATTGGAGAATAATTTCTTTGTTATTTGATCGGTGATTGATGTAAAAAAACCTATTCGGTGAGTGCTCTTCCGTGTCCAGCCTTCTCGGGTGCCCATTGCATTTGCATCTGGTTGTAGACAACGATTCACTGTCTGTCCCCCATGCCTTTTCTCCCCACACTCTCAATTCTCTCTTCCTTCTCTCCCCTTCCACCTGTCCAGCGGGGAACTACCGCGTGCGCAGCACTCCCAGTCCCCCCTCAACGGTCGCCACTGCTTCAAGGCCTTCCCCGTAGGCTCTCGCTCCAGATCGGATCGGATCGAGGCCACCACCGAGCCTCCCGAGCGCCTCCACCTACACCTAGCTCCAGCTCCTCCTTTCTCCTTCTTCCTCCACCATATTTCTTTTTCGGTTGGCCATGAGCCAGCCAGCAGGGGAGCCTAGCCGCTGCCTTCCAGGACGCCGGAAGCCGGCGTCCGTCCCGTCGTCCCCACAGCGACCGATGCCCACAAAGCTGCCATCGACATTTTTTTTTATTTTGTAATCATGATACATGATATTTATATCGCAAAAATCTCATCAAATTTGTATTTAAATTTACATGGATACAAAAGACAAATCGTGTTGAGGACTACAAATAAAAGGATTTGACAATTGAAACTTTATTACTATCTTTTACCTAGGAGCTCTTCCACTTGTGTGACATATTATCACTGTGAATACTGTGAGAAGAAAAGGTTAATAACCTCGCACATGCATGGTTCGTTCAGCAATACCACGTAATCGCTCCTTCTCCTCGTGATGCCTTGTCATGGCTCCAGTTCCTCCAGTAAACCCGCTCGCCATCTCACCTGAGATGGCGGCTCTGCTGACGCTGGGGCACATGCTTTTCATCTGGGCGATCTTTCCGCCTTCCATCTCCACGTGCACGCTCCTTGTTGATCTGGAACCACTCCCACTTGAGAGGCAGCCGCTGCCACTGGTACTCGTGGTGCTCATACGCAACCTGCTACTCGTCTAGTTGCACCACATGCCGGTGCATCCACTGTCACACCAGCTCCGGTTCGCGGCCTGTTGACGGTGGCCGCAGTAGCTTCACGACCAATGGCCCCTCTTTTCCCGCCTGTGATCTCCTCGAGCACGCGTGTCCCATCGTCCTCATTCTCTTTGCATGCTGCCATCCTGCTTCTGACGCCTTCATGCTCCTTGTGGCAGCTGTTGTGTTTGCGGTAGAGATTGTTGTCTGAGCCGATGGCGCCCACAATCTCATCGGAGCCGGTGGAGCTGCAGCAGGAGCGGAGGAGCTTCTTGGCTTCTTGCTGCTCGATGACAATGATGACAAAGAGCGCGCAGACATAGTCTCGCCGAGGGATGGCAGTCCGCAGCGAGCTGCGAGATTTGGCGTCGATGTCAAAAGCTTTGGAACAGATTATTATCGCTGAGAGCAAGGTGCGTCAGGGTCGCCCTACCTCTGACAGGAGATCCTGCACTTTTTTGTCGATGATTGCCTTCTTCCATAGCCGGCTCAGGGGCATCTTGTCTGCATGCTGATCGGGTTCTTTCCCCATCTGATGCAGATGTGCAGCTTGTCCGATGCTTTATTTGTGGCTTCCTTGTAGAATCAGATTGAAGTTTATTTCCTGCCATGTCTATCTATGCGCTTCCTTGTAGAACTGTATAGAAGTTTATTTCCTTCCATATTTTAATCTACATGTACGTGCTACAATCAAACTCCTCTAGTCTCGTTTAAAAAAAAAACTCCTATAGCCTCGCACGCTCATATCACGGGAAAAAGCGTATTGTGACGGTGAACCCGGAGAGTCAATCCGTGCTTTATTATTAGGGAGAGATAGGGAGAGATTAGGTAGAGATATACAAGGCTTCCTTTTGGGCTGAAGGGAGGAAATGGAGAATAGGCCGGCCTGGCACGTATAGCACGAGGAGCAGTCGTAGCGGTGGCCCATCTACCCGAGCAAAAAAAGAGGAAAAAGGAAAAAAGAATCGACACCTGAGAGATTCGAACTCTCGCGGGCAGAGCCCATGTACTTAGCAGGCACACGCCTTAACCACTCGGCCAAAGTGTCTCTTGATGACTACAAATGTGCCGCTCGTCTTTACTAGAGAAAAACAACGCAAAATTCCTTTTTGAGAGGGCTGTTCCGATAGAAGCACGCGTTGACGCAGTATGCTCGAAATAATACACATGCACCACACAAAGATAGATTCATTTCAGGGGAAAATGGGAGTTTTATTGTAGGCGTTTTTATTAACTCAAAATGCAGCAACAAGGGGATACAAATCATGATGAGCAACACCAAACATTTGTATATAACTAAAATGCACATAGCAAACACTAACGACCTGACAAAAAAAATGTCATATCGGTGAGAGTAGAGTCATATAAGACCAACTCCTATGCCTATGTCGAAGAAGGTGGTGGATCCGATCCGGAGATTATGCAATCACCCATGTTGGATAAAATCTTTATAGTCATCTGCTCCAACCGCTTACACACGCCTTTGACAATGATTGATACTCCATTTGGTGTGGCACATACCACAAATGAAGCGACTGCGTACAACAAAAAAAACTTGGTGTGTAGTCCTAATCATGCGCAGCTTGACGTCGCATCACCTTGATCAACGAGACATGAGCTACAGGAGGTGGCGGGCTGCGGAAGGCAGGGTTGACGACGCTACCAAAGTCGGGGAGTGGGGGGGGGGGTTGTCGAGAAGACCATGTCGACATCCCAAGCAAGGTAGGCCCACCAAGCAGGGCCCTATGGTGGGCCACATCAACAATAGATGGCAGAGAGAGAGAGAGGGGGGCAACTTTTTGCGACTTCAACCCAGTCGGTTGCACCGGAACTGCAGCAACAAGGCCGACAATGTGCGGCCTGGGACAATCTTACATACCACCCATGGGCGGTATATAGTATATGCTTTGCTGAAGCTAGCCTCCAGATGGACCAGCCTTTTTCGTTGTTTTGTTTTTTTTTATTGTTTCCTTTTTACGTTTCTTTTGTGTGTGTACTTTTTTTGTTTCAGTTTTATTTTCCCTTTATCTCCTTTTGGGATATTGAGTTTTATTTTTTATTTTGCACACTTCTTGTTTTATATAGGTTTCATAATATACAATGAACTTGTTTTTTAGTATATGGAGATTAGTTTTTAATATATGATGAACATTTTCTAAATACACGCTAAACATTTTCTTGCAATGTATGATGAATATTTATGTTATATACATTGAACATTTTATAATATATATTGAACTTTCTAAATTATACAATGAACATTTTTAATAAACACTTAACATTTATTTCAGTGTAAGGTGAACTGTTTTTAATATGTACTGAACTTTTTTATGTAACACACACCAAACTATTTTCTAAAATATATATTTACATTTTTAAAAGTTTTAAAAATATTAAGCTCCAAAAAATAATAGCTGTTTTTTGGATGGAAAACCAACAAATAAACAAATAAAAAATAGCACATACCGTACTGAACTTTGGCCAAGTGGTGCATCCAACCACCGCCATGTGTCACGCGCTGGCGCATCATTGGGATTTTTTTTCTGCGCATTTTTGGGCTTTATTTTGTTTTTTTTCTCTTTTCAGTTTTTCCTATGTTTTGTGGAATTTTTTTCTGGGAAGCAACGCTTTTTCACGAGACAACCCTACAAGAAGCACAACTCTTCTTCCCGAAATGAAAAAACACAATTCTACTTCTGTGCTTGCACAAGAAGCACAAATATTCTTCCCAAAAGGGAAACACACAACTGTCCTTCCTCAAAAAAGGAAAACAAAGCACAACCTTGCTTGCACTTTCGAAAGGGAAAACGACAGCCGTGCTTCCCCAAAAAAGGGAAAGCACACCTTTGGTATATCTCAGTCATCGTTGGTCCATATGGCACATTTCTACGACCAAACATAAGAGGAGCCACCAACATGATACTTAGTTAGTTCCTTCATGCATTGCATTTGGTTAGTTCTACATTGCATTTGGTGACAGTCCTGAAATACCTCTCAAATACTCTTTCATGCATTGCATTTGGTTAGTTCTACATTGAGAATAAAACTAAACATGATTTAATAGTGATGGAATGGAAATTTGTCTATTTGCAAATAAAAAGGCCTTTCTTACAAACCCGAAGCGTTTTCCTATTTTAAATTTAAGGAGTGTGGAAGTCTCAACCTTGTGTTTTCCATGCAGAGACCCCAAACAACCACCCTCGTTAGCCTCTTGCTCGTGCTCCCCGGCGCGCGAAGAAGGCGCGCGGATCGGTGCTTACCCGACTCGATGATGGCGACACGGGGGTTGCGGACCATGGACACGAGTTGCGTCGCTGTCACGTATGACACACCCTTCGTCGCCATCGTTTCCAGCCAACACGGCCTGTGGAGTCGGAGCCTCGCCGAAGAGGAGGTAGGAGAGGGAGGAGATTTTTCTCCCCTCTGCATCATCGTGGTTTGCCATAAGCCCTCTAGGAATATGTGTATTATGGGGCCAAGCGGTGTGCAAGTCTCAAGCGTTGTATTTGTCATGCAATTATTTTTCAGTAATGTCAAATTTTCAACCACGACAAATCCGCTGAAAAGTTGCTATGCTCCTAACAACATAATTTGTCATAAAAACTTAAGAATTTACATGATTAAAAACCTGACATAAGATTTGTATAAAATCCATTATTTTTTGCGAGAATTTGTCATGCAACTTTCTTTTCGGGAAAAACTTCCGACCTATTCATCACCTGTCAAGGCAGTATAAAAAACACTACAAGTAAAATTTACATCCATGAGACATGTCTATCGACCACCTAGCGACGATTACAAACACTAGAGCGAGCCGAAGGCGCGCCGATATCATCACACCTCTATCACTGAAGCCGGGAAAACATTGTTGTAGTAGACAACCAAGAAGTCCTTGTGCTAAAGCCCAATAGAACCAGCGCAACAGAACATCAGCCGCCGCCGATGAAGAGAAGCATAGATCAGAAGGAAATTTGTCATGCAATTTGATTGATCTTTAAAAACTGAGCAACATCTAGCATTTTTCCTGAGAAAAATACTTGTATTACTCGGGTACCATGGCTACCATATAGTTCTTACAAAGTCTAACGGCTTCGTCAGGGCCAATCCGATTCACACAATGGTGCACCAAGTAGTTCTGTCATAATTTGCCATAAAATGGCTTACATCATTCTGAGTGCGACGAATATGAGTAATACAAGAATTTTGTTGTTCCATGAGCAAACTAATCCTAGGAACAATATAACCATAGCAAAATCTATCCAAATTCCTTTTTCTTTAGCGTACTCACGACTTGTAGGCAATCTGTTTCAGTGACAACTGGGAGCCGACTCTATTGAAGAGCAAGCATTAAACCTTCCTTAATCGCTAGAAGTTTGGCCTCGATGGGGTCACATTGCAATTCAATAAGTAGTTGAAAGCAGAGAAAAATATGGAGCCCAGCCGATCTCGGTAGAGCATGCCGCTCCCGCATCATATCTTTGATAAGAAAATGAATTTAAGCAAAATGTAAAGAAGGATAGCAAATTCATTTTGTACCCTACAGATAGAACTTGTAGGAAAGAGAACCTTACTTACGAATACCCCCTTGAGAAACAGGGGTGACCACGGCGTTACAATGACACACATAGGCTTATTTTTGGAGGGGTTTACCTATGCGGCGAAGGGTGTGTGATTTTAAGTCTAGTAGGACCTAACTTCACTTAGGTTAGTCACCACCACCAAATTCACGTGTGACTCAAAATGATATAGGATAAATGGAGAAAGTGATTTTCATATGTTTGGAGATTGAAAACCAAGTCGTTGGAGTAGCGTCTGCCACCCCGTCGCTTTTGTTGTTTTTGCCCTTGTCGCCACTGCCTTTATCATTGTCGTCTTTCTAGCTCTTACTCTTGTCGTCCTTGGCGCCACTCCTTTTCATGCAGGCCAGACTCACCTCCAGTGGTCACCGCGGTCCTAACAGAGTTCTCACAAAAACACATGGGATGGAGAGTGCACTGACATAGGCCCGCATGATGGATTTTTGAAGTTGGGTTTTATAGTGCAGTTGACAAGGCCCAAGTATCATGGCCAGCTCCTTGCCTCAGTCTTCCACGAAAACACTTCAAGCGGATCTTTATTCATTCATATGAAATCGATAGTGTAATGTAGGCAGGCAATGCAATACTATAGATGTTTTCTATGGTTCAAACAGAGCTTCTTTGATTCTAAAGATTTTCTATGAATTTTGAAGGATTAGAATCCTTATGACCTTTTGGTTTGTTTTGTATCATTGAACCCCCCAGGTTTTTTAATAATTCATTTGTGGTGCATTTCCTCATGACGATTCTTTTACGGGCACGACGTGGCATGTGTGGAAGCAACCTAAATTTCACAAAAAAAATGATTCTTTTAGGCCGGGGGACATTATAGCGAGTTTCTTTTGTAAAGGAATTATAGCAAGTGATTATGAAATTTATTAACTTTTCTGGTGGAAAGTTGATCATGGGCTGGAAAAAAATAGTAACTTATTTTTGAGAAATGAAAAAATAGTAACTTTCCGTTAGGTTTTAGTTGCTTCCCACGTGTGGCACATGGTAACTTTTTGAATAGGATCGAAAGTGTTGCTTTAATCCCGATCACAAATGCGCCTGCACAAACAATTATAAAATTCAAAAATAAATGGTGAGGCTTTTTCTTGCTGAAAATCTAAAACATTTGTCGATGCTCACTGAAAAAATATAAATATTTTTTAAAATTCAAAAAAAGGAACAATGATGTTTTTTGTTGCTGAATTAACACATGTCAATGTGCATTGAAAATCAAAATTTATTATTTCCTTTTCTCCACGTGCTGTGGCCCATCTGTGTAGCTGAAAAGAAAAAGGAGGGGAATGAAGCAAAAAAAAGAAAAAAGAAAAGAAACAAAGAAATGTGCGACACCTGAGAGATTCGAACTCTCGCGGGCAGAGCCCATGTACTTAGCAGGCACACGCCTTAACCACTCGGCCAAAGTGTCTATTGGTGACAACACATTGTGTGTGAACTACTTAGTCTGTGAAAGTAGTATAAGATCGAGTGGAAACGCCACGGCCACGGTGTCACCCAACGCTCAAGAAAAGACTGACAAATAGTCGGTCCCTTTAAAGAAAACCAACATATGTGCTACTTCCATCCCATAATATAAAAGCGTTTTTGACACTGGGGCTTTTATATTATGGGACAGAGGGAGTAATTTTTAATCCTCGGCCTTCGAGATTTTTCGTATGCATTAATCTTTTGCTAGTGGTTTTGTAGTATCTTGTTGTATATCTGTTGTGGTAGTACTAGTTACTGCTTGATCTAAGTTCTAACACGTTTGCTGTCTGTTCAACGGAACTCATCTGAATTCTGAAGCCATGAAGGCAAAGGACTGACGAATCGCACATTCAGTTATCCGACGGCGGCTCGACGCTTCCAATCAACGGCCTGGATTCACTGAATGTGAGCCTTCTCTTTCGGGCACTATTAGGCGCCGGTGCGCCGGCCCAAAGTTGGGCCGGTCGCACCTGGATCGTAGGATCGTTTGAGATTGAGCGACCCAGATTTCTTCCTTTACTCCCCGTGTTCGCTTACCCCCCACGTCTGTCCCAGCTTGAGCCTGTCAACGAGAAACAGTTCCCTCGCATGCCTCGGCCGCCCTCCTCTGGCCACACCCCCCGCCACCGGTAGCAGCTGGCCGCCCTCGCCGCCGGTCGCGGTCGCCGTCGCAGCGCGCTCGTTGTGACCTGTAGCAAAAATCGCCTCGCAAAGTGCGCTATCTCCCAACCGTTGTCGCGGCATGCCGGCCATCAACGCTGCCAGCAGCTTGCCGTCCCCCCACGCTCTAGTACCATGCGCTCCACCTCGTAGCTATGCCAGCCGTGGTCGCAGTATTCTTGGTCTCCTCCTGTATCCGGCTCTAGCAAAATCCAATTCATGGTCGTAGCATCCCCACATATTGGTTCCAGGCTTCCAGCACATCCAATCCATGCATGATTGCAGCTTCCCCATAGTCGGCTCCAGCAAAAATTTGGCCGTGGTTTGTAGCATCCCTGCTGGCCAGTTTCTAGTTAGACTTAGACCTGGTTGTAGCATGCTCGCAGCTGGCTCCAGAATCCTCAGCCATGTTTGTAGCATCCTCAGGTCAGTTGAAGATTTTTCCATAGACGCTTGTAGCTCTCGTTGCAGCTTTCGCCGTCCTCCCGTAGCTTTCCGGCGTCTCTAGTCGGCGCCGGTTTTCGAAGTTTCACCATCGAAGCCTTTTTTTCACACCAGTTGAAGCTTTTTTCCACACCGGATGAAGCCTTTTCCCATTCCGATCAAAACTTTTTTTCACAACGGTTGAAGCTTTTCTCGGCGCCGGTTGAAGCTTTTTTTCAATGTTTGAAGCTTTTCTTCTGCGCTGGTTGTAGCTTATTTTCATAGTTGAAGCTTTTTTTCAAGCCGGTTGAAGCATGCTTGACTAGTTGCCATACCAACAACACCTCGCTCCAGCATGGTGCGGTGCCGGTTGCAACACCTATGGACGTCGTCTCCAGCTCCGGCTGGTGTTGGTTGCAACACCGCCGTCAGGTGCGCCGTTGTAGCAGGCGGGTTGGGAGAGGGCAGCAAACGCAGCCGGCAGAAGCACGGATGCTCATGGGTCACAACACCAGGACTGGACGGTTCCAGCATCCTCGGACGCAGCCGGGTCTCACGGCTTCGGGAGCTGCTCACGTTCGCCACGGGAAAAGCTCGTTGCGCAGGCACCCAGCGGCCGGAGAGGAGCAGACGCCGACAACCGTGCGCGCGAGCAACAGCAACACGCCCGAGAGAGAGAGAGAGAGAGAGAGAGAGAGAGAGAGAGAGAGAGAGAGAGAGAGAGAGAGAGAGAGAGAGAGAGAGAGAGAGAGAGAGAGAGAGAGAGAGAGAGAGAGAGAGAGAGAGAGAGAGAAGGGAATGGTGCTTGCGGAGGTGGAAGATGCCCCTGTGGGGAGAAAACGCGTGAGAAGATAAGGCAACCAAGGGACACGGGCGATGGTGTGGGCCTGATTGAGCATGTGGCTGCGTGAGGAGGAGGTGCGCTCCGTGTTTGTCCTCTCGCCGGAGCCCGTCCGCGCCCGCGTCTCAGCGGCCGCATGGCCGGCCTCCGCGCCGCGCCGCACACGGCCGCCCGGTCTTCGACCCGCTCGCCACCGTCGTCGGAGCCGTCAGCCCACGCCGCGCCGCCCCCTGCACCGCCCAAGCCACCTGCGTCAACCGCGGAGATTGCTTATACAGGTACGTCTACCTCCTCCTCCTGCTCGCGATTTCCTACTTTGGTAAGTGCGAGACGACGAGTGGCCGGTGGGCACTGAGGTGTGTTTGATCAGGACAGGAGTTGCATTTGTGATTGACAACCCCGGAGAAAAAATCATGATTGCCAGAGAATTTCTTCGGCTATTCCCCAGTTATTTGCTCGGGTTATTCCAAGTTATCTGAATTTTGCAGGCAATCGGTCACTTGTGTGCTCACTCTGGGTATCAGAGTTCAGAGATCAACCGACCAGTGAGTGTTTGAGATCTCTGAACCTGCATTTTATATACAGATTTGCTATTTCACATCTAGATGTAATATACTATCTCACATCTAAATCCAAAACCGTTGATTAAATTTGCTATAAGATTCGGGCAATTGACAAATAGGCCTCGTAGATGTTTCTTCCGCGTCGGTTCTGGGCCTTCTCGCTTGTCCGCATGTAGAGTTGCCACCGTGTCTGGGCCTGGTTCAATTTTTGCTGTGCACCTTTGTTTTTTTGGCCACGGATGATATTTCTTTCTTTTTCCAAGTATGCGCTGTGATTCAGCTACATCTTCTCGTCTTTGTACACTCCCATTGAGCACCTTTTTCTTTTTTCTCGTTTGCCTTTTTTTTCCTTTTATGTTTTATTATTTGTTTTAAATTATGAACTATCTTAAATTCATGTTTTCTTGTTTTTATTTACATTTTCTATTTTCTTATTATTCATTTTTTTTCATTTATTTGTTTTAAATTCATGAACTTTTTTCATTGTCATGTGTTCGCTTTACATGTTGTGCAAATCTTGATCACAGGTTACTTTGTCTTGCGTGTCCCGTGTCGTGTCTTACATTTAGTGTCTACCTGTCGGTCTGTTCGCATGTCTATCTTTTGTTGGGTCGTTTTCACGGCGTAATTTGAGCTCCCATTGGGATTGGCTTTGCTAATTCTGATCTAGATGAAAGTTAACAATGTCTCATTAAACTTGTATACCGTTAGATATACGTGTTTCTGAGTCGTGTTCGTTGTCGTTGTGTCATGTATTTTTGTTCGCCCCTCATGAAGCAGTGAAGCCCGACATGACTATGTTTAGTGGGCTAGTTTCATGTTTTGTGTATTGAGTTTATTTTGTGGATTGTAGCTTTTTTCTGGAAGGTTACATGTCTTCCTAATTTTTTTGTTTTTGTTTATATCGTGATTTTTTGTAGTCTCAGTTGCAAGTCAACCATTGACATGGAATAAGGCTAATAGTTTATTTTTCATCCCAATTGCAAATTCATCCTCGACTCGCAGTTGAGGACCAACCATTTTATGTCCTAGTTAGAAGTTCACCCTTGACTCACAACTCGGGCTCGACCTATTTTGTCTCGCCACAAGTCCCCTCGACTTGTAACTAGGGCCCATCCTTTTTTGTCCCAGTTGGAAATCCACCTTCGACTCGCAACACTGGCCCGAACTTTTTTTTGTCCCAGTTACATGTCCACCCATAACTCGGAACTAGGGTCCGGACTTTTTTCGTCCCACTTGCAAGTCCATCCTCGACTCGCAACTGGGGCCCGACCCTTTTTTTCTTCTAGTTGCAAATCGGTCCTCGAGTCGCAACTAGGGACCTACCTTTTCTTATCCTAGTTGCAATCCCACACTCGACTTGTAACTGCGACCTTGGGCATTTTTCTTTCCTAGTTGCAAGTCCACCCTCAACTCGCAACTAGGGGTCCGACCTTTTTTGTCCCAGTTGCAAGTCCACCCTCAACTCGCAACTAGGGGTCCGACCTTTTTTGTCCCAGTTGCAAGTCCACCCTCGACTCATAATTGGGGCCCAATATTTTTTGTCCCAGTTGCATGTCCACTCTAGACTCACAACTGGAGCTCATTCTTTTTTTGTCCCACTTGCAAGTCCACTCTCGACTCGCAACTGGAACCCAACCTTTTTTGCCCAAGTTGCAAGGGGCTTGAGATTTTTAGTCGCAGTTACATGTCCACCCTCTACTCGCAACTGGGGCTGATTTTTAGTCGCAATTGCCACTCCACCCTCGACTTGCAACTAGAGACCAACCTTTTTTTTCCAAGTTGCAAGTCCACCCTCGGCTCGCAACTGGGGTCCAACCTTTTTTGCCCGAGTTGCAAGTCCACTATCAACTCGCAACTTGGTCTCAAAATTTTTACTCTCAATTGCATGTCCACCCTCGACTCGCAACCGGGGCCCAAACTTTTTTGTCCCAGTTGCAAGTCCACTTTCAACTCGCAACTGGGGCCCAACCTTTTCTTCTAGTTGCAAGTCCACCCTTGGCTCGCAACTGAGGTCCAACTTTTTTTTTGCCCGAATAGCAAGTCCACTCTCGACTCGCGAGATTTTAGTCTCATTTGCAAGTCCACCCTCGACTTGTAACTGAGGCCCAACCTTTTTTTTGTCCTAGTTGCAAATCCACCTTCGACTCACAATTGGGGTCAGGCCTTTTTTTTATCCCAGTTGTAAGTCCACTCTCGACTCGCAAATGAGGCCTAACATTTTTCCATCTGAGTTGCAAGTCCAAACTCGACTCGCAACTGGACCCGACCTTTTTAGTCACAATTGTGAGTCCACACTCGACTCGAACTGGGGGTCCAACCTTTTTTATGCCAGGTTCAAGTCCACCCTTGATAGCGAGCAAACCGCATATGAGCGGGCCCAAGTATCTAGGATACTTTTTTTTTGTTTTCTTCTTGTTTTTTTTTGTTTTATCTTTTTTTCCACTAGTTTTCCTCTCCTTTTAGGTTTTCTATTTTCCAAAAGTCATCTTGTTTTTATTTTATTTTCCTTTTTGTTATTTCTGGTTCTTTTTTTGTGAAGTCACAAGTTTCAAAAAATGTTCCAAAATTTATAATTTTGTTCATTTTTCCAAAATTATTCATGTTTATCAAAAAATTGGAACTTTCAAAATGTGTTCATGTTTTCAAAAATTGTTCGCAAGTAATTAATATATTCGTGTTTTTTTGAAACAAGTTCAAATGTCTGTAACAATGTACATGTTTCCAAAGTTGTTTGCAAATTTCAAAAAAAAATCAAATTTTTGAAAAAATGTTCGCACTTTCATGTTTTCAGAAAATGCTTGGAAGTTTGTTAAAATATTCTTCTTTAAAAAATATTATTAAACTGCTTCGTTTGTAAGGTCCAAGTACTTGTTACCAGGTTCAAACCTTTGTATTTTTATTTTGCGGGGAGGTTCAAACCTTTGTTGTAATTCCTAGATTACAAAAGCTTTTAACATGTCGTGTGCCCCGTTTAAAACAAAAGTCTGCACACTAACACATCATGTACGCTCAAACTGTAGCACTGCGCATCACTCTTTTCTCAAGAATTGCTTGCTCGGCGTAGTGTGGCAGGTGTGCATAGAGATTCTAGTGCGGCAGTGATCACTGTAGCCATTTGTTATACTTCTCGCTGTCGCTGGTCCAAGTTTTCTTTCCTTTTTTGTGCGCATGGTAGTATGTTGTGCATGTTGATCGCATATAAGAAAAAGAAAAAATTCACCACACGTACGTGGAACGTATGCAGGTCTGCGCGAACCGCCACACTGGAACGAGCGTGTTCACATGCTGCAGTTTAGATTTTCCCAAAAAACAAATAAAAGGAGTCATATATAATGCTGATGTCATACTTAGATGTGAGATATTATCTCACATCTAGATGAAACATAGTCAGACCCTTTTATATAACGGACGCCATGTACAAAAGCTTGGAGTCCTGGGAGCTCGTTGTGAAGTAAAGTACAGTAATCAGTTTCATCCGTATGATGCTTCAGCTGTAAGTTTGTGAGATGTGACTGCTCTTGCTGTTCTGTAATATATACTGCTAAGTTTTTGGTTTGCACCTCCAGTAGCCCTGTTTTGCTTTGAATAAGCTAGGCATGATGTAAATATTTGACCTGCCTTGGGTTTAATTACCTTGCCACTTCTGGTTCTGGGACTTACAATCCAAAGTTGGTCGATCCGTCGGTAATTCTTTCCTTACGGCTAAACAAATCTTGGGTTTGCTGTCGAAAATGCTTTTGACGATTTAGACCATGTTGATTTTATTCAGTACAACCTGTTGAAATGCAGAGCAGGTGCTTAGAACTAGCTGTGATTTGAGATTAACAAACATTGCTAATCCTTTGCATGATTAAGTAACAACAGAGGTATATTCCATCAAGCTCGTCATAGCTGAAGATACATAGTTTTTTTTGTAGATAATGTACTCAAGATACATACCCTGCATATATGGGTGCATCGTATATTGTGATGCAACACTACAGTTCAGTTCAGACATACAATGGCCTATACTCTGTATTATCTAAGCATCTACTCCCCTTGAAAACTTTGTGGCCTAAACCTTCTTCCGCCCCATCCACCTTCCATTTGACAGTTGAAATATGTCGCGGCCACAATGCTGAGGTGGTACTGGCGTGCGAGGCTCCTGCAGCTGAAGTTCTGCCGCATGTCCGACGCAAAAACCGTCCCCCTACCTAGTTGCTGGAACAGCACAAATACCATCCGGTGGATGCCGGATCTTGGCTCCGGTCTTTCATAAACTACAAGCTCCTGGCCTGCAAGAGCACCATGGCATCAATTAGTCATCAACCACTTAATAAGAATTTAAAGAGTAATTCCACTGGGTAGACAACATGTTTGAGGCAAAAAAAATTTTGGGAATGTGAGGCAAAAAACTTAACAAGTGATAATTTCCACATCCACAAATTCAGCTAAACCCGCATAATCAAATGGCACAAATTGTTATGCAGAACATCATACCAAAGCTGACACCGGTTGTTCCAGGGATGTCTGCCACCATCCTACACAGAAATGAGAGCAAGCTAAATAGGAAGCACATATAAAATAATTGGGGCAGAAAACAAAATGGGTAGGGAGTCACAGTGACGAGAATATGAACATGTTGCATTTAATTAATTTATTTACCAGTGCAAGTACTCCCTTAGTGTTGGGTGACTTGGGCTTGGGGCATCTGGATCCACTAGCATCTTTTGAAGTGAAAGAGAAACTCAACCAAGTTAACATATAATTAAGATGTTTGAGTATGCTAAGAGTAAATTAATCACCTGCGAGGCCTTTTGTTTCTAAGAAATTCTTCACACTAATAGTAGTAGGTAAACCATGTGTGGAAGGGTTGGATAACTGAAGAAGTCGCGTATACTGCCCACTGCAGTCCGGTTAGAAGTTTACCAGGGTGTAGAGAACTCTCATGTCATTGCCACCGACATCGACTCGCGGCTTGCTTACGACGGCAGATGGTCTCAGCTCAGCGCCTCGCAGAAGCAGCCTGTTGTTGTAGCCTATGCTGAGCGGGACAGTTGATGTAAACGGATCCAACACATCGTGTATGACTCGAGCCACAACCAAGGGATCCACCGCCGACATATGCTGGATTTCGGTTATTCTGTTGATCGACCTAGCTCTCCACGGACCGGCTGAAGACAGGGGCGGCGCCAGGGGTCTTCTTGGGTATTCGGTTGAATACCCAAGATTTTGACAAACCATTGAAATTTTATATAAAACAGGCGATTTTTTTTGCAAAACAGTGATGATTTGGGCAAAATGAATACCCTCCTCCAAAATGAATACCCACCCTCTAGAACCTGGCGCCGCCACTGGCTGAAGACTGTTGTTTCTATGCATTGACTACTTGTATGGCTCGCGATGAGGCTCCCAGGCTGTTGATATTTCGACGTACGTCGATGCTCAAGCCATTATTCCTGGGATGGGGTGTAGGTAACATGCTTGGGTTCTCATTGCTGGGGTGTAGGCAACATGTTTGGGTTCTCATTCGAACTATCCCAAGTGATGAGAATGAACTGTAGGATGATAATGAATATCCCATCCCAAGTGCCATGTCATGACCCATCCCAAGTGACGAGAATGAATATCTCCAGGCAGAAAGCGACTCCATATGATACCAGTGCCATGTCATGCGTCACCTTTGTACACATGACGGCCGGCCTTGATATTTGCCGATTAGATACTGAGCTTTATGATTACTGGAAGACTGGAACATATTAGGCTGGTTGTAATGGGGAGTATCATATACTAGTATCATGCATATGATACTAGTGTATGATACTACCTCCCTAATGCATAGTATCATATATTACTATCATGGAATACTCTATTTATTGCCATGCATGACACAAAGTAGAATAGCATTTAATATGATACGGTATCATGATATGATACTACACCCTCTCTTTCTTCATTTAACGCTACGGCACCTCATCAAAATTGCCTAGTTGACATGCATGTTACTAGCTATGATACTACCATTACAACCAGCCTTAGGATTAATCTAGTCATTATGGTTAAACCCATGCAATTGAGAGATGCATGCAAGGAAGAAGAAGTCAAATTGAACTGGTTTTGACTAATGCATGCATGCTGGCTGTACAGAGCTACACGCTGCATCAAACCCAATGAAGAAAGTTGACAAAATAGCGTGGTCCTTCAAATATGCTATTAGCGTGTTATTAGCGAAACTATACACTATTTTTTTAATAAGACATTGCTCATCATGCTTTTTTCATTGTTGAAACATATAAGCCGGTATTACTAGTTATTGAAACGAAGTAAGAGCCAAGGTACTAGAGAAGTTCAAGTTGAGTTAGCTAGGCAGCTGGATGCTGCATCCATGCTTGTCGGCAGGACAAGAAAGTGGTGTAGTAGCTGATAGTTTGTCGGAAAATATCGAGGATGTATGCATAACCTTAGCTAGCAAGGCACAAGGGAGCCAAACTCAAATTTACTACTAGCTAAGCTATGTGAGGAAAGGCTTAGCTTTGCTTTGTACATAACTTTGTTTTGCAATTGTTCTACGGGTCAGGGCTTAAAAAAGAAAAAGAAAAGGAACGGCCGCCTGTTGGATTGGTACCACTGATGAAATGGTAGAGAGCTTGTGCAAATTCTTGGACACGGTTTTGTGGCGGCTTGGCGGCACTGGTGTACTTTGACTACCAGAGCATGATTCTTGGAAACACGGCAGATTTTTTAATACATTTCAAACATTTAGGACAAAAAAAAAACCCGACCCTAAACCTATCCTACCGCGGCGGCCTGTCACTCACTTCCTTTGTATTCCGCATCGGCGACCACGTCCTCCATCTGTCGTCTCCATGTACGGCGGCAGGGTTAAGAACGGTGAAGTGGAGGTGCGATCTCCGGCGAGGAAGAATATATAGAACATAGAAGACGGACCGGCTCACTTGGGACACAATGCCCTGCCGCATCCCATGCCCTACTCAACCACGGAGGAGTCAGTGACCTGTCCGTCGCCGGTGCCGGTGGACGTGAGGTCGACGATGAACATGGACGGTCCGTCACCGTCCACCTGCCACGTGCGCCCCCAAAAGTTGGACGGCGGCGCTGTGCAACTGGTTGCGTTGGAGTCCTGGACCGTCTGCGCCGCCAGCACGTGTGCGGCCACGTCCGTGTTCGGCTGTGCTGGCTCTGCTTTGCGAATGGCGCCTTGTGCACGCGCGGCCTCGTAGAGCGCCCGCTGCTATGCAACGAAGTTCGGGTTCACCGTGGCCATGGTGGCCACGGCTGCCTCGCTTGCACGCTCGTCGTAGATTTGTCTCTCCGTCAGCTAGTGCTGGACGAGGAGGAACATGTTGCACCTCTGGTCCTCCTGTGCTTGCTGGAACGCCGACATAGGAGCCGGCGCAGGCTCCTCCTCCTCCGCCATGGAGACGTCATAGTGCGCCTGCATCTGCTCCATGAGACCTGCTAAAAGATCGTGGATGTAGCCTAGGGGGGGTTGATTTGTTAAGTACAAAACCTAAAACAATTAGGCTCACCTATGTGCACCAAAAACTTATGCTAAGCAGGATAAACAACTAAGTGATATCAAGATATATAACATGAAACACTATGTCAGAAAGTAAAGTGCATAAGTAAAGGGCTCGAGTAAGAGATAACCGAGGCAGGCGGAGACGATGATGTATCCCAAAATTCACACCCTTGCGGATGCTAATGTCCGTTTGGAGCGGTGTGGAGACACAATGCTCCCCCAAAAGCCACTAGGGCCACCGTAATCTCCTCGGGCCCTCGTACAATGCAAGATGCGGTGATTCCACTAAGGGACCCTTGAGGGCCTTCACCGAACCCATACAAATGGCAACCCTTGGGGGTGGTCACCGAACCCATACACTTTGGCAACCATTGAGGGCGGTCACCGGAACCCGTACAAATTGCTCGGGGCGATCTCCACAACCTAATTGGAGATCCCGACCCTTGCCCGGAGCTTTACACGACAACGATTGAGCTCCGAACGCACCAACCGTCTAGTGCACCAAAATACCCAAGAGGAACAAGCTCTAGGGTGCCCAAACACCCAAGAGCAATAAGCTTCCTAACTTTCACTTCCACGTATCACCATGGAGAACTCAAACCTATGCACCAAATGCAAGGGCAAGGGCACACAGAGTGCCCAAGTCCCTCACACTCAAATCCCACCAAAGCAACGAAAGCTATGGAAAAATATGAGAGGAAGAAGAAAAAGGAGAACACAAAAAACTCCAAGATCTAGATCCAAGGGGTTCTTCTCACATAGAGGAGAAAGTGATTGGTGGAAACGTAGATCTAGATCTCCTCTATCTTTTCCCTCAATAACTAGTAAGCATTATTGGAGGGATCGAGAGATAGCAAGCTCGAAGAATGTCAACAATGGGGGGGGAGAACACGAGCTCAAAAGATAGGGACCATTGGGGAAGAAGGCCCCTTAAATAGCCCCTCTCGAATCCAACCGTTATGCCCACAAGTCGTGCTCAAGCGGTACTACCGCTCGGGGGAGCGGTACTACCGCTTAGCACGGTCAAAATAGCCCAACGAGACAGAAAAACACGAGTGGTAGATCTACCAGAGAGGTAGTACCGCTCGGGGGAGAGGTAGTACCGCTTGAAAGGTAGTACCACTCGGGGGAGCAGTACTACCGCTTGGAGAGGTACTACCGCTCTCTACTACCGCTCAAGCGGATTGGGTAATAGAAGCATAAAATAAGCGGAATTGAAAGCAGTACTGGTCAGCGGAAGTACCGCCTAAGCGGTACTACTGCTTGAGAGGTACTACCGCTCTCTACTACCGCATACCTGGCCCACAAACATCCGTGTAACCACGATGGTCGGCTCTAATACCAACTTGTAACTCCCCGGATACACCTGCCAGTGGTCGTTACTCCTGGCGGGATCTAGACTGGCCCCACATACCAATACTAGTCTTTCCTGCGCACTTTGTCCTCACTCATGCGCACCCAGGATCAACTTTCCTGTCGATCACCCATCCTGAAATTACTCCATGCCGAGCATGCTTAATTTTGGAGTTCTTTCCGAATGGCCTCACCAAGAAGAAGAATTCCTTATTGATATGGGTAGTCTGTCATCCCTTTTAACCCAGGCTATCACATACACCCTGTTGGGGAACGTAGTAATTTCAAAAAAAAATCCTACACACACGCAAGACCATGGTGATGTCATAGCAACAAGAGGGGGAGTGTATCTTCATACCCTTGAAGATCGCTAAGCGGAAGCGTTTATCAACGCGGTTGATGTAGTCGTACGTCTTCATGATCCGACCGATCCAAGTACCGAATGCACGGCACCTCCGAGTTCTGCGCACGTTCAGCTCGATGACGTCCTCGCCTTCTCGATCCAGCAAGACGGGCGAAGTAGTAGATGAGTTCCGGCAGCACGACGGCGTGGTGACGGTGTTGGTGAAGAACAATCTCCGCAGGGCTTCGCCTAAGCACTACGGAAACTATGACGGAGGATAAACTAGAGAGGACGGGGTTGCCGGCACACGGCTTGGTGTTTCTTGATGTGTCTTTCTTGGTGCTAGCCCTACCCCTCTATTTATATGTTGAGCCTTGGGGTCGAAACTTGGAGTAAAAGCCTCCACAAAGTCGGTTTCACCCGAAAGGCAAGAGTCCTTCTCGGACTCGGGGCTAGACGCCAGGTTCCGGCGTCTGGACCCGACGCCGAGGACCTGGCGTCGCCCCTGACTCATAAAACTTCCTTTGCACTTTCCAAAACCTTGTGGGCTTTCCCTTTGGCCCAAATAACGTGTTCTCGCACCCAAACATTTCGAAACATCCGAACCCCTTCCGTGAATTCGGAACCCTTCCGGAGATCAAACACTATTATTCCATATATCAAACTTTATCTCCGGACCATTCCGGAGTTCCTCGTCATGTCCATGATCTCATCCGGGACTCCGAACAACATTCGGTTACCAACATGCATAACTCATATAATACTATATCGTCAATGAAACGTTAAGCGTGTGGACCCTACGGGTTCGAGAACTATGTAGACATGACCGAGACACGTTTTCGGTCAATAACCAACAGCGGGACCTGGATGCCCATATTGGCTCCCACATATTCTACGAAGATCTTTATCGGTCAAACCGCATAACAACAAACGTTGTTCCCTTTGTCATCGGTATGTTACTTACCCGAGATTCGATCGTCGGTATCCAATACCTAGTTCAATCTCGTTACCGGCAAGTCTCTTTACTCGTTACGTAATGCATCATTCCGTAACTAACTCATTAGCTACATTGCTTGCAAGGCTTATAGTGATGTGCATTACCAAGAGGGCCCAGAGATACCTCTCCGACAATCGGAGTGACAAAACCTAATCTCGAAATACGCCAACTCAACATGTACCTTTGGAGACACCTGTAGTACTCCTTTATAATCACCCGATTCGTTGTGACGTTTGGTAGTACCAAAGTGTTCCTCCGTAAACGGAGTTGCATAATCTCATAGTTACAGAACATGTATAAGTCATGAAGAAAGCAATAGCAGATACTAAACGATCAAGTGCTAGGCTAATGAATGGGTCATGTCAATCACATCATTCTCCTAATGATGTGATCCCGTTAATCAAATGACAACTCTTTTGTCCATGGCTAGGAAACATAACCATCTTTGATAAACGAGCTAGTCAAGTAGAGGCATACTAGTGACACTATGTTTGTCTATGTATTCACACATGTATTATGTTTCCGGTTAATACAATTCTAGCATGAATAATAAACATTTATCATGAAATAAGGAAATAAATAATAACTTTATTATTGCCTCTAGGGCATATTTCCTTCAGTCTCCCACTTGCACTAGAGTCAATAATCTAGTTCACATCGCCATGTGATTTAACACCAATATTCATATCTCAGATATGATTAACACCCATAGTTCACATCATCATGTGACCAACATCCAAAGGGTTTACTAGAGTCAATAATCTAGTTCACATCGCTATGTGATTAACACCCAAAGAGTACTAAGGTGTGATCATGTTTTGCTCGTGAGAGAAGCTTAGTCAACGGGTCTGTCACATTCAGAGCCGTATGTATTTTACAAATATTTTATGTCCACAATGCTCTGCACGGAGCTACTCTAGCAAATTGCTCCCACTTTCAATATGTATCCAGGTTGAGACCTAGAGTCATCTGGATCAGTGTAAAAGTTTGCACTAATGTAACTTTTACAACAAACTCTTTTATCACCTCCATAATCGAGAAACATCTCCTTAGTCCTTACTAAGGATATTCTTGACCAATGTCCAGTGATCTACTCCTAGATCACTATTGTACTCCCTTGCCAAATTTAGAGCAAGGTATACAATAGGTCTGGTACATAGCATAGCATACTTTATAGAACCTATGACTGAGGCATAGGGAATGACTTTTCATTCTCTTTCTATTTTCTGCCGTGGTCGGGATTTGAGTCTTACTCAATTTCATACCTTTGCAAAACAGGCAAGAACTCTTTCTTTGACTGTTCCATTTTGAACTATTTCAAAATCTTGCCAAGGTATGTACTTATTGAAAATCTTATCAAGCGTCTTGATCTATCTCAATAGATCTTGATGCTCAATATGTAAGTAGCTTTTACTGAGGTCTTTTCTTTTTAAAGAACTCTTTTAAAACACTCCTTTATGCTTTGCAGAAAAATTCTACATTATTTCTGATCAACAATATGTCACTCACATATACTAATCAGAAAGGCTGTAGTGCTCCCACTCACTTTATTGTAAATACAGGCTTCATCATAAGTCCATATAAAACTATATGCTTTGATCAACTTATCAAAACGTATATTCCAACTCCGAGATTCCTGCACCAGTCCATAGATGGATCGCTGGAGCTTGCACATTTTGTTAGCACCTTTAGGATTGACAAAAACCTTCTGGTTGCATCATATACAACTCTTCTTTAATAAATCCATTAAGGAATGCAGTTTTGACATCCATTTGCCAGATTTCATAAAATGTGGCAATTGGTAACATGATTCAGATAGACTTAAGCATCGATACGAGTGAGAAAATCTCATCGTATTCAACACCTTGAACTTGTTGAAAACCTTTCGCAACAAGTCGAGCTTGGCAGATAGTAATACTACTATCGTTGTCCGTCTTCCTCTTGAAGATCCATTCATTTAACATGGCTTGCGATCATCGAGCAAGTCAATCAAAGTCCATACTTTGTTCTCATACATGGATCATATCTCGATTTTATGGCCTCGAGCCATTTCGCGAATCTGGGCTCATCATCGCTTCCTCATAGTTCGTAGGTTCATCATGGTCTAGTAACATGACTTCCGAACATGATTACTACACCACTGGTGTGGGGCTTACTCGGAAGACCTACGAGGTTCTGTAGTAACTTGATCTGAAGTTTCATGATCAATATCATTAGCTTCCTCACTAATTGGTGTATTTGTCACAGAACTGATTTCGTGATGAACTACTTTCCAATAAGGGAGCAGTACATTACCTCATCAAGTTATACTTTCCTCC
Source organism: Aegilops speltoides (assembly GCA_021437245.1). Classification (NCBI taxonomy): domain Eukaryota; kingdom Viridiplantae; phylum Streptophyta; class Magnoliopsida; order Poales; family Poaceae; genus Aegilops; species Aegilops speltoides. Next base: position 492,374,195 of record CM038144.1, read on the forward strand.
CACTCACTTCTTTCGAGAGAAACTCCTTCTCTGGAAAGGATCCATTTTAGCAACGAATATCTTGCCTTCGGATCTGTGATAGAAGGTGTACCCAACAATTTCCTTTGGGTATTCTATGAAGACGCACTTCTCGATTTGGGTTCGAGCTTATCAGATGAAACTTTTTCACATAAGCATCGCAGCCCCAAACTTTAAGAAACCACAGCTTAGGTTTACTGCTAAACCATAGTTCATACGGTGTCGTCTCAACGGATTTAGATGGTGCCCTATTTTAAACGTGAATGCAGCTGTCTCTAATGCATAACCCCAAAACGATAGTGGTAAACTGATAAGAGACATCATAGATCGCACCATATCAAATAAAGTACGGTTACGACGTTCGGACACACCATAACATTGTGGTGTTCCAGGTGGTGTGAGCTGTGAAACTATTCCACATTCTTTTAATTGAAGACCAAACTCGTAACTCTAATATTCGTCTCCGCGATCAGATCGCAAAAACTTTATTTTCTTGTTACGATGATTTTTCCACTTCACTCTGAAATTCTTTGAACCTTTCAACTATTTCAGACATATGTTTCATCAAGTAGATAGCCATATCTGCTCAAATTATCTTCTGAAGGTCAGAAAATAACGATACTTGCCACGAGCACCAACACTCATTGGATCGCATACATCGGTATGTATTATTTCCAATAAGTCAGTAGCTTGTTCCATTGTTCCGGAGAACGGAGTTTTAGTCATCTTGCCCAGAAGGCACGGTTCGCAAGCATCAAATGATTCATAACCAAGTGATTCTGAAAATCCATCTTTATGGAGTTTCTTCATGCGCTTTACACCGATATGACCCAAACGGCAAGTGCCACAAATAAGTTGCACTATCATTATTAACTTTGCATCTTTTGGTTTCAATATTATGAATATGTGTATCACTACGATCGAGATCCAATGAACCATTTTCATTGGGTGTGTAACCATATAAGGTTTTATTCATGTAAATGAACAACAGTTTATTCTCTTACTTAAATGAATAACCGTATTGCAATAAACACGATCAAATCATATTCATGCTCAACGCAAACACCAAATAACATTTATTTAGGTTCAACACTAATCCCGAAAGTATAGGGAGTGTGCGATGATGATCATATCAATCTTGAAACTACTTTCAACACACATCGTCACTTCACCCTTAACTAGTTTCGCTTATTCGCAACTCCGCTTTGAGTTACTACTCTTAGCAACCGAACCAGTACCAAATACTGAGGGGTTGCTATAAACACTAGTAAAGTACACATCAATAATATGTATATTAAATATACCTTTGTTCACAATGCCATCCTTCTTATCCGCCAATCACTTGGGCTAGTTCCGCTTCCAGTGACCAATCCCTTTGCAGTAGAAGCACTTAGTCTCAGGCTTAGGACCAGACTTGGGCTTCTTCACTTGAGCAGCAACTCGCTTGCCGTTCTTCTTGAAGTTCCCCTTCTTCCCTTTGCCCCTTTTCTTGAAACTAGTGGTCTTGTCTACCATCAACACTTGATGTTTTTCTTGATTTCTACCTTCGTCGATTTTAGCATCACGAAGAGCTTGGGAATCGTTTCCGTTATCCCTTGCATATTATAGTTCATCACGAAGTTCTACTAACTTGGTGATGGTGACTAGAGAATTCTGCCAATCACTATTTTATCTGGAAGACTAACTCCCACTTGATTCAAGCGATTGTAGTACCCAGACAATCTGAGCACATGCTCACTAGTTGAGCGATTCTCCTCCATCTTTTAGCTATAGAACTTGTTGGAGACTTCATATCTGTCAACTCGGGTATTTTCTTGAAATATTAACTTCAACTCCTGGAACATCTCATATGGTCCATGACGTTCAAAACGTCTTTGAAGTCCCGATTCTAAGCCGTTAAGCATGGTTCACTAAACTATCAAATAGTCATCATATTGAGCTAGCCAAACGTTCATAATGTTTGCATCTGCTCCTGCAATAGGTCTGTCACCTAGCGGTGCATCAAGGACATAATTCTTCTGCGCGGCAATGAGGATAAACCTCAGATCACGGATCCAATCCGCATCATTGCTACTAACATTTTTCAACACAATTTTCTCTAGGAACATATCAAAATAAACATATGAAAGCAATAACGCAAGCTATTGATCTACAACATAATTTGCAAAATACTACCAGGACTAAATTCATGATAAATTTAAGTTTAATTAATCATATTACTTAAGAACTCCCACTTAGACAGACATCTCTCTAGTCATCTAAGTGATCACGTGATCCAAATCAACTAAACCATAACCGATCATCACGTGAGATGGAGTAGTTTTCAATGGTGAACATCACTATGTTGATCATATCTGCTATATGATTCACGCTCGACCTTTCAGTCTCCGTGTTCCGAGGCCATATCTGCATATGCTAGGCTCGTCAAGTATAACCTGAGTATTCCGCGTGTGCAAAACTGGCTTGCACCCGTTGTAGATGGACGAGAGCTTATCACACCCGATCATCACGTGGTGTCCGGGCACGACGAACTTTGGCAACGGTGCATACTCGGGAGAACACTTCTTGATAATTTTAGTGAGAGATCATCTTAAAATGCTACCGTCAATCAAAGCAAGATAAGATGCATAAAGGATAAACATCACATGCAATCAATATAAGTGATATGATATGGCCATCATCATCTTGTGCTTGTGATCTCCATCTCCGAAGCACCGTCGTGATCACCATCGTCACCGGCGCGACACCTTGATCTCCATCGTAGCATCGTTGTCGCTACGCCATCTATTGCTTCTACGACTATCGCTACCGCTTAGTGATAAAGTAAAGCAATTACAGGGCGTTTGCATTTCATACAATAAAGCGACAACCATATGGCTCCTGCCAGTTGCCGATAACTTCGGTTACAAAACATGATCATCTCATACAATAAAATATAGTATCACGTCTTGACCATATCACATCACAACATGCCCTGCAAAAACAAGTTAGACGTCCTCTACTTTGTTGTTGCAAATTTTACGTGGCTGCTATGGGCTTAGCAAGAACCGTTCTTACCTACGCATCAAAACCACAACGATAGTTTGTCAAATAGACTCCGTTTTAACCTTCACAAGGACCGGGCGTAGCCACACTCGGTTCAACTAAAGTGAGAGAGACAGACACCCGCCAGCCACCTTTAAGCACGAGTGCTCGTAACGGTGAAACCAGTCTCGCGTAAGCGTACGCGTAATGTCGGTGCGGGCCGCTTCATCTCACAATACCGCTGAACCAAAGTATGACATGCTGGTAGGCAGTATGACTTATATCGTCCACAACTCACTTGTGTTCTACTCGTGCATATAACATCAACGCATAAAACCTAGGCTCGGATGCCACTGTTGGGGAACGTAGTAATTTCAAAAAAATCCTACGCACACGCAAGATCATGGTGATGTCATAGCAACGAGAGGGGTAGTGTATCTTCATACCCTTGAAGATCGCTAAGCGGAAGCGTTTATCAACGCGGTTGATGTAGTCGTACGTCTTCACGATCCGACCGATCCAAGTACCGAACGCACGGCACCTCCGAGTTCTGCACACGTTCAGCTCGATGACGTCCTCGCCTTCTCGATCCAGCAAGACGGGCGAAGTAGTAGATGAGTTCCGGCAGCACGACGACGTGGTGACGGTGTTGGTGAAGAACAATCTCCGCAGGGCTTCGCCTAAGCACTACGGAAACTATGACGGAGGATAAACTAGAGGGGACGGGGTTGCCGGCACACGGCTTGGTGTTTCTTGATGTGTCTTTGGTGCTAGCCCTACCCCTCTATTTATATGTTGAGCCTTGGGGTCGAAACTTGGAGTAAAAGCCTCCACAAAGTCGGTTTCACCCGAAAGGCAAGAGTCCTTCTCGGACTCGGGGCGACGCCAGGTTCCCGGCGTCTCGACCCGACGCCGAGACCTTGGCGTCGGCCCTGACTCCATAAAACTTCCTTTGCGCTTTTCAAAACCTTGTGGGCTTTCCCTTTGGCCCAAATAACGTGTTCTCGCACCCAAACATTTCGAAACATCCGAACCCCTTCCGTGAATTCGAACCCTTCCGGAGATCAAACACTATTATTCCATATATCAAACTTTATCTCCGGACCATTCCGTAGTTCCTCGTCATGTCCATGATCTCATCCGGGACTCCGAACAACATTCGGTTACCAACATGCATAACTCATATAATACTATATCGTCAACGAAACGTTAAGCGTGCGGACCCTACGGGTTCGAGAACTATGTAGACATGATCGAGACACGTTTCCGGTCAATAACCAACGGCGGGACCTGGATGCCCATATTGGCTCCCACATATTCTACGAAGATCTTTATCGGTCAAACCGCATAACAACATACGTTGTTCCCTTTGTCATCGGTATGTTGCTTACCCGAGATTCGATCGTCGGTATCCAATACCTAGTTCAATCTCGTTACCGGCAAGTCTCTTTACTCGTTACGTAATGCATCATTCCGTAACTAACTCATTAGCTACATTGCTTGCAAGGCTTATAGTGATTTGCATTACCGAGAGGGCCCAGAGATACCTCTCCGACAATCGGAGTGATAAAACCTAATCTCGAAATACGCCAACTCAACATGTACCTTTGGAGACACCTGTAGTACTCCTTTATAATCACCCAGTTACGTTGTGACGTTTGGTAGTACCCAAAGTGTTCCTCCGGTAAACGGGAGTTGCATAATCTCATAGTTACAGGAACATGTATAAGTCATGAAGAAAGCAATAGCAACATACTAAACAATCAAGCTAACGGAATGGGTCAAGTCAATCACATCATTCTCCTAATGATGTGATCCCGTTAATCAAATGACAACTCTTTTGTCCATGGCTAGAAAACATAACCATCTTTGATAAACGAGCTAGTCAAGTAGAGGCATACTAGTGCCACTATGTTTGTCTATGTATTCACACATGTATTATGTTTCCGGTTAATACAATTCTAGCATGAATAATAAACATTTATCATGAAATAAGGAAATAAATAATAACTTTATTATTGCCTCTAGGGCATATTTCCTTCACACCCCACCTTGAGGAACCGGCGTCCTCGTCGGGCCACAGGAACGTTCCCTTTTGGCACATATGTCTGTGTGTCAGGTCCGGCACATGTGCCATGCCGTGTGCCATGTCGGGTCACAAACATCATGCACAACATGACCGCACACTTGGCCCGTAAACATCTGTGTAACTGCGAGGATCGGCTCTGATACCAACTTGTAACGCTCCGGACACACCCACCGGTGGTCGTTACTCCTGGCGGAATCTAGACTGGCCTCACAAATCAATACTAGTCTTTCCTGCGCACTTTGTGCTCACTCATGCGAACCTGGGACCAACTTTCCGGTTGGTCACCCATCCTAAAATTACTCCAAGCTGCGTTGATGCAAAGCGTCGAGCCGCCATTGGATAGCTTAATGTCTGCTTCGTCAGTCCTTTGGCTTGATGGCTTTTGAATTCAGATGAGGTCCGTTGACACCCGGTGAACCGGTTGCTGGAGGAGGGAGGCCATCCGTGCCCACCTCAGCGGCCCCACGGCCGGCCTCTGCACACTGCACACAGCCGCGTGGCCTTTGATCCGCACTCTACCTTCGTCGGAGCCATCAGCCTACGCCGCACCGCCCCCTACACCGCTCGATCCACCGGCGTCAACCGCGGGGATTTCTGATACATGTACGTCTACCTCCTCCTCGAGCCTACCCCCTCTGCCTCTGCTCCTCCTCGCGATTTCCTACTTTGGTAAGTGCGAGAGGACGAGTGGCCGGTGGGTACTGAGGTATGTTTGATCAAGAGTTTGCATTTGTGATTGGCACCCCTGGAGAAAATTTATGATCGCCAGGGAATTTCTTCGGTTATTCCCCAGTTGTTTGCTCTGGTTATTCCAAGTTACCTGAATTTTGCAGACAAGCGATCAATTGTGTGCGCACTTTGGTATCAGAGATCAACCAACCAGTGAGTCTTTGAGATTCCTCAACTTGCATTTTATATAACGGACACCAAGTACAAAAGCTTGGAATCCTGTGAGTTCGTTGAGAAGTAGTGACCAGTTTCGTCCCGATGATGCTTCATTTTGCTGTTCTGTAATATACTACACTGCTAAGTTTTTGGTTTGCACCTCCAGTAGCCCTTTTGCTTTGAATAAGCTAGGCATAATGTAAATATTTGACATACCTTTGGGTTTACCTTGCCACATCCGGGACTTATAATGCAAAGTTGGTCAATCGATCCGTTGATAATGCATTCCTTTCATCTAAACAAATCTTGGGTTTGGGGTTGAAAATATTTTTTGACGAGTTAGATCGTGTTGATTTTATTCAGTACAACTTATTGAAATGCAGAGCAGGTGCTTAGAATTAGCAATGAGTTCAGATTAACAAACACTGTGAATACTTTGCATGACTATTAGATAAGAACCGACGTATATTCCATCAAGCTCGTCATAGCTGAAGATACATAGTTTTTCCTAGATAGTGTCCTGAAGATACATACCCTGCATATGTGGGTGATACAGAGCATCCTATGCTGTGATGCAACACCACGGTACAGTCATATAATGGTCTGTACTCTGTAGTATATAGTCTATACTACCCTTGAGAACTTTCGGGCCTAAACCTTCTTCCACCCGACCCACCTTCCCTTTGACAGTTGAAATATGTGGCAGCGGCAATGTTGAGGTGGTACTGGAGTGCAAAGTTCCTGGAGCTGAAGTTCTGCCGCATGTCCGGTGCAAAAACTGTCCCCCTTCCTAGTTGCTGGAACAGCACAAATACCATCCGGTGGATGCCAGATCTTGGTTCTGGTCTTTCATAAACTACAAGCTCTTGGCCTGCAAGAGCATCAAGGCATTAATTAGTGATTAACCACTTAAGAATTTAAACTGGGTGGAGACATCTAGTCACGTATCTTTATTGTCGAATTATGATAATTCATTGCGCAAGTTTGTTTTTGTGCATGTGAAAAAATAAATCAAGTATAAATGATACCCTCTCCGTCCCACAATATAAGATCGTTTTTCAAACTAGATAGGAAAAGATGTTAATGAAGTATACCACTATTTTAGGATCCCTGTATTTTAGCTGTACAATGGTGAATGGACTCGTCTTAAAGATTTCCACAATCTTTAAAACACATGCATGTCATTTTACGCATTGTTAGTTATTATTTTTCTAGTATTAAGGTATCCAATTGTTAATGATAAGCCAACTTTGAAATAACTTTTACCTTATTTAAGTGATAGCCCTATCTGTTAATTCTATGGTAGGCAACAGGTTTGATGCAAAGTTTTTTTGTTTTGTTTTTGCGAATGTGAGGCAAAGAACTTAACAAGTGATAATTTCCACATCCACAAGTTCAGCTAAACCCGCAAAATCAAATGGCACAAATTGTTATGCATAGCATCATACCAAAGCTGACACCAGTTGTTCCAGGGATGTCTGCCACCATCCTACATAGGAGTGGAGATATATCATAATGAGATAAAATTAAATAGGAAACACATATAAAAATTAAAAGATGTGGGGCAGAAAACAAATGGGTAGGGAGTCATATTGACGAGAATAAGAACATGTCGCGTTTAGTTTACCAGTGCAAGTACTCCCTTAGTGATGGGTGACTTGGGCTTGGGGCATCTGGATCCACCAACATCTTTCCAAGTGAAAGAGAAATTCAACCAAGTTAACATATAACTATGATGTTTGAGTATGCTAAGAGTAAATTATTCACCTGCGAGACCTTTTGTTTCTATGAAATTCTTCACAGTAATAGTAATAAACCATGTGAAAGAGTTAGATAGCCGAAGAATGGGTGTATACTGCCCACTACTCCGGTTAGAAGCTTACCAGGGTGTAGAGAACTCTCATGTCATTGCCACCAATATCAACTCGTGGCTTGCTTACAACTGCAGATGGTTTTAGCTCAGCACCTGGCCGAACTAGCCTATTGTTGTAGCCTATTGTGAGTGGAACAGTTGCTGTAAATGGATCCAACACATCATGTATAACATGAGCCGCAACCAAGGGATCCACTGCCGACATATACTGGACCCTTTTCTGTTATTCTGTTAACCTACCTCTCTATGGCCCTGAAGAAATTGTGTCTGTGCATGAACTAGTTTTATGGTGCGCGATGAGGATTGTCTTATTCACCTTTATAAAGTTTTAATACTGGTGTCATGCCATGCGTCACCCGTATATACACGACATCCTTGATATTTGTCGATTAGATCCCGAGCTTCATGGAGTAGTCAGGCTCTCAGGCTGTTGATATTTCGACGTTCATGCTTAAGCCATCCGATTATCAGGGTGTACTGGAACAAGCCTGCAAACTGTGGGCCGGTAAACGTTAGCTCAACTAGCTGTTCCTTTGGACACAATCTGTTTGGAAAACAATAAGTGCCATATTTCTGAACCTAATGACGTAGTGGTACTGGACATATATACGTGTACCTAACATGTTTGGGTTCTCATTAACTGCGTATTTCTAGTGATGTTAAGTATTTTTTTTCTTATAATTTCCAGTACATCTGCTGATATTGCTGGCATTTAATGCATTTGCATAGTGTTAACAGATTTTACCCCGTCCAAAAACTCATTTTCCTTAGATGATAGGGTTATTATTTTATTCAAATTCAGGGATTGCAGGAATGGACTAGTAGGAATAGGAAGCATATGATTGCATCCACTTAATTGCCCTCGGCAGGAGCCTGGCCACATGAACATCGTTTCATAAGGTGAATTGCTTCAAAGGGGCTTGCCAAGTTGCAGCGATTACCACCAAAAAAGTGAGTTAGGTTATGTGCAAATTTAAGCAAAGACTAACTTGATCTGTCTCTTCACTGTATTACTTCTATTATTTAACATGTTGTATAAGTGTATAACATATTACAACGATGTTTGCTCCTGCGTTGTTGGCTTGGTTTTAAACAAAGCAGCAGGCTATCATGTGTTTTAGTAAATTTTTGGGCAGTGCTCTGTAAGAGCCTATCCATGCACAAAGATGCAAGTTTGGGCTGATTGGGATAACCTAACAACCCATCCAGTTATTTCTTATATGTTCAGAAAGTAGAGTGCCAGTTAAGTAAGAGTAAACCACTAATTATTAGATAAGAAAAATATTAATCCATGTCCAAATGCACCACTTTGTGAGTTTGCACACTTGAACATATTCTGATTTGGATACATAGTTACACACACACACACAAAATTGAGTAAAATTATGTTTTATTACAGTAGAAAGACAAAAAATTAGAACATATGTCTTTGTTATAGAACTCAACATTTCCTTTTTGGGTGTATAATACACATATGATTGCTCTCTTCATGCACTTTTGAATATGTCCTTAAATGAACACTTAGTTCTACACTTCATAGTTCTATGGGTTCTGTAAAAACTTTTCGTAACCCACGAGTGCACGAAGTCGCAAAGGGGTTCATATTAACATATGTCCACACAATCTGCTTTGGTGGGTCAGTCCACTTGCATCTCTAGTAGCAATACGTGGCTTAAGTACATTGTCCAAACTACCTACGGATATTATTGATATGGCATATATGTAGGTTAAAGTTTTACAGCTGTAGATTCGAAAGTTGGCTGCGACTTTGCTCACTCAATGATAAGTATTCTATCTACCGCTTTGCGATAGCAAAGTAGAATCCATTTGTTCCTTCTTCACATGGGGGTAAAATATGAATATATACCTTAGAAGGCTTTACTCGAGGCTGTCCTCAATGTCACCTGTTTTGAGATATCAAAAAAGGGTTATCATTTTAAGTGTCATCTCTAGTACTCCCTCCGATCCAAATTACTTGTCACTGAAATAGATGTATCTAGATGTACTTCAGTGCTAGATACATCCGTCTGAGCAACAAGTAATATGGATCGGAGGGAGTACTTATGTTCATATGCTACCTCTTTCACGGCAAACACCCTGTTGGGCTGTCACTAAATGAATGTTGGCGAAAAGTCTACAGAACTAGAAGCCCAATCGACAAAATGCCATTTGACTTGTGTACATGCACTTCTGGGTTGTAGTGGTTCTGTACAGGCAAAATGTCTGTTCTGTTTTTACGGAAAACAATGATTTCTGCTAATGCGTATATTTATAATTTTTCAAAATAAGTTAAGTACAAGGAAGAAAAGGGAGGTGTAAGTTCTCCTTGTGAGCTTTATAATTTTCAAAATAAGTGAAGTTAGTTGTGTGTAATTTCTTCAGATGGGGATATAATTTCTCCTACTAAAGGAAACTAATGAGTTAGTGGAATGCTGCACCCCACGCAGGAAGCTAGAAATAATTCTTCCTCTTCACTATATGAACAAGTACATTGAGTTCTTCCTTGAATTTCTTCATACACATGTAGACGCTCGGCTGAATCCCTTGAAATACGAAGTCATTCCTGGCCGTCCATATGACCCAAGTGATCAGAAGGAATATCTCCAGGAAGAAAGGAACTGCTGCAAATCTTTATCAATGCTGCTCTGCAAAGTATCTTATTTGATTATCAGATGTCCCATCAGCCAACGAAGAGTTATATATCCTGCTTACATATCCTCGGCAACTCGAACATGGAAGGAGAAGCATCTCTTTTGTCCAGAAAAAGCAGAAGCATCTCTTTTTCCAGAAGGCATAATACTAGATAGGAGAACAATCTAAATCTCATCCATTTATCATCGATCTATCTTTATTGGAAGGGGAATATTCACCTTTTGCATCCTAACCTTGACCTTGCTTGTTTAGGAAATAGGAAAGGAAAAGGAAAGAATACTATGACCATCTCAAATTACACAGGTTTTTTCATTTTAAAACAAATAAAGTTGGCGTCGCCTCGTCTGGCGACTCGGGGGTAAAAAAAACCTAGCGCCGCCACCCTCTTCCCCTTCCCCTCAGCCGTCCTGCCGCCGCCAGAGGACGCCCCCGCCGAAGCTCGGGCCAGCCCCAAGGAAGGCGGCGGCGGGGCGCCAGGTCCTGGTCTCGGAAAGGAGATCCACTCCGAGGCAGCGGCAGAAGGAGGCACGGCGAGGCGCGAGGTGGGCGGCGCGCGGGCTGGACCCGATCTGGGGTTCCGGCGCGCCCTGGCGACACGGCTATCGAGGGCCAGCGTGCACGGCGCGAGGCCGCTTGAGCGACGCGGTGGCGCTGCGGGGTTTCCCGAGCCGATCTGCTGGGTTGGCCTTCCCCGTGGCACGGCTCTCCTCTCCCACGAGGCACCGCGCCGGCGGCCGCTGCGGCTCGGATCCATGGCGGCGCCATGGCTGGTGGCACGCGGCGCAGCTTGGCGGCGGCGGCGTCGGCGTGGACAGTGGGCCACTTCCAGCCATGTGGATGGCGGGGAGGTGGTGGGCTTCGCTGCGCGGCGGTTCCTCGCTGGATGTTGGTGGCCATGGTGATGTTCGTCCTCGACCCGATCTACTCCGATCTGCAGCGGATCCGCCCTTGGTGGCTTCGGTCACCATTCTTGGGTGCCGCCTTGCGATCCGGTGGCTGGAAGGGTTCTGGGAATCTCTTGGCCGGCGTGGCGGCCACTCCGATGGCAGTGCCTTTGGGTGTTGCTTCCCTCGTTGGAGGCTTCGGAGAGGACCTCCTTCCTTCCACCCCACCCAGGAGCTCAGCTGAAAACCTCAGACCCCCCTGTTACAAGCGACGACGACACCACGGTGGCGTGCTCCTTCCTGAAGGCGTTGCTCGGGGGCTGCTCAAGCGGCGGTGGAAGTGGCGGCGGTTCGATGTCGGCATATGCATTCTGGTCAGTTTCATCTTGGAGGCTGCGGCGACATAGGCGACGCTCGTCTGGTGGAGCGACTGCCGATGGTCGAGGCATCGTTGACAGTCTGCGCCATCAGGTTCGGGATGCTCAGGGGGAAACCCCAGATCTGGGTCTTCCGGATCGGATGATGATGGCGTTCTATCGCTTTCCCTTCTGGGGGCATCGTCTTGGAGCAAGTGCTGGCTGGAGGGATGGTGGAGCGGTGTTTCATCTCACACATTGGATGGCGGCGGAGATCGATGGCATGGCGCCGTGGGGACTCGGCGTCCGATTCGTGGAGATGGGCTCGCGCAGGAGGAGGTTGCTGTCTGGCGTCATGGTGACGTCGATGGCAGAGTGGCCAGACAAGGTAGAAGCCTCAATATGATCTGAAGACCTGTGGAAGATGGCGGCGACGACACACGAGTGCGCCTGACCGGATTGTGCCCCAGACCCGGTATGTGGCTTGGCTGGGGCTTCCGAATGAGTTTCGGCTTCCGGCTTTTGATGTTAGGCTTAGGTGAGTAGTTTGGGTAGTGGCCCAGCTAGCACCCCTTCATCATTTTGGATAGGAGTAGGGGCATATGTTGCCAAGATGGTGGACTCAGGCACATTGTTGTAATACTTTGTAAGGTCCTTGAGAATAATCAATAAAGTGGCCGTATGCATCTCCCAGATGCAAGGCCGGAGGTCTTCCTCCTTTTTCTAAAAAAAAAACAAATAAAGTTACTTATCTCAATTGCTTGTGACCAGCTGGTTCTAAATTTATGTTAGATTTTCTGTAATGTTTCAAAATGTTTATGTAATTTTTGCAGGGAGTTTCGGGCATTGAATCTTTGAAGAGAGAAGATCATATGCGTACGTACGTGTTGATTGGTGTTCCCAATCCATGTGCCCCGCGCTGGGGCCCTGCGAATAAAGGCGCCACCGATGATTCATCGTCTAGCAAGTCCCTGTCCCCTCATCGATCCCGATTCTCTCTCTGGATACGACGACGTAGAGCCGCCGCTGCCATTCGATGGATGGCCGCCTGTCTACTGACGGCGACAGGCCAGCATTCCTTTGCCGGCACTGCAAACAGTATGCATCAAGTTTCTGATCCAAATTCAATCTACGCATGGAGAAACAAAATGTGCAATTATTCCTTACATGAATAGTAACCTAATTTTGTCCTTTTGTTGCACTATTTGTAGCTGGATTTGTCTTTTCCTTTGTTTTGCTGTGCGTAGATTGAATTCTGCTTTGAATCTTTGTGAGATTGTAAACACATATCTTTTGTGATGATACACAAGCCATGCCAGGCGGAGGGAGAAAAAAGTCCATTTTTACGTTGTATGCAAGTTGAAGCAAAGATCTAAGGTAGTTTGTCTAGACTAGTTTGACCTCTGTCTCTTCACCGTGTTACTGCTAATACTTAACATGCAGTATAACGTATTAAATCAATGTTAGCTCCTGCTTTGTCTCGATGTTAAACACCGCAGTGAAGTTTAGTATTGTTATAATAGCCTATCCTGCAGGCACAAATATGCAAATTTGGGCTGGCCAACCCAACAACCCACCCAGTTATTTCCTATGTGCATAACATAGACTGTAAGTTAAGTAAGAGTAAACGATCACGTCAGACTGCATCAGATTATCTATCGATTGTAAATGACACCCACTGCAAATCAAAGAGGCCCTTATAGTTCAACGGGTTTTGTAATAATTTTTTGAAAACCACGAGTGGGTAAAGTCAGAGTCACGCGGAGGGGTTCATATGAACATGTTTTCACAGAATCTGCTTTGGTGGGTCAGTCCGCTTCATCTCTACCTATACGTGGCTTCAGTGCAATGTCCAAATTACCTAGAGATATTATTTATATGGCATATGGAGGTTAAAGTTTTACAGCTGTAGATTAAAAAGTTGTCTGACATTGTTCACTCAATGATAAGTATTCTATTTACCGTTCTGCGGTAGTAAAGTAGAACCCATCTGTTCCTTCTTCACATGGTGGTGAAATATGAATATATATACCTTGGAAGGCTTTACTTGAGGTCATCCCCAATGTCACCTGGATTTGAGTATAAAAAAAGGATTGAGTGGTGGTAAAAGTAAATGAGCGCTGGTGGCTGGCGTGGGCCTAACAGGCCACACCAGCACTAAGTTCAGCCCAGCTTAAAAGTAATTAAAACATTCAAAACTGTAAAAAGATTCAAAATAATTAAAGACCCAAAATAATGAAAACATTCAAACTAATAGAAGACTCAAAAGTAATAAAAAATTTCAAAATAATACAAACATTCAAAAAAAAGACTCAAAATAATAAAAGATTAAAGATAATGAAAACATTCAAAATAATAAAAAGATAAAGATAATAAAAACATTCAAAAGCATTTTATAGTAAAATGTGATACTAATAATTCTAGGAGAGTAGACGTATGTGTTTTAGGAAGAGCTCCTTAATTTATGCATATGAATTTGTTTTAAGAGAAGCTCTCCTTAATGTATGCATGGAATAAAATGATACACATACAAGGTCATGCACATATGAAGTGGATGCCCACATTCGAGTATAGTACAGCATACATCGTTAAAATCATCATGAGCAATGAATAAAACAGCATAATTAGCACTTGACATAGACTCATACATGACCAAAGTACCATAGTACCATTACAATAAGCACTTGCATAGTGACATAGACCCATAACTCATGACCAAAGTACCATAGTACCATTACAATAATAATAATGAGTCCACTAAAGCTCTAAGCATAAGCATACCGCATAATAATAATCAAACTCCTAAGAATTACATCTCCCTTGACAAAAGCACCAAAAAGGGAAAGACGCCGAGAAAATAGGAGAATCACACATCATCCTCATCCTCAAAGATCATCATCATCATCACCATCACCAGATCAGCAGTACAAGGAAGAACTCGGGAACTCTGGCAGGTGAAGGAAAATCAACCTCCTAAGAGGAAGTCGAGCAGAATAGGCTCATCAGCTCAACAGATCGCCAGACGCCGCACGAAGACGAGCCCTAAGAGCATTTGCCTCGAGATGCGCGAACCTCCTCGGTAGCAATGTGAGTAGCAAGTAGCAGAGGTGTCAAAGATGGCTTTATGGGATTTCCCAATAAAGCGCAAGGCGTCAAACGGCTTGACGAAGGTTTGTGTGGCGAAGAGCTCTCACCACGACGGGCAGGAGCCTTGCCCCTAGAAGTGTCATCACGCGGAGTCCACATGGAGTGAATGTTGTTCTTGTTGATGGGGCAAGTGAAGATGTAATCAATGACGGTCTGAATGAAAGGAGCATGGAAGAGTGCGAACCTTCGCATAACTAGCCATGCGAATCTCATGCCAAAGAAAATCTGCCATGTCAATGGGACGAGGGATTCTTCCGTGAATAGTACATCAAATCAATGCTATAAGCTCGCATCATCCCACGATCCCCTTTCTTGGGAGCAATGGAGTTGAGGATGCACCAAAAAGCCACCGTATTTGAGACGGAAGATACCGATGTCATTAAGCTCCTTGCTTTGTCTGACCGTGGATAGTTGAGTAGGAGGATGGTGAGACAACCGAAGCACCGATAGGCATAGCCTCAAACTTGGGATTCATCGCATGGAGTCGAAAAAGGCCTGCCTCAGATCCGTGCATGCCCAAGGCAGCAAAGAACTCCTCAAAAGAGACAGTGAACTGAGAATGATGAGTCATCCAAGTGATCGAACGATCCGATGGAAGAAACATGTGGCATAGAATTGCCAATGGCAGCCTCATTCCAATCACAAAGGAGAGTCATAGCACGACGCAGCCCCATGTCATCAATCTTCTAACACACCATCGAACTTGGTTGGATTGTTCAATGTAATCCAAGTTCACATAATGCCGAGGAGAGAACCCTAGATGAGCAATGACCGATTGATAGATGTCCTGTTGAACCAAAGTGCTAAACCTAGGGTCGGGCATTGGCCGGGCAGCAAATTGGTTGACTTCACTCCTTAAAGCTGCATACTCGAGGGATCCATGGTCCGATAGCTGATCGCATTTACGCCCTGTTGGTGGGGTTGGCTATGGACAAAATGAGGCCGGTAGGTGCGGCAGGTTGCGGCTGGAGGAAGAAGCCGCTTTCTTTCTTGGCCTTGATGGTTGAGCGAACCGACACGAGCTCGCCCTCCCGGAGATCGCCTCATAATCAGGATCGCCCCGCCCGGCATAGGACGGACGAGCACGACCTGGTGCTTTCTTGAGTGGACGAGCAGCCTCGTGAGTCCGTTGATGCACGCCGTGGTTCTAGGCATACACATTGGAGCGAAAAGAACAACAACAGAGAAAAAATCGCGAGCTCGATGAGTAACCGACCCTAGATGAGTATAAGAGGAAAACGAGGGAAGGGCATGGACGAGATACCACGAGGGGCCCGAGGTGGTCGACTTGAAGCTCCGGCCAGCGCCACCACGTCCCACCACCATGGTTAAGTTGGGACGGAGGCTGAGATTTGAGAGAATCCGCCGATCCTCGATGAAAACGGGCGGAGGAGGGAGTAGATCGTGGTGGCGGCGTCTGGTTCCCAAGATCCGAAGGTGGCCGGCCGATCAAGGGGCGGAGCCGCAAGCAGCCACCGGCGTAGATGAGAGGGTGAGGTCGAGGGAACGAAAAGGATAACTCCTGCCCTCCTCGCCCGAGCTATTGGATACGCCAAGACCCACCCGGACGCCCGAAGGCGCCTGATGATCCGCCAAGAGGCGATGTCCGAAGTGGATCCGGATATCGGCAGACACTGGCCCCGGATGTATGTCCGGATGATCCGTTTGCGATTCGAGATAGGATTCTCGATGCGATGGGTGATGACGATATATATATATATATATATATTTATATTTATATATATATATAGTAGCCTTATTCACAGAATATCTCAAACTCATATAAATACCTAAAAGAAATAATTAGGCTAAGTCACCATGTATGAGTATATATAACTTTGGAGACCAAAATTTTAACTTTTGGACCCATGGTTATTACTCCATCATTTTAAAGTACTATGGCACAAAGTAAGTGCCATAGTGACTTTGAGAGTGTTGGTTCTATTTATGCATTATGTAAGGAGAGAGTACTCATAAATTGAATGTCTCCCCACGATATGCCTACATCAAGACAAGACATTATGAAGATGCATGCATGAGTACGAGATTTCACATAATGTTGTCAAGCTCCAAGATACCAAGTTCACGCCTAAGTCGACAAAACCTTGCTTCATCCAATGGTTTGGTGAAAATATCTGCCGCCAAATCTGCACTAACGTGATCAATGTGAATATCACCCTTCTCAACATGATCTCTCAAGAAGTGATACCTAATATCAATGTGTTTGGTGCGGAGATGATCCTTGGGGTTTTCAGAATGTTGATGGCACTTTCATTATCGCATAGAAGAGGCACATTTCTATAGGTGATACCGTAATCCTTCAAAGTTTGCCTCATCCATAATAACTGAGTTGCACAACTTGCGGCAGAATGTATTCACCTTCATGTAGAGAGGGCAATACAGCTTTTGTTTCTTCGATGACCAACTTACCAAGGAGCGCCCAAGAAACCGACATGCACCGAAGTGGACTTACGATCCACTTTGTCTCCGCCCAATCCGCATCCGTACCCAAGTGAGATCAAACTTAGCATCCTTGGGATACCATAGACCCAACTTTGGGGTGTGAACAAGGTATCTAAGAATATGCTTAACCGCTTTATGATGACTTTCCCTAGGGAAGCCTGAAATCTAGCACACATGCATACACTAAACATGATGTCCGGTCTAGATGCACAAAGATAAAGCAATGAACCAATCAAAGCGGTATTTAGATGGGTCAAAGGAATACCGCTTGTGTCTTCAAGGAGAGTTATTTGGTTGGCATTGGTGTCTTACATGGACTAGCATCGACATCCCAAACTTCTCTAAGATATCCTTGAGGTATTTTGCTTGAGACAAGAAAATTCCTTCTTGAAATTGTTGAATTTGAAACCGAGGAAGAACTTCAAACCGCATTGAGTGACATTTCAAAATTCTTGGTCATTGAGTCCGCAAACTTCTTGCACAAATGAATGTTAGGAGAACCAAAATGATATCATCTACATAGATTTGGCATAAGATCAAATCACCATTATCCCTCTTAGTAAAAAGAGTGGGATTGATCACCCTCTCACAAAACCATCATCAGTAAAAACTTTAAGATGATCATACCAAGCACGGTGTTTGTTTGAGGCCATACAAAGCCTTATGGAGTTTATACACATAGTCTTTGTGATTGGGATCAACGAACCTGTGGTTGTGATACATATACTTCTTCTTGTAGAGGACCGTTAAGAAAAGCACTCTTCACATCCATTTGATGTAATGTAAAACCATTGAAAGTAAAGATAAGTAAGATGCTAATGGATTCAAGATGGGCAACGGGGCAAAGGTCTCACCAAAGTCCAAACCTTCAACTTGTGAGTACCCTTGTGCCACTAACCTTGCCTTGTTTCGATGATCACACCATTCTCATCATGTTTGTTCTTGAAGATCCATTTTGTTCCAATGACATTGTGCTTGTAGGTGGCCTCGACTAGTGACCACACTTGGTTGCGCTCAAAGCTGTTCAACTCTTTTGCATAGCAACTAGCCAATCGTTGTCCATCAATGCATCTTGTACCTTGATGGGCCCAAACTAGACACAGAAAAGTGAGCACAAAAGTTGGTCAAATGTTTACGGTGACTCTACCTTCCGATATGCCGTGAGTATTTTGTCAACATCAACACGACCGCCACTGTGGCATGATAGAGGTAAGGGTTTCACGAGGTTCAACTTCATGTCCATCATCCACATCCTCAACATATGGATCATTAATGTGTGGAGGAAGATCTTGTTCATATTGCATTTGTTGAGGTTCATCATCAATGATTGGATTTTCTTGTTCTTGCTCTTGAGGATTGTCATGAGGAGGAACTTGATCATCTTCTTCAACTTGGGCTAAGGGTATCGTTGAACAATAGGAGCTTGTGGAGGTATGGATGTTGAAGTAGTTTGATGATGTGTGAGACTTCCATCTTCTTCTTCATCATCATGAGGTTCTTGTTCCATAGGAAGAAGTGCACCAACACCCATGGTCAAAATGTCTTGAGAAGAATCTTCACCTACATCACTTAGATCAACTTGCTTCCATGGGAGCTATTAAATTCATCAAACACCACGTCACAAGTTTCTACAACACATCCATTGGATTTGTTGTAGACTCTATAGGCAAGAAGTTTGATCCATAGCCAACAAATATACCTCAATTGTTTTGGATTGAAATTTTCCTAACTCTCTTTTGTTGAGGATGAAGCATTTGCACCCAAATACACGAAAGTACTTGACATTTGGCTTGTTTCCAGCTAGAAGCTCATATGGAGTTTTTCCAATATAGTGCGGAGGAAGAGCCAGTTTGATGCATGGCATGCGGTGTTGACACTTGCCCAAAAACTATGTGGTGACTTGTATTCATCCAACATTGACCTTGCCATCTCCACAAGTGTGCGGTTCTTCCTTTCGCTACACCGCTCACGAGGAGTGTATGGAGCTGAATATTGATGCTCAATCCTTCATCACTAAGGAATTCTTCCAAGGTGTAGTTTTGAACTCAGATCCATTGTCACTTATTGCCAAGACTTCTTTGTCAAACTTATGCTTGTGCTTGCTTGGCAAAGTCAATGAAAGTGATCTTCGCTCGCCCTGGACTTGAGGAAAACACCCATGTATATCTTGAGTAATCATCAACAATGACAAGTCCATACTTTTTCCCACCAAGACTATCCCATGAAGGAGGCCCAAAAGATCCACATGAAGGAGCTCCAAAGGCCTTGAAGTAGACACAATATTCTTGGGTGGGTGCTTTTGATGATGTTTCCCTGCCATACAAGCACTACACACACGATCTTTCTCAAAAGAGACATTTGTTAGTCCAAGGATGTGATTTCCCTTAAGAGATCTTGAAGATTTCATGCCGACATGGGCTAGCACATGCCATAGCCACCCTTGTCGGCCTTGGCCATTAGACAAGTTGCATGGAATGTGTTCTCTTCGAGAAATCAACCGTAAAGGTTGCCATCCAACCTCCAACAAAGGCCACTTCGAGAGTATCTCTTAAAGACTTTCACATCCGTTAGTCCAAATAGTGTATCATAACCAACAGCCAATTGACTAACGAAAGTAAATGATATTTAAGGATTGGACAAGCATGACATTTGCAAGAGACATGTCATTTGTGATAGCCACCTTCCCCAACCCAAGTACCTGTCCTTTGATCCTCCACCAAACATAATGCTCATAAATGGTTGAATAGCTTCCATGAAATCAGAGCAATTTGCTATCTCCATCATATGATTGGTACATCCACTATCAATTACCCATTTTACTCCACCGAGAAGGCAACCTACACACAATTACTGGAGAGGCACCCATCTTGCAATGGGACCTCTCTGTTAGTCACAAGGGTCTTAGGGACCCAAATAGCATAAAACCAAAATGCATTTCGAGGACCAACAAACTTTAGATAAACTTCTCCATCCTTAGTCTTACGAAGTACATAGGATGGAGGCATGAACCTTTTGCTTGTTGGAGTGGGCATGCCCCTTGTGGCCTTCCCACTAGCAACCTTACCTTTCTCCTTGTGTCCTTCTGCAAAAGTTTCTTTCAAAGGAGTGGTGCACTTTGAGAGAATGTCTTCTTCTTGCTTGTGCTTGGGTCAAACCCGAGTCCCTCTTGGCTAACACTTCATTGTGTTGGCTCAACACCTCATTAAGGTTCTTTTGCCCTTGAGCACATGTCATGAGCCCCTTCAATTTGAGCCTTGAGAAAACGATTTTCTCAAGAATAGATGCTAGATCACTACTAGAGTTAGTAGAACAAGCATCAACATTTATAATGGAGATGAATAGGCCTTTTAGAGTTTCAAGATAAGTAAGTTTGAGCGCCTCAAAACTCTTTAAGAAGGGTGAGCTCTTCTTCCTTAGTCTCGAGGGACATGGATAGAAGCTCACAATCCTTAGAGAGAGAAGCATGAGACTTCACAAGCTTACTTTTATCATTCATCAACTCTTCACAAGAGCCAATAGCCTTTTTCAAGGAGGCAAGATCTTTAGTATGAACATCAATATTTGTGCCAATTTTTACGCATAGTTCATCATTTCGTGTTTCTCATATTGACTTTCCGCCAAGGATTTCACATTTTTCCTTTTCCTCGGTGACGAGGGTTTCAGTTCCTTAATGGTGATGGTGTGCTTACTCACCATCTCCATAAGCATGTAAACATAGTGAGCTTCTTTCCTTTGAGGGAGCACATGAATTTATTAAGTTTAGCAAGCATAGGATCATTTAGATCATCATCCTCATAACTATCCTCCGCATCAAGATACTCATCACTAGAAATAGGAGGAGAGAAGAGAAGGTTTGCTCGGGGTTACTTTGACCTTGTCAGAGAGTCTTGATCCTCTCCTTCTTCTATCACGGCCTTCGCCATGAGGCACTTGTGGGCATTGCCTTTGTAATCCTTCATGTAGTTGTAGGTGACAACTTCACCACTCTTATTGACTAGCCTCAATGTGTTTTGCGAATCTTGAGCAACTCCGCAACACCACAAACATCATCCGGATCGGATTCTTCTTGAGCAACCATTGCTTTCCCATCTCTTCTTGAGCTTGGAGTTCAAAGGATTTGGCAACTTCTTCTTAGGAAAGGTCTTGGGAAACCTTGGTCTATCTTCTCTTCTCATAAGGGCACTCATTTGAGAAGTGGTTGGTTTCTCACGCTTGTAGCATTTTCTTACTTTCTTCTTTTTGAATCTTCCTTGAATTTTCCCGTGGTAAACTTCTTGACAAAGAGAGCCATGTCTTCATATGACGGCCCTCGCGGATTCAATCTCATTACCATCTTCATCATCATCATCTTCTTCTTCTTCTTCACTTTGCTCATCTTCACATACATGCTTGGCCTTCAATGCAAGATTTACCTTCGATGATGGGGAACCATGCATGGCAAGATGTTTTGTGGCATTAGCCTTTGACTCTTCAAATAGTTGAAAGGTGGATATGATGTCATCTGTAGTCATTTCCTTGAAGGTATGGTGTTGTCTTATGTCCCACACCATTTGATGGTGATATGGAGCAAGAGCATGAAGCAATTTATCCACAAGGAATCTCTTAGTCATGTTGAATCCATCTTGTGTCTTGTCACACTCACATGACTCAATATCGGCAAGGAGCGCCATGAGGCGCCATGGAGTTGATTGGGGTTTCACCTTTCTCCATATAAAATTTTGCAATTGCCCTTGGCAATTTCATATTGAGCACTTCGAGGGTAGAGGTGCCGCCTGGATCGTATGATACTTTCCCATAATTCCTTGGCACTTGTGATGTGTATGAACGGTCTCTTTGCTTTTCATCCATGCCTCCTTATGCACATGATAGCAGTGTCATTGAGGTTCTTGTCATATATTTCTCTTGGTGTGGGGTTCTTGGATCAACCACATGATAGCCATACCTAAGATTTCCAAAGATCTCGTCATTTCCATGTCGAAGATGATCCTGATAGCAACTCTCCACAAGGCAAAATCGAAGTGGCACTTAGTAAAGGAGGTTTGCCTTGAGGGTTATATCTGGTTTCTCAACCTGAGGTCTTGCATAGCAAGGAACACCGGCGTGTTCATTGCTAGGAGGTTGTCGACCAAGTGATGGAGTAGGCACAGCTGGCTCAAAGCAGACCACCCGAGAGTGGTGCAAGCACCGTGGACAACGTGGCTAATCTCATTTGGACTAAGGCCTCAAGAGAAGCATCATGCTCCTCCTTTGTTTAGCAGGGTCGCTCTAGATCCTCCGACGAAAGGTTTTGACTTCGAGGAAGCCACACCTTTATCCTTAGGATCTACAACAAGGAGTCCCATCCGGTTCATCTCGCCTAGGGCGTGTTAAGCCACAAGAATAGAGCACGAGGCTCGTACCAATTGAAAGGATCGAGATGGATCTAGAGGGGGGTGAATAGGTACAATTACAAATTTTAATTATTACTAAGCAATTCTAGGCAATAGAGCGGAATATGAAAGTGAGCCTAACAATTGCTAGTAAGTGCAAAGTACTAGGCAATGACACAAGCATATAAGAGAGCAAGCACAATAAGATGTAAGTAAGAGCAATCACAACAAGTAACCACAAGTATAGAGTTAGGGTTAGGAATAACCGCAACTCCGGAGACGAGGATGTATGCCGATGTTCACTTGGAGGGAAGCTAGTCACCGTTAGAGGGGCGGATGTTACCACGAAGGCACACCCACGCCACGGGGCTCACCCTATTCTCCCTTTGAGACAACACCACAAGGCATTTCTCAACCACTAGTGGTAGACCTTGGGGTGGTCTCCAAACCCTCACAAACTTTCCGGTAATCACAATCGTTGATTCTCACCGAATGACTCCTACCGCCTAGGAGTCTCCAACTCCAAGAGTAACAAGATCCGAGGGGAAAGACTCAAGACTTGCTCAAACTTCGATTTGCTTTGGTCACAAGAAGGAGGAAGGAGATCTTTCTTTGATTGGAACAACTCTTCAAACTCTCAAGAATCAAACCGGATCCGGGATTTAGTGTGAGCAAGAGAGGGAAAGCACCGTGTTCTTGAGGCGGTTTTGTGTGTAATGTTCAACCCTATCCCGGGAGTAAGGTGCTATATATACCAAGGCCTGCAATAGAGCCGCTTGGACATAAGTTGACCACCCCGATGATCCGACACCATCCGGATGATCCGGACTTTGTCCGATGATGATCTCGCGTAAGGTCTGATGCAGTGGTTACAATTTAGTTATGAGCAGCCCGATAATCCGGAGGCAAGCCCGATGATCCGAACAAGCCCCGGATGATCCGGATGGCTGGCCGACGATCCGCTACATCAACTAGCTTCGTGAAAATGGGCACGGGTATCCGGACGATCCGGAGGAGGACCCGACGATCGGGAAAGCCCGATGATCCGGAGGAACGCCCGGATGATCCGCTTCAGCCATCCCTTCTCAAAGAAGGGCACCTATTATCCGGATGATCCCGCAGGTCCGCTGATCCCGTAAAGCCCGGATGATCTGGGTATCCATCCGGATGATCCCGCTAGAGATGGTGGAATGTTTTGGCTAAGTGATATTGCTAGGGTTTTAGACTATGTGTGGTAGAGTTGTTTAAGAGACAAAATGTGAGCAAGTCTTGACCTACACTTCGATCCCTCTAATAGTGCGGGGTTCCTATTACTCAAGAAGTACAAAAAGAGCACAATACTTCATCTTGGTTTGCTCCTTTCTCATTGATAATTAGCTTGAGTAAAATCTCATATGATGTGATCATGATGCTCACTAAAGAAACCCAGAGGACAGACGGCCTGTGTATATAC
This sequence comes from Aegilops speltoides, assembly GCA_021437245.1. NCBI lineage: Eukaryota > Viridiplantae > Streptophyta > Magnoliopsida > Poales > Poaceae > Aegilops > Aegilops speltoides. Next base: position 492,398,408 of record CM038144.1, read on the forward strand.
TTAGCAATCAAGGTTAGTCCCCTATATGTAAGTTTGTCATCAATATCAAAAATACTTTTTAAGAGCAAGATTGCACTTTCAACATGGCATACCGAGTAGGCTCTATGACAAAAGCATAGGAGACGACTCGTCTTCCTCTCTTTCTTCTCGCTGCGGGTCGAGCTTTAAGTCTTAACTTCATACTCATAACTCGTGCAAGAACCTTTGATCGATCCATCTGAACACCTTCAAGATCATGTCAAGGTATCGCATCATTTGAAAGTACCATTACATTTTTGATCTATCCTCATAGATCTTGATGCTCAATGTTCACAGCTTAATCCAGTTTTCTATTGAAAACACTTTCAAATAACCCTATATGCTTTCCATAATTCTACATCATTTCTCGATCCACAATATGTCAACAACATATACCATCGAAATTCTATAGTGCTCCCACTCACTTCTTTGGAGATACAATTTCTCATAAACTTTGTATAAACCCAAAATCTTTGATCATCTCATCAAAGCGCATATTCTCGACTCGAGATGCTTGCTCTAGTCCATGGAAGGACCGCTAGAGCTAGCATACCTTTAGCATCCTTAGGATCGAAAACCTTTCGATTGTATCACATACAACCTTTCCTTACTAAAACTGGTAAGGAAACTCGCTTTTGACATCCATCCGCCAGATTTCATAAATGCAGCTAATGCTAACATTATTCCGATGGACTTAAGCATCGCTACGATGAGAAAATCTCATCATAGTCAACTCCTTGAACTTGTGAAAAATCTTCCACAACCGAGCTTCATAGACGGTGACATTACCATTCACGCCCCTTCTTCTTAAAGATCCATTTATCTCAATGGCTTGTCGATCATCGGCAAGTCCACCAAAGTCTATGCTTTGTTCGATACATGGATCCTATCTCGATTTCATGGCTTCTAACCATTTGTAGGAATATGGGCCCACCATCGCTTCTCCATAGCTCGTAGGTTCATTGTTGTCTAGCAACATGACCTTCAAGAGGATTATTGTACCATCAAGTAGTACGCATCCTTGTCACCCCACGAGGTATGGTAGTGACTTGATCAAACTTCATGATCACTATCATGCTTCTACTTCAATTGGTGGGCGCCACATGAACAACTTCTTGTGCCTGTTACACACTAGTTGAAGTGACGGTTCAAGAACCTCATCAAGTCTCCACCATGCCCCCTCAACTCTTCCGAGACAAACTTTTCTCGAGGAAGGACCCATTCAAGAAACAATCCCCATTGCTTTCAGATCTGAATTAGGAGGTATACCCAACTGTTTGGGTGTCCTATGAAGATGCATTTTATCCGCTTGGTTCGAGCTTATCAACCTGAAACTTTTTCACATAAGCGTAACCCCAAACTTTTAAGAAACGCACAACTTAGGTTTCTCCAAACCATAGTTCAAACGGTGTCGCCTCAACGGAATTACGGTGCCCTATTAAAGTGAGTGCGGTTGTCTCTAATGCCTAACCCATGAACGATAGTGGTAATTCGATAAGAGACATCATGGTACGCACCATATCCAATAGGGTAACTATGATGTTCGGACACACCATCACACTATGGTGTTCTGTTGTAATTGTGAAACAACCACAATGTCTTAATTATGTCAAAGCTCGTGAACTCAGATACTCATCTCTATGATCATATCATAGACATTTTATCCTCTTGTCATGATGATCTTCAACTTCACTCTGAAATTACTTGAACCATTCAATAATTCAGACTTGTGTTTCATCAAGTAAATATACTAAGATTCACTCAAATCATCCGTGAAGTAAGAACATAATGATATCCATCACAAGGCCTCAAAGACTCATTTGACTGCACACATCAAAATGAATTACTTCCAACAAGTCGCCTTTGTTCCATTTTATCGAAAACGAGGCTTTCACTATCTTGCCCATGTGGTATGATTTGCATGTCTCAAGTGATTCAAAATCAAGTGAGTCCAAACGGTCCATTTGCATGGAGTTTTTTCATGCATATACATCAATAGACATGCTTCAGATGTCTCAACTTTTCAAAACGAGTGAGTCCAAAGATCCATCAACATGGAGCTTCAACGCCGCTTATACCAATATGACTTACATGGCAGTGCCACAAGTAGGTGGTACTATCATTAGTATCTTATATCTTTTGGCATGAACATGTGTATCACTACGATCGAGATTCAATAAACTATTCATTTTAGGTGCAAGACCATTGAAGGTATTATTCAAATAAACAGTAACCATTATTCTCCTTAAATGAATAACTGCCTTAAGTATAGACATAATCCAATCATGTCTATGCTCAACGCAACACAAAATAACAATTTTTAGGTTTAACACCAATCTCGACAGAGGAGCATGCGATGCTTGATCACATCAACCTTGGAAACACTTCCAACACATATCGTCACCACCTTTAGCTAGTCTCCGCTTATTCCGTAGCTTTTATTTCGAAGTTACTAACACTTAGCAACCGAACCGCATTCAATACCTCGGTGCTACTAGGAGTACTAGTAAAGTACATGAACATAATGTATATCCAATATACTTCTATCGACCATGCCACCTTCTATCTACCAAGTATCTAGGGTAATTCGCCCAAAGGATCGCTCCTTATTACGTATATTTAGTCTGTTTGGGTTCAAACTGGTTTCTTCACTACAATGCAGCTGATTTGCCGCTTCATGAAGTATCCCTTCTTGCCTTGCCCTTCTTGAAACTAGTGGTTTCACTAACCATCAACAATTGATGCTCCTTCTTGATTTCTACTTTCATGGGTGTCAAACATCGCTAACATCTCAAGGATCATCATATCTATCCCTGATATGTTATAGTTCATCACAAAGCTCTAGCAGCTTGGTGGCAATGACTTTGAAGAAACATCACTATCTCATCCGAAGAGCAACTCCCACCGATTCAAGTGATTTTGTATCAGACATTCGAGCATAAGCTCAACGATTGAGCTTTTTCCCTTAGTTTGCGTAAGCTAAGAAAATCGCTTGAGGTCTTATACCTCTTGACGCAGGCACGGACCTGAAACCCAATTTCAGCTCGAAACATCTCATATGTCCGCATGATGCTTTGAAATCATCTTCGTGCATCTCAAGGAAATATGCCCTAGAGGCAATAATAAAGTTATTATTTATTTCCTTATATCATGATAAATGTTTATTATTCATGCTAGAATTGTATTAACCTAAACATACATGTGTGAATACATAGACAAACATAGTGTCACTAGTATGCCTCTACTTGACTAGCTCGCTATCAAAGATGGTTATGTTTCCGCCATGGACAAAAGAGTTGTCATTTGATTAACGGGATCACACATTAGAGAATGATGTGATTGACATGACCCATTCCGTTAGCCTAGCACTTGATCGCTTAGTGTGTTGCTATTGCTTTTCATAACTTATACATGTTCCTCAGAATTATGAGATTATGCAACTCCGCTTACCGAGGAACACTTTGGTGCTACCAAACGCCACAACGAATCGGGTGATTATAAAGGAGTACTACGTGTCTCAAGGTACATGTTGAGTTGGCGATTTGAGATTAGGTTTTGTCATTCGATTGCTCTGAGAGGTATTCGTTCTCGGTAATGCACATCATTATAAGTTTTAAAGCAATGTAACCAATGAGATGGTTAATGGATGATGCATTACGTATCCAGTAAAGAGACTGCCGGTGACGAGATTGAACTAGGTATTGATACCCATGATCGAATCTCTAGCAAGTAAAATACCGATGACAAAGGAACAACGTGATGTTGTTATGCGGTTTCGACCGATAAAGATTCGAGAATATGTAGGAGCCAATGGGCATCCAGGTCCCAAGAGTTGTTATTGACCAAGAATAGTTCTGGTCATGTCTACATAGTTCTTAACCCAGGGTCCGCACGCTTAAGGTTTCAAGGATGCTATATTATGAGTTTATGAGTTTTGAACCGTAACCATCTATTGATCAAGGAGCTAGTCTACTAGAGGCTTACTAGGGACATGGTGTTGTCTATGTATCCACACATGTATCTGAGTTTCCTATCAATACAATTATAGCATGGATTATAAACGATTATCATGAACAAGGAAATATAATAATAATAACTAATTTATTATTGCCTCTAGGGCATATTTCCAACAGTCTCCTACTTGCACTAGAGTCAATAATCTAGTTCACATCGCCATGTGACTAACACTCACAGGTCACATCGCCATGTGACCAACATCCAAAGAGTTTACTAGTGTCACTAAACTAGTTCACATCATCATGTGATTAAGACTCAATGAGTTCTGGGGTTTGATCATGTTTTTCTTGTGAGAGAGGTTTTAGTCAACGGGTCTGCAACATTCAGATCCGTATGTACTTCGCAAATCTCTAGGTCTTATTGTAAATGTTGCTTCCACGCTCCACTTGGAGCTATTCCAAATGGTTGCTCCACTATACGTATCCGGTTTGCTACTCAGAGTCATTCGGATAGGAGTTAAAGCTTGCATCAACGTAACCCTTTACGTCGAACTCTTTATCACCTCCATAATCGAGAAACATGTCCTTATTACTCCAAGGACAATTTTAACCGATGTCTGGTGATCCATTCCTTGATCACCTTTGTACCCTCTTGCCAGACATGTGGCAAGGCACACATCAGGTGCGGTACTCAGCATGTGAAAGGATCGAGATGGACCTAGAGGGGGGGTGAATAGGTACAATTACAAATTTTAATTATTACTAAGCAATTCTAGGCAATAGAGCGGAATATGAAAGTGAGCCTAACAATTGCTAGTAAGTGCAAAGTACTAGGCAGTTGACACAAGCATATAAGAGAGCAAGCACAATAAGATGTAAGTAAGAGCAATCACAACAAGTAACCACAAGTATAGAGTTAGGGTTAGGAATAACCGCAACTCCGGGAGACGAGGATGTATGCCGATGTTCACTTCCTTGGAGGGAAGCTAGTCACCGTTAGAGGGGCGGATGTTACCACGAAGGCACACCTACTCCACGAAGGCTCACCCTATTCTCCATTTGAGACAACACCACGAAGGCATTTCTCAACCACTAGTGGTAGACCTTGGGGTGGTCTCCAAACCCTCACAAACTTTCCGGGGGTAATCACAATCGTTGATTCCTCACCGAATGACTCCTACCGCCTAGGAGTCTCCAACCTCCAAGAGTAACAAGATCCGAGGGGAAAGACTCAAGACTTGCTCAAACTTGATTTGCTTTGGTCACAAGAAGGGGAGGAAGGAGATCTTTCTTTTGATTGGAACAACTCTTCGAAACTCTCAAGAATCAAACCGGGATCTGGGATTTAGTGTGTGAGCAAGAGAGGGAAAGCACTGGTATTCTTGAGGCGTGTTTGTGTGTAATGTTCAACCCTATCCCAAAGGGGTAAGGTGCTATATATACCAGTGCCCAGAATAGAGCCGTTTGGACATAAGTTGACCACCCCGGATGATCTGGGACACCATCCGGATGATCCGGACCTTTGTCCGGATGGTCTTGCAGAAGGCCCGGATGCAGGTGGTTACAGCCTAGTTACGAGCAGCCCGGATAATCCGGAGGCAAGCCCGGATGATCCGGACAAGCCCCGGATGATCCGGATGGCTGGCCGGACGATCCGGCTACAATCAACTAGCTTCTGTGAAAAATGGGCACGGGTATCCGGACGATCCGGAGGAGGACCCAGACGATCCGGGGAATAGCCCGGATGATCCGGAGGAACGTCCGGATGATCCGGCTTCAGCCATCCCGTTCTGTAAAGAAGGGCACCTATTATCCAGATGATCCGGTGCAGGGTCCGGCTGATCCGGGTAAAGCCTGGATGATCTGGGTATCCATCCGGATGATCCGGCTAGGAGATGGTGGAATGTTTTGGCTAAGTGATATTGCTAGGGTTTTTAGACTATTGTGTGGTAGAGTTGTTTAAGAGACAAAAAATGTGAGCAAGTCTTGACCCTACACTTCGGATCCCCTCTTAATAGTGCGGGGTTCCTATTACTCAAGAAGTACAAAAAGAGCACAATACTTCATCTTGGTTTGCTCCTTTCCTCATTGATAATTAGCTTGAGTAAAATCTCATATGATGTGATCATGATGCTCACTAAAGAAACCCAGAGGACAGACGGCCTGTGTATATACTTAGCAATCAAGGTTAGTCCCCTATATGTAAGTTTGTCATCAATATCAAAAATACTTTTTAAGAGCAAGATTGCACTTTCAATCTCCCCCTTTTTTTGGTAGTTGATGACAAACTACATATAGCATTTTATAGTAAAAATGTGATACGAATAATTCTAGGAGAGTAGACGGTATGTGTTTTAGGAAGAGCTCCCCCTTAATTTATGCATATGAATTTGTTTTAAGAGAAGCTCTCCCTTAATGTATGCATGGAATAAAATGATACACATACAAGGTCATGCACATATGAAGTGGATGCCCACATTCGGAGTATAGTACAGGCATACATCGTTAAAATCATCATGAGCAATGAATAAAAACAGCATAATTAAGCACTTGACATAGACTCATACATGACCAAAGTACCATAGTACCATTACAATAAGCACTTGCATAGTGACATAGACCCATAACTCATGACCAAAGTACCATAGTACCATTACAATAATAATAATGAGTCCACTAAAGCTCTAAGCATAAGCATACCAGACACACACTGAAACTCCTAAGAATTACATCTCCCCCTTGACAGCAAGTACCGAAAAAGGGAAAGACGGCCGAGAAAATAGGAGAATCACACATCATCCTCATCCTCAAGCATCATCATCATCATCACCATCACTCGGATCAGCAGTACAAGGAAGAACTCGGGAACTCAAGGCGGAAGGAAAATCAACCTCCTAAGAGGAAGTCGAGCAGAATAGGCTCATCAGCTCAACAGACTGCCAGACGCCGCACGAAGACGAGCCCTAAGAGCATTTGCCTCGGAGATGCGGCGAACCTCCTCGGTAGCAATGTGAGTAGCAGTGTAGCGGTAGGTGTCAAAGATGGCTTTATGGGATTTCCCAATAAAGCGAGCAAGGCGGTCAAACGGCTTGACGAAAGGTTTGGTGTGGCGAGAAGAGCTCTCACCATACGACGGGGCAGGAGCCTTGCCTCTAGAAGTGTCATCACGCGGAGTCCACATGGAGTGAATGTTGTTCTTGTTGATGGGGCAAGTGAAGACAGAATCAATGACGGTCTGAATGAAAGGAGCATGTGGAAGAGTGCGAACCTTCAGACAACTAGCCATGCGAATCTCATGCCAAAGAAAATCTGCCATGTCAATGGGACGAGTGGGATTCTTCCGTGAATAGTACATCAAATCAATGCTATAAGCTCGTACCATCCCACGATCCCCTTTCTTGGGAGCAATGGAGTTGAGGATGCACTGAAAAAGCCACCGGTATTTGAGACGGAAGATACTGATGTCATTAAGCTCCTTGCTTTGCTGCACTGTGGATAGTTGAGTAGGAGGGATGGTGAGACAACTGCAAGCACTGATAGGCATAGCCTCAAACTTGGGATTCACTACATGGAGTCGAAAAAGGCCTGCCTCAGATCCAGGCATGCCCAAGGCAGCAGCAAACTCCTCAAAAGAGACAGTGAACTGAGAATGATGAGTCATCCAAGTGATCGAACGATCTGGATGGAAGAAACATGTGGCATAGAATTGCCGAATGGCAGCCTCATTCCAATCACAGTGGAGAGTCATAGCACGACGCAGCCCCATGTCATCAATCTTCTCTAACACACCATCGAACTTGGTTGGATTGTTCGCAATGTAATCCAAGTTCACATAATGCTGAGGAGAGAACCCTAGATGAGCAATGACCGATTGATAGATGTCCTGTTGAACCAAAGTGCGAAACCTAGGGTCAGTTGCATTGGCTGGGGCAGCAAATTGGTTGACTTCACTCCTTAAAGCTGCATACTCAGAGGGATCCATGGTCTGATAGCTGATCGTACGACGGCCCCGGTTGGTGGGGTTGGCCATGGACAAAATGAGGCCGGTAGGTGCGGCAGGCTGCGAGCTGGAGGAAGAAGCCGCTTTCTTCTTCTTGGCCTTGATGGTTGAGCGAACCGACACGAGCTCGTCCTCCTGGAGATCGTCCTCATAATCAGGATCGTCCTGCCCGGCATAGGACGGACGAGCACGACCTGGTGCTTTCTTGAGTGGACGAGCAGCTTCCTCAGAGTCCGTTGATGCTTGGCGTCGTGGTTCTAGGCATACGCATTGGAGCGAAAAGAACAACAACAGAGAAAAAAATCGCGAGCTCGATGAGTAACCGACCCTAGATGAGTATAAGAGGAAAAACGAGGGAAGGGCATGGACGAGATACCACGAGAGGGGCCCGAGGTGGTCGACTTGAAGCTCCGGCCAGCGCCACCACGTCCGACCACCATGGTTAAGTTGGGGACGGAGGCTGAGATTTGAGAGAATCCCGTCGATCCCTGATGAAAACGGCGGGAGGAGGGAGTAGATCGGGGTGGCGGCGGCCTGTGTTCCCAAGATCCGGCAAGGTGGCCGGCCGGACTGGCGGGGCGAGCCGCAGCGCAGTCACCGGCGGCGAGATGAGAGGGGTGAGGTCGAGGGGAACGAAAAATAGGATAACTCCCTGTGCCCCCCTCCCCCTCGGCCCGATAGGCTATTGGATACGTCGAAGACCCACCCGGACGTCTGGAAGGCGCCCGGATGATCCGGCCAAGAGGCAGATGTCCGGAAGTGGATCCGGATATCCGGCGAACCTGGCCCGGACGTCCGGATGTATGTCCGGATGATCCGGCTTGCCAGATTTCTGAGATAGGATTCTGATGCGATGGGGTGATGACGATATATATATATATATATATATATATATATATATATATATAAGTAGCCTTATTCACAGCAATATCTCAAACTCATATAAATACCTAGAAGAAATAATTAGGCTAAGTCACCATGTATGAGTATATATAACTTTGGAGACCAAAAATTTTAACTTTTGGACCCATGGTTATTACTCCATCATTTTAAAGTACTATGGGCACAAAGTAAGTGCCATAGTGACTTTGAGAGTGTTGGTTCTATTTATGCATTATGTAAGGGAGAGAGTACTCATAAATTGAATGTCTCCCCCTACGTATATGCCTACATCAAGACAAGACATTATGAAGATGCATGCATGAGTACGAGATTTCACATAATGTTGTCAAGCTCCAAGATACCAAGTTCACGCCTAAGTCGACAAAACCTTGCTTCATCCAATGGTTTGGTGAAAATATCTGCCAGTTGCAAATCTGTACCAACGTGATCAATGTGAATATCACCCTTCTCAACATGATCTCTCAAGAAGTGATACCTAATATCAATGTGTTTGGTGCGGAGATGATCCTTGGGGTTTTCAGCAATGTTGATGGCACTTTCATTATCGCATAGAAGAGGCACATTTCTATAGGTGATACCGTAATCCTTCAAAGTTTGCCTCATCCATAATAACTGAGTTGCACAACTTGCGGCAGCAATGTATTCAGCTTCTGCGGTAGAGAGGGCAATACAGTTTTGTTTCTTCGATGACCAACTTACCAAGGAGCGTCCAAGAAACTGACATGCACCGGAAGTGGACTTACGATCCACTTTGTCTCCGGCCCAGTCCGCATCCGTGTACCCAGTGAGATCAAACTTAGCATCCTTGGGATACCATAGACCCAACTTTGGGGTGTGAACAAGGTATCTAAGAATATGCTTAACCGCCTTATGATGACTTTCCCTAGGGGAAGCCTGAAATCTAGCACACATGCATACACTAAACATGATGTCTGATCTAGATGCACAAAGATAAAGCAATGAACCAATCATAGAGCGGTATTTAGATGGGTCGAAAGGAATACCGTTTGTGTCTTCAGTGAGAGTTATTTTGGTTGGCATTGGTGTCTTACATGGACTAGCATCAGACATCCCAAACTTCTCTAAGATATCCTTGAGGTATTTTGCTTGAGACAAGAAAATTCCTTCTTGAAATTGTTGAATTTGAAATCCGAGGAAGAACTTCAAATCCGCATTGAGTGACATTTCAAAATTCTTGGTCATTGAGTCCGCAAACTTCTTGCACAAATGAATGTTAGGAGAACCAAAAATGATATCATCTACATAGATTTGGCATAAGATCAAATCACCATTATCCCTCTTAGTAAAAAGAGTGGGATTGATCACCCCTCTCACAAAACCATCATCGAGTAAAAACTTCTTAAGATGATCATACCAAGCACGAGGTGCTTGTTTGAGGCCATACAAAGCCTTATGGAGTTTATACACATAGTCTTTGTGATTGGGATCAACGAACCCAGGTGGTTGTGATACATATACTTCTTCTTGTAGAGGACCGTTAAGAAAAGCACTCTTCACATCCATTTGATGTAATGTAAAACCATTGAAAGCAGCATAAGCAAGTAAGATGCGAATGGATTCAAGATGGGCAACGGGGGCAAAGGTCTCACCAAAGTCCAAACCTTCAACTTGTGAGTACCCTTGTGCCACTAACCTTGCCTTGTTTCGGATGATCACACCATTCTCATCATGTTTGTTCTTGAAGATCCATTTTGTTCCAATGACATTGTGCTCGGTAGGTGGCCTCTTGACTAGTGACCACACTTGGTTGCGTTCAAAGCTGTTCAACTCTTCTTGCATAGCAACTAGCCAATCGTTGTCCATCAATGCATCTTGTACCTTGATGGGCTCAAAACTAGACACAAAAGAAAAGTGAGCACAAAAGTTGGTCAGATGTTTACGAGTGACTCTACCTTCCGATATGCCGGTGAGTATTTTGTCAACATCAACATGACCGGCCACTCGTGGCATGATAGAGGTAAGGGTTTCACGAGGTTCAACTCCATGTCCATCATCCACATCCTCAACATATGGATCATTAATGTGTGGAGGAAGATCTTCTTGTTCATATTGCATCTGTTGAGGTTCATCATCAATGATTGGATTTTCTTGTTCTTGCTCTTGAGGATTGTCATGAGGAGGAACTTGATCATCTTCTTCAACTTGGGCTAAGGGTATCGGTTGAACAATAGGAGCTTGTGGAGGTATGGATGTTGAAGTAGTTTGATGATGTGTGAGACTTCCATCTTCTTCTTCATCATCATGAGGTTCTTGTTCCATAGGAAGAAGTGCACCAACACCCATGGTCAAAATGTCTTGAGAAGAATCTTCTTCACCTACATCACTTAGATCAACTTGCTCCCCATGGGAGCCATTAAATTCATCAAACACCACGTCACAAGTTTCTACAACACATCCATTGGATTTGTTGTAGACTCTATAGGCGTGCGAGTTTGATCCATAGCCAACAAATATACCCTCAATTGTTTTGGATTGAAATTTTCCTAACCGTTCTCTTTTGTTGAGGCTGAAGCATTTGCACCCAAATACACGAAAGTACTTGACATTTGGCTTGTTTCCAGTTAGAAGCTCATATGGAGTTTTTCCAATATAGTGCGGAGGAAGAGCCAGTTTGATGCATGGCATGCGGTGTTGACAGCTTCGGCCCAAAAACTATGTGGTGACTTGTATTCATCCAACATTGACCTTGCCATCTCCACAAGTGTGCGGTTCTTCCTTTCGGCTACACCGTTCTGCTGAGGAGTGTATGGAGCTGAATATTGATGCTCAATCCCTTCATCACTAAGGAATTCTTCCAAGGTGTAGTTTTTGAACTCAGATCCATTGTCACTTCTTATTGCCAAGACTTCTTTGTCAAACTTGCGTTGTGCTTGCTTGGCAAAGTCAATGAAAGTGATCTTCGTCTCGTCCTTGGACTTGAGGAAAACACCCATGTATATCTTGAGTAATCATCAACAATGACAAGTCCATACTTTTTCCCACCAAGACTATCCCATGAAGGAGGCCCAAAAAGATCCACATGAAGGAGCTCCAAAGGCCTTGAAGTAGACACAATATTCTTGGGTGGGTGCTTTGATTGATGTTGCTTCCCGGCTATACAAGCACTACACACACGATCTTTCTCAAAAGAGACATTTGTTAGTCCAAGGATGTGATTTCCCTTTAAGAGATCTTGAAGATTTCTCATGCCGACATGGGCTAGCCGGCGATGCCATAGCCACCCCTTGTCGGCCTTGGCCATTAGACAAGTTGCATGGAATGTGTTCTCTTTAGAGAAATCAACCGTAAAGGTTGCCATCCAACTCTCCAACAAAGGCCACTTCGAGAGTATCTCTTAAAGACTTTCACATCCGTTAGTCCAAATAGTGTATCATAACCAACAGATGCCAATTGACTAAGTAAAGTAAATGATATTTAAGGGATTGGACAAGCATGACATTTGCAAGAGACATGTCATTTGTGATAGCCACCTTCCCCAACCCAAGTACCTGTCCTTTTGATCCTCCACCAAACATAATGCTCATAAATGGTTGAACAGCTTCCATGAAATCGTAGAGCAATTTGCTATCTCCAGTCATATGATTGGTACATCCACTATCAATTACCCATTTTACTCCACCGGAGAAGGCAACCTACACACAATTATTACTTGGTGAGAGGCACCCATCTTGCAATGGGACCTCTCAAGTTAGTCACAAGGGTCTTAGGGACCCAAATAGCATAAAACCAAAATGCATTTCGAGGACCAACAAACTTTGCATAAACTTCTCCATCCTTAGTCTTACGAAGTACATAGGATGGAGGCATGAACTCTTTTGGCTTGTTGGGAGTGGGCATGCCCCTTGTGGCCTTCCCACTAGCAACCTTACCTTTCTCCTTGTGTCCTTCTCGTCATGAAGTTTCTTTCAAAGGAGTGGTGCACTTTTGAGAGAATGTCTTCTTCTTGCTTGTGCTTGGGTCAAACCCGAGTCCCTCTTTGGCTAACACTTCATTGTGTTGGCTCAACACCTCATTAAGGTTCTTTTGCCCTTGAGCACATGTCATGAGCCCTTCTCAATTTGAGCCTTGAGAAAACGATTTTCTCAAGAATAGATGCTAGATCACTACTAGAGTTAGTAGAACAAGCATCAACATTTATAATGGGAGATGAATAGGCCTTAGCTAGAGTTTCAAGATAAGTAAGTTTGAGCGTCTCAAAACTCTTTGTAAGAAGGGTGAGCTCTTCTTCCTTAGTCTCGAGGGACATGGATAGAAGCTCACAATCCTTAGAGAGAGAAGCATGAGACTTCACAAGCTTACTTTTATCATTCATCAACTCTTCACAAGAGCCAATAGCCTTTTTCAAGGAGGCAAGATCTTTAGTATGAACATCAATATTTGTGCCAATTTTTACGCATAGTTCATCATTTCGTGTTTCCTCATATTGGACTTTCCGCTCAAGGATTTCACATTTTTCCTTTTCCTCGGTGACGAGGGTTTCGAGTTCCTTAATGGTGATGGTGTGCTTACTCACCATCTCCATAAGCATGCGAAACATAGTGAGCTTCTTTCCTTTGAGGGAGCACATGAATTTATTAAGTTTAGCAAGCATAGGATCATTTAGATCATCATCCTCATAACTACCCTCCGCATCAAGATACTCATCACTAGAAATAGGAGGAGTGAGAAGAGAAGGGTTTGCTCGTGGGGTTACCTTGACCTTGTCAGGAGAGTCTTGATCCTCTCCTTCTTCTATCACGGCCTTCGCCATGAGGCACTTGTGGGCATTGCCCTTGTAATCCTTCATGTAGTTGTAGGTGACAACTTCACCACTCTTATTGACTAGCCTCAATGTGTTTTGCGAATCTTGAGCAACTCCGGCAACACCACAAACATCATCCGGATCGGATTCTTCTTGAGCAACCATTGCTTTCCCATCTCTCTTCTTGAGCTTGGAGTTCAAAGGATTTGGCAACTTCTTCTTAGGAAAGGTCTTGGGAAACCTTGGTCTATCTTCTCTCTTCTCATAAGGGCACTCATTTGAGAAGTGGTTGGTTTCCTCACAGTTGTAGCATTTTCTTACTTTCTTCTTTTGGAATCTTCCCTTGAATTTTCCCGTGGTAAACTTCTTGACAAAGAGAGCCATGTCTTCATATGACGGGCCCTCGTCGGATTCAATCTCATTACCATCTTCATCATCATCATCTTCTTCTTCTTCTTCACTTTGCTCATCTTCACATACATGCTTGGCCTTCAATGCAAGATTTACCTTCGATGATGGGGAACCATGCATGGCAAGATGTTTTGTGGCATTAGCCTTTGACTCTTCAAATAGTTGAAAGGTGGATATGATGTCATCTGTAGTCATTTCCTTGAAGGTATGGTGTTGTCTTATGTCCCACACCATTTGATGGTGATATGGAGCAAGAGCATGAAGCAATTTATCCACAAGGAATCTCTTAGTCATGTTGAATCCATCTTGTGTCTTGTCACACTCACATGACTCAATATCGGCGATGGAGCGCATGAGGCGCTCATGGAGTTGATTGGGGTTTCACCTTTCTCCATACAAAAATTTTGCAATTGCCCTTGGCAATTTCATATTGAGCACTTCGAGGGTAGAGGTGCCAGCTTGGATCGTATGATACTTTCCCATAATTCCTTGGCACTTGTGATGTGTATGAACGGTCTCCTTTGCTTTTCATCCATGCCTCTCCTTATGCACATGATAGCAGTGTCATTGAGGTTCTTGTCATATATTTCTCTTGGTGTGGGGTTCTTTGGATCAACCACATGATAGCCATACTCCAAGATTTCCAAAGATCTCGTCATTTCCATGTCGAAGATGATCCTGCATAGCAACTCTCCACAAGGCAAAATCGAAGTGGCACTTAGTAAAGGAGGTTTGCCTTGAGGGTTATATCTTGGTTTCTCAACCTGAGGTCTTGCATAAAGCCAAGGAACACTGGCGTGTTCATTGCTAGGAGGTTGTTGACCAAGTGATGGAGTAGGCACAGTTGGCCTCAAAGCAGCACCACCCGAGAGTGGTGCAAGCACTGTGGACAACGTGGTTAATCTCATTTGGACCAAGGCCTCAAGAGAAGCATCATGCTCCTCCTTTTGTTTAGCAAGGGCCCGTTCTAGATCCTCCGACGTAAAGGTTTTGACTTCTGAGGAAGCCACACCTTTATCCTTAGGATCTACAACAAGGGGAGTCCCATCCGGGTTCATCTCGCTCTAGGGCGGTTAAGCCACAAGAATAGAGCACGAGGCTCTGGTACCAATTGAAAGGATCGAGATGGATCTAGAGGGGGGGTGAATAGGTACAATTACAAATTTTAATTATTACTAAGCAATTCTAGGCAATAGAGCGGAATATGAAAGTGAGCCTAACAATTGCTAGTAAGTGCAAAGTACTAGGCAGTTGACACAAGCATATAAGAGAGCAAGCACAATAAGATGTAAGTAAGAGCAATCACAACAAGTAACCACAAGTATAGAGTTAGGGTTAGGAATAACCGCAACTCCGGGAGACGAGGATGTATGCCGATGTTCACTTCCTTGGAGGGAAGCTAGTCACCGTTAGAGGGGCGGATGTTACCACGAAGGCACACCTACGCCACGAAGGCTCACCCTATTCTCCCTTTGAGACAACACCACGAAGGCATTTCTCAACCACTAGTGGTAGACCTTGGGGTGGTCTCCAAACCCTCACAAACTTTCCGGGGGTAATCACAATCGTTGATTCCTCACCGAATGACTCTTACCGCCTAGGAGTCTCCAGCCTCCAAGAGTAACAAGATCCGAGGGGAAAGACTCAAGACTTGCTCAAACTTCGATTTGCTTTGGTCACAAGAAGGGGAGGAAGGAGATCTTTCTTTTAATTGGAACAACTCTTCAAACTCTCAAGAATCAAACCGGGATCTGGGATTTAGTGTGTGAGCAAGAGAGGGAAAGCACTGGTGTTCTTGAGGCGTGTTTGTGTGTAATGTTCAACCCTATCCCGAAGGGTAAGGTGCTATATATACCAGTGCCCAGAATAGAGCCGTTTGGACATAAGTTGACCACCCCGGATGATCTGGGACACCATCCGGATGATCCGGACCTTTGTCCGGATGGTCTTGCAGAAGGCCCGGATGCAGGTGGTTACAGCCTAGTTGCGAGCAGCCCGGATAATCCGGAGGCAAGCCCGGATCATCCGAACAAGCCCCGGATGATCCGGATGGCTGGCCGGACGATCCGGCTACAATCAACTAGCTTCTGTGAAAAATGGGCACGGGTATCCGGACGATCCGGAGGAGGACCCGGACGATCCGGGGAAAAGCCCGGATGATCCGGAGGAACGTCCGGATGATCCGGCTTCAGCCATCCCATTCTGTAAAGAAGGGCACCTATTATCCGGATGATCCGGTGCAGGGTCCGGCTGATCCGGGTAAAGCCCGGATGATCTGGGTATCCATCCGGATGATCCGGCTAGGAGATGGTGGAATGTTTTGGCTAAGTGATATTGCTAGGGTTTTTAGACTATTGTGTGGTAGAGTTGTTTAAGAGACAAAAAATGTGAGCAAGTCTTGACCCTACACTTCGGATCCCCTCTTAATAGTGCGGGGTTCCTATTACTCAAGAAGTACAAAAAGAGCACAATACTTCATCTTGGTTTGCTCCTTTCCTCATTGATAATTAGCTTGAGTAAAATCTCATATGATGTGATCATGATGCTCACTAAAGAAACCCAGAGGACAGACGGCCTGTGTATATACTTAGCAATCAAGGTTAGTCCCCTATATGTAAGTTTGTCATCAATATCAAAAATACTTTTTAAGAGCAAGATTGCACTTTCAACATGGCATACCGTATAGGCCTATGACAAAAGCATAGGAGACGACCTTCGTCCTTCCTCTTTCTTCTGCCGTGGTCGAGCTTTAAGTCTTAACTTCATACCTTACAACTCAGGCAAGAACTCCTTTGACTGATCCATCTTGAACACCTTCAAGATCATGTCAAGGTACGTACTCATTTGAAAGTACCATTAAGCATTTTTGATCTATCCTCATAGATCTTGATGCTCAATGTTCAAGCAGCTTAATCCAGGTTTTCTATTGAAAAACACTTTTCAAATAACCCTATATGCTTTCCATAAATTCTACATCATTTCTGATCCACAATATGTCAACAACATATACTCATCAGAAATTCTATAGTGCTCCCACTCACTTCTTTGGAGATACAATTTTCTCATAAACTTTGTATAAACCCAAAATCTTTGATCATCTCATCAAAGCGCATATTCTGACTCCGAGATGCTTGCTCTAGTCCATGGAAGGACCGCTAGAGCTAGCATACCTTTTAGCATCCTTAGGATCGAAAAAACCTTTCTGATTGTATCACATACAACCTTTCCTTACGAAAACTGGTAAGGAAACTCGTTTTGACATCCATCTGCCAGATTTCATAAATGCAGCTAATGCTAACATGATTCCGATGGACTTAAGCATCGCTACAGATGAGAAAATCTCATCATAGTCAACTCCTTGAACTTGTGAAAAAATCTTCTCCACAATTCGAGCTTCATAGACGGTGACATTACCGTCCACGTCCGTCTTCTTCTTAAAGATCCATTTATCTCAATGGCTTGTCGATCATCGGGCAAGTCCACCAAAGTCTATGCTTTGTTCTGATACATGGATCCTATCTCGGATTTCATGGCTTCTAACCATTTGTAGGAATATGGGCCCACCATCGCTTCTCCATAGCTCGTAGGTTCATTGTTGTCTAGAAACATGACCTTCAAGACAGGATTATTGTACCACTCTGAAGTAGTACGCATCCTTGTCACCCTACGAGGTATGGTAGTGACTTGATCTGAAACTTCATGATCACTATCATAAGCTTCTACTTCAATTGGTGTGGGCGCCACATGAACAACTTCTTGTGCCCTGTTACACACTAGTTGAAGTGACGGTTCAGTAACCTCATCAAGTCTCCACCATGCTCCCCCTCAACTTTCCGAGACAAACTTTTCCTCGAGGAAGGACCCGATTCAAGAAACAATCCCCATTGCTTTCAGATCTGAATTAGGAGGTATACCCAACTGTTTTGGGTGTCCTATGAAGATGCATTTTATCCGCTTTGGGTTCGAGCTTATCAACCTGAAACTTTTTCACATAAGCGTTGCAACCCCCAAACTTTTAAGAAACGACAACTTAGGTTTCTCCAAACCATAGTTCAAACGGTGTCGTCTCAACGGAATTACGTGGTGCCCTATTAAAGTGAGTGCGGTTGTCTCTAATGCCTAACCCATGAACGATAGTGGTAATTCGATAAGAGACATCATGGTACGCACCATATCCAATAGGGTGCAACTATGATGTTCGGACACACCATCACACTATGGTGTTCCAAGCGGTATTAATTGTGAAACAATTTCCACAATGTCTTAATTATGTGCAAAGCTCAGAACTCAGATACTCATCTCTATGATCATATCATAGACATTTTATCCTCTTGTCATGATGATCTTCAACTTCACTCTGAAATTACTTGAACCATTCAATAATTCAGACTTGTGTTTCATCAAGTAAATATACTCAGTATCTACTCAAATCATCCGTGAAGTAAGAACATAATGATATCCACTGCGTGCCTCAGCACTCATTGGACTGCACACATCAAAATGAATTACTTCCAACAAGTCGCCTTCTTGTTCCATTTTACTGAAAACGAGGCTTTCAGTCATCTTGCCCATGTGGTATGATTTGCATGTCTCAAGTGATTCAAAATCAAGTGAGTCCAAACGGTCCATTTGCATGGAGTTTTTTCATGCATATACACCAATAGACATGCTTCGCATGTCTCAAACTTTTCAAAAACGAGTGAGTCCAAAGATCCATCAACATGGAGCTTCTTCACGCGTTTTATACCAATATGACTTACATGGCAGTGCCACAAGTAGGTGGTACTATCATTAGTATCTTATATCTTTTGGCATGAACATGTGTATCACTACGATCGAGATTCAATAAACCATTCATTTTAGGTGCAAGACCATTGAAGGTATTATTCAAATAAACAGAGTAACCATTATTCTCCTTAAATGAATAACCGTCTTGCGATAGACATAATCCAATCATGTCTATGCTCAACGCAAACACAAAATAACAATTTTTTAGGTTTAACACCAATCTCGATTGTAGAGGGAGCATGCGATGCTTGATCACATCAACCTTGGAAACACTTCCAACACATATCGTCAGCTCACCTTTAGCTAGTCTCCGTTTATTCCGTAGCTTTTATTTCGAGTTACTAACACTTAGCAACCGAACCGGTATCTAATACCCTGGTGCTACTAGGAGTACTAGTAAAGTACACATGAACATAATGTATATCCAATATACTTCTATCGACCATGCCAGCCTTCTATCTACCAAGTATCTAGGGTAATTCTGCTCCAGTGACTGTTCCCCTTATTACAGAAGCACTTAGTCTCGGGTTTGGGTTCAAACTTGGGTTTCTTCACTACAACAGCAGCTGATTTGCCGTTTCATGAAGTATCCCTTCTTGCCCTTGCCCTTCTTGAAACTAGTGGTTTCACTAACCATCAACAATTGATGCTCCTTCTTGATTTCTACTTTCGCGGTGTCAAACATCGCGAACATCTCAAGGATCATCATATCTATCCCTGATATGTTATAGTTCATCACAAAGCTCTAGCAGCTTGGTGGCAATGACTTTGAAGAAACATCACTATCTCATCTGGAAGAGCAACTCCCACTCGATTCAAGTGATTTTGTACTCAGACAATCTGAGCATAAGCTCAACGATTGAGCTTTTCTCCCTTAGTTTGCAGGCTAAGAAAATCGTCGGAGGTCTTATACCTCTTGACGTGGGCACGGACCTGAAACCCCAATTTCAGCCCTCGAAACATCTCATATGTTCCGCGATGTTTTGAAATCATCTTCGGTGCATCTGAAGGAAATATGCCCTAGAGGCAATAATAAAGTTATTATTTATTTCCTTATATCATGATAAATGTTTATTATTCATGCTAGAATTGTATTAACCGGAAACATAATACATGTGTGAATACATAGACAAACATAGTGTCACTAGTATGCCTCTACTTGACTAGCTCGTTTATCAAAGATGGTTATGTTTCCTAGCCATGGACAAAAGAGTTGTCATTTGATTAACGGGATCACACATTAGGAGAATGATGTGATTGACATGACCCATTCCGTTAGCCTAGCACTTGATCGTTTAGTGTGTTGCTATTGCTTTCTTCATAACTTATACATGTTCCTGTAACTATGAGATTATGCAACTCCCGTTTACCGGAGGAACACTTTGGTGCTACCAAACGTCACAACGAATCGGGTGATTATAAAGGAGTACTACAGGTGTCTCGAAGGTACATGTTGAGTTGGCGTTTCGAGATTAGGTTTTGTCACTCCGATTGTCGGAGAGGTATCTCCGGCCCTCTCGGTAATGCACATCATTATAAGCCTTGCAAGCAATGTAACCAATGAGATGGTTACGGGATGATGCATTACAGAACGAGTAAAGAGACTTGCCGGTGACGAGATTGAACTAGGTATTGGATACCGATGATCGAATCTCGGGCAAGTAAAATACCGATGACAAAGGGAACAACGTATGTTGTTATGCGGTTTGACCGATAAAGATCTTCGTAGAATATGTAGGAGCCAATATGGGCATCCAGGTCCCGCTATTGGTTATTGACCAAGAATAGTTCTTGGTCATGTCTACATAGTTCTCGAACCCGTAGGGTCCGCACGCTTAAGGTTTCGATGACAGTTATATTATGAGTTTATGAGTTTTGATGTACCGAAGGAGTTCCGAGTCCCGGATGAAATCGGGGACATGACGAGGAGTCTCGAAATGGTCGAGACGTAAAGATCGATATATTGGACGACTATATTCGGAGTTCGGAAAGGTTCCGAGTGATTCGGGTATTTTTCGGAGTACCGGAGAGTTACGGGAATTCGCCGGGGAGAAGTATTGGGCCTTATTGGGCCTTGCGGGAAAGAGAGAGGGGCAGCCTAGGGCAGGCCGCGCGCCCCCCCAAGGCCTAGTCCGAATTGGACTAGGGGGAGGGGCCGCACCCCGTCCTTCCTTCCCTTCTCTCTTCCCCTTCCTTGTCTCCTACTCCTACTACATGGAAGGACCCCTAGTTGGACTAGGAAAGGGGGAATCCTACTCCCGGTGGGAGTAGGACTCCCCATGGCGCGCCCCTCCTAGGGCCGGCCTCCTCCTCCCTCCCTCCTTTATATACGGGGGCAGGGGGCACCCCATGGACACACAAGTTGATCTACGGATCGTTCCTTAGCCGTGTGCGGTGCCCCCTTCCATCATGTTCCACCTCGGTCATATCGTCGTGAAGCTTAGGCGAAGCCCTGCGCCGGTAGAACATCGAGTCACCACGCCGTCGTGCTGACGGAACTCTCCCTCGACACTCGGCTGGATCGGAGTTCGAGGGACGTCATCGAGCTGAACGTGTGCTGAACTCGGAGGCTCCGTACGTTCGGTGCTGGATCGGTCGGATCTTGAAGACGTACGACTACATCAATCGCGTTGTGCTAACGCTTCCGCTTACGGTCTACGAGGGTACGTGGACATACACTCTCCCCTCTCGTTGCTATATCATCACCATGATCCTGCGTGTGCGTAGGAAATTTTTTGAAATTACTACGTTCCCCAACAGTGGCATCCGAGCCTAGGTTTTATGCGTTGTTGTTATATGCACGAGTAGAACACAAGTGAGTTGTGGACGATATAAGTCATACTGCCTACCAGCATGTCATACTTTGGTTCAGCGGTATTGTGAGAAGAAGCGGCCCGGACCGACATTACGCGTACGCTTACGCAAGACTGGTTTCACCGTTACGAGCACTCGTGCTTAAAGGTGGCTGGCGGGTGTCTGTCTCTCTCACTTTAGTTGAACCGAGTGTGGCTACGCCCGGTCCTTGTGAAGGTTAAAACGGAGTCTATTTGACAAACTATCGTTGTGGTTTTGATGCGTAGGTAAGAACGGTTCTTGCTAAGCCCGTAGCAGCCACGTAAAATTTGCAACAACAAAGTAGAGGACGTCTAACTTGTTTTTGCAGGGCATGTTGTGATGTGATATAGTCAAGACGTGATGCTATATTTTATTGTATGAGATGATCATGTTTTGTAACCGAAGTTATCGGCAACTGGCAGGAGCCATATGGTTGTCGCTTTATTGTATGAAATGCAAACGCCCTGTAATTGCTTTACTTTATCACTAAGCGGTAGCGATAGTCGTAGAAGCAATAGATGGCATAAACGACAACGATGCTGCGATGGAGATCAAGGTGTCGCGCCGGTGACGATGGTGATCACGACGGTGCTTCGGAGATGGAGATCACAAGCACAAGATGATGATGGCCATATCATATCACTTATATTGATTGCATGTGATGTTTATCCTTTATGCATCTTATCTTGCTTTGATTGACGGTAGCATTTTAAGATGATCTCTCACTAATTATCAAGAAGTGTTCTCCCTGAGTATGCACCGCTATGAAAGTTCTTCGTCTTTGAGACACCACGTGATGATCGGGTGTGATAGGCTCTACGTTCAAATACAACGGGTGCAAAACAGTTGCACACGCGAATACTCAGTTATACTTGACGAGCCTAGCATATACAGATATGGCCTCGAACACGAGACCCGAAAGGTCGAGCGTGAATCATATAGTAGATATGATCAACATAGAGATGTTCACCATTGAAACTACTCCATCTCACGTGATGATCGGTTATGGTTTAGTTGATTTGGATCACGTGATCACTTAGATGACTAGAGAGATGTCTGCCTAAGTGGGAGTTCTTAAGTAATATGATTAATTGAACTTAAATTTATCACGAACTTAGTCCTAGTAATATTTTGCAAATTATGTTGTAAGATCAATAGCTTGCGTTGTTGCTTTCATATGTTTATTTTGATATGTTCCTAGAGAAAATTGTGTTGAAAAATGTTAGTAGCAATGATGCGGATTGGATCCGTGATTTGAGGTTTATCCTCATTGCTGCACAGAAGAATTATGTCCTTAATGCACCGCTAGGTGACAAACCTATTGCAGGAGCAGATGCAGACGTTATGAACGTTTGGCTAGCTCAAAAGGATGACTACTTGATAGTTTAGTGCACCATGCTTAAACGGCTTAGAATCGGGACTTCAAAGACGTTTTTGGACCATATGAGATGTTCCAGGAGTTGAAGTTAATATTTCCAGTAAATACCCGAGTTGAGAGATATGAAGTCTCCAACAAGTTCTAAAGCTAAAAGATGGAGGAGAATCGCTCAACTAGTGAGCATGTGCTCAGGTTGTCTGGGTACTTCAATCGCTTGAATCAAGTGGGAGTTAATCATCCGATAAGATAGTGATTGATGAATTCTCTAGTCACCATCACTAAGTTACTAGAACTTCGTGACGAACTATAGTATGCAAGGGATGACGAAAACGATTCCCGAGCTCTTCGTGATGTTGAAATCGATTTAACGTAGATATCAAGAAAAGACCATCAAGTGTTGATGATTGACAAAACCACTAGTTTCAAGAGAAGGGCAAAGGGAAAGAAAGGAACTTCAAGTGGAAAGACAAGCAAGTTGTCACTCCTGCGAAGAAGCCCAAAGCTGGACCATAGCCTGGCCGAGTGTTTACACCAAAAGGAATGGTCACTGGAAGCGGAAATACCCTGAATATTTGGTGGATAAGAAGGATGGCAAAGTGAACAAGGGTATATTTGATATACAGGTTATTGATGTGTGCCTTACTAGTGTTTATAGTAGCCCTTGAGTATTTGATACTTGTTCGGTTGCTAAGATTAGTAACTCAAACAGAGCTACGTAATAAACAGAGACTAGTTGAAGGGGAAGTGACGATGAGTGTTGGAAGTAGTTCCAAGATTGATATGATCATCATCGCACACTCCCTATACTTTCGGGATTAGTGTTAAACCTAAATAAATGTTATTTGGCGTTTGCGTTGAGCATGAATATGATTTGATCATGTTTATTGCAATATGGTTATTCATTTAAAGTCAGAGAATAATTGTTGTTCTGTTTACATGAATAAAACCTTCAATGGTCATACACCCAATGAAAATAGTTTGTTGGATCTCGATCGTAGTGATACACATATTCATAAAATTGATGCCAAAAGATGCAAAGTTAATAATGATAGTGCAACTTATTTGTGGCACTGCCGTTTGGGTCATATCGGTGTAAAGTGCATGAAGAAACTCCATAAAGATGGATTTTCGGAATCACTTGGTTATGAATCATTTGATGCTTGCGAACCGTGCCTTTTGGGCAAGATGACTAAAACTCCGTTCTCCGGAACAATGGAACAAGCTACTAACTGATTGGAAATAATACATACCGATGTATGCAATCCAATGAGTGTTGATGCTCGTGGCAAGTATCGTTATTTTCTAACCTTCACAAGATGATTTGAGCAGATATGGGTATATCTACTTGATGAAACATAAGTCTGAAATAGTTGAAAGGTTCAAAGAATTTCAGAGTGAAGTGGTAAAATCATCGTAACAAGAAAATAAAGTTTCTGCGATCTGATCGCGGAGACGAATATTTGAGTTACGAGTTTGGTCTTAAACTAAAACAATGTGAAATAGTTTCACAGTTCACGCCACCTGGAACACCACAACATTATGGTGTGTCCGAACGTCGTAATCGTACTTTATTGGATATGGTGCGATTTATGATGTTTCTTACTGATTTACCATTGTCGTTTTAGGGTTATGCATTAGAGACAGCTGCATTCACGTTAAAAGGGCACCATCTAAATCCGTTGAGACGACACCGTATGAACTATGGTTTAGCAGTAAACCTAAGCTGTCGTTTCTTAAAGTTTGGAGTTGCGATGCTTATATGAAAAAGGTTTTCAACCTGATAAGCTCAAAACCAAATCGGAGAAGTACGTCTTCATAGAATACCCAAAACTGTTGGGTACTCCTTCTATCACAGATCCAAAGGCAAAACATTCGTTGCTAAAAATGGATCCTTTCTAGAGAAGAAGTTTCTCTCGAAAGAAGTGAGTGGGAGGAAAGTAGAGCTTGATAAGGTAATTTGTACCTTCTCCAGAATTGGAAAATAGTTCATCACAGAAATCAGTTCCTGTGACAAATACACCAATTAGTGAGGAAGCTAATGATATTGATCATGAAACTTCAGATCAAGTTACTACAGAACCTCGTAGGTCTTCCAGAGTAAGATCCGCACCAGAGTGGTGTAGTAATCATGTTCTGGAGTCATGTTACTAGACCATGATGAACCTACGAACTATGAGGAAGCGATGATGAGCCCAGATTCCGCGAAATGGCTCGAGGCCATAAAATCTGAGATATGATCCATGTATGAGAACAAAGTATGGACTTTGATTGACTTGCTTGATGATCAGCAAGCCATGTTAAATGAATGGATCTTCAAGAGGAAGACGGACACTGAGAGTAGTATTACTATCTACCAAGCTGGACTTGTTGCGAAAGGTTTTCAACAAGTTCAAGGTGTTGAATACGATGAGATTTTCTCACTCGTATCGATGCTTAAGTCTATCTGAATCATGTTAGCAATTGCCACATTTTATGAAATCTGGCAAATGGATGTCAAAACTGCATTCCTTAATGGATTTCTTAAAGAAGAGTTGTATATGATGCAACCAGAAGGTTTTGTCAATCCTAAAGGTGTTAACAAAATGTGCAAGCTCCAGCGATCCATCTATGGACTGGTGCAAGCATCTCAGAGTTGGAATATATGTTTTGATATGTTGATCAAAGCATATAGTTTTATCTGCACTTACGGTGAAGCTCAGTATTTACAAGAAAGTAAGTGGGAGCACTACAGCATTTCTGATAAGTATATGTGAATGACATATTGTTGATCGGAAATAATGTAGAATTATTCTGCAAAGCATGAAAGGATACTTGAATAAGATTTTTTTTCAAAGAAAGACCTCGATGAAGCTGCTTACACATTGAGCATCAAGATCTATATAGATAGATCAAGACGCTTGATAAGATTTTTCAATGAATACATACCTTGATAAATTTTTGAAATAGTTCAAAATGGAACAGTCAAAGAAGGAGTTCTTGTCTGTGTTGCAAGGTGTGAAATTGAGTAAGACTCAAGACACGACCATGGCAGAAAACAGAAAGAGAATGAAAAGTCATTCCCTATGCCTCAGTCATAGGTTCTATAAAGTATGCTATGCTATGAACCATACATATTGTATACCTTGCTCTTAGTTCGGCAAAGGAATACAATTTTGATGTAAGAGTAGATCACTAGACAGCGGTCAAGAATATCCTTAGTGAGGACTGAGGACATGTTTCTCGATTATGGAGGTGATAAAAGAGCCCGTCGTAAAAAGTTACAATGATGCAAGCTTTTACACCAATCCAGATGACTCTAAGTCTCAATCTGGGTACATATTGAAAGTGGGAGCAATTAGCTAGAGTAGCTCCGTGCAGAGCATTGTAGACATAAAATATTTGCAAAATACATACGGCTCTGAATGTGACAGACCCGTTGACTAAGCTTCTCTCACGAGCAAAACATGATCACACCTGAGTACTCTTTGGGTGTTAATCACATAGCAAAGTGAACTAGATTATTGACTCTAGTAACCCCTTTGGGTGTTGGTCACATAACGATGTGAACAATGGGTGTTAATCATATACAGATATGAATATTGATGTTAAATCACATGGCGATGTGAACTAGATTATTGACTCTAGTGCAAGTGGGAGACTGATGGAAATATGCCCTAGAGGCAATAATAAAGTTATTATTTATTTCCTTATATCATTATAAATGTTTATTATTCATGCTAGAATTGTATTAACCGGAAACATAATACATGTGTGAATACATAGACAAACATAGTGTCACTAGTATGCCTCTACTTGACTAGCTCGTTTATCAAAGATGGTTATGTTTCCTAGCCATGGACAAAAGAGGTGTCATTTGATTAACGGGATCACACCATTAGGAGAATGATGTGATTGACATGACCCATTCCATTAGCCTAGCACTTGATCGTTTAGTGTGTTGCTATTGCTTTCTTCATAACTTATACATGTTCCTGTAACTATGAGATTATGCAACTCCCGTTTACCGGAGGAACACTTTGGGTGCTACCAAACGTCACAACGTAACTGGGTGATTATAAAGGAGTACTACAGGTGTCTCCGAAGGTACATGTTGAGTTGGCGTATTTCGAGATTAGGTTTTGTCACTCCGATTGTCGGAGAGGTATCTCCGGGCCCTCTCGGTAATGCACATCATTATAAGCCTTGCAAGCAATGTAACCAATGAGATGGTTACGGGATGATGCATTACAGAACGAGTAAAGAGACTTGCCGGTGACGAGATTGAACTAGGTATTGGATACCGACGATCGAATCTCGGGCAAGTAAAATACCGATGACAAAGGGAACAACGTATGTTGTTATGCGGTTTGACCGATAAAGATCTTCGTAGAATATGTAGGAGCCAATATGGGCATCCAGGTCCCGCTATTGGTTATTGACCAAGAATAGTTCTTGGTCATGTCTACATAGTTCTCGAACCCGTAGGGTCCGCACGCTTAAGGTTTCGATGACAGTTATATTATGAGTTTATGAGTTTTGATGTACCGAAGGAGTTCCGAGTCCCGGATGAAATCGGGGACATGACGAGGAGTCTCAAAATGGTCGGGACGTAAAGATCGATATATTGGACGACTATATTCGGAGTTCGGAAAGGTTCCGAGTGATTCGGTATTTTTGAGTACCGGAGAGTTACGGAATTCGCCGGGAGAAGTATTGGGCCTTATTGGGCCTGCGGAAAGAGAGAGGGCAGCCTAGGGCAGGCCGCGCGCCCCCCCAAGGCCTAGTCCGAATTGGACTAGGGGGAGGGGCCGCACCCCCTCCTTCCTTCCCTTCTCTCTTCCCCTTCCTTGTCTCCTACTCCTACTACATGGAAGGACCCCTAGTTGGACTAGGAAAGGGGGAATCCTACTCACGGTGGGAGTAGGACTCCCCATGGCGCGCCCTTCCTAGGGCCGGCCTCCTCCTCCCTCCCTCCTTTATATACGGGGGCAGGGGGCACCCCATGGACACACAAGTTGATCTACGGATCGTTCCTTAGCCGTGGGCGGTGCCCCCTTCCATCATATTCCACCTCGGTCATATCGTCGCGAAGCTTAGGCGAAGCCCTGCGCCGGTAGAACATCAAGATCGTCACCACGCTGTCGTGCTGACGGAACTCTCCCTCGACACTCGGTTGGATCGGAGTTCGAGGGACGTCATCGAGCTGAACGTGTGCTGAACTCGGAGGCTCCGTACGTTCGGTGCTGGATCGGTCGGACCGTGAAGATGTACGACTACATCAACTGTGTTGTGCTAACGCTTCCGCTTACGGTCTACGAGGGTACGTGGACATACACTCTCCCATCTCGTTGCTATATCATCACCATGATCTTGCGTGTGCGTAGGAAATTTTTTGAAATTACTACGTTCCCCAACAGCATCTTCGATGTATGTCAGATGTTCGCAACATCCACAGACGACATTCGAGGTTCAGCACACTGAGCGGTGCATTAAGGACATAAGCCTTCTACGAAGCAATGAGGACAATCCTGAGTTTACGGACCTAGTCCGCATCATCGCTACTATCAACTTTCAACTAAATTTTTCTCTAGGAACATATCTAAAACAGTAGAACTAAAGCGCGAGCTTACGACATAACTTGCAAAGATCTTTTGACTATGCTCAGGATAATTAAGTTCATCTTATGAACTCCCACTCAGATAGACATCCCTCTAGTCATCTAAGGGATTACATGATCCGAGTCAACTAGGCCGTGTCCGATCATCACGTGAGACGGACTAGTCAACTTCGGTGAACATCTTCATGTTGATCGTATCTTCTATACGACTCATGCTCGACCTTTCGGTCTTCCGTGTTCCGAGGCCATGTTTGTACATGCTAGGCTCGTCAAGTCAACATAAGTGTATTGCGTGTGTAAATCTGGCTTACACCCGTTGTATTCGAACGTTAGAATCTATCACACCCGATCATCACGTGGTGCTTCGAAACAACGAACCTTCGCAACGGTGCACAGTTAGGGGGAACACTTTTCTTGAAATTATTGCGAGGGATCATCTTATTTAAGCTACCGTCGTTCTAAGCAAATAAGATGTAAAACATGATAAACATCACATGCAATCAAATAGTGACATGATATGGCCAATATCATTTTCCTCCTTTTGATCTCCATCTTCGGGGCTCCATGATCATCATCGTCACTGGCATGACACCATGATCTCCATCGTCATGATCTCCATCATCGTGTCTCCATGAAGTTGTCTCGCCAACTATTACTTCTACTACTATGGCTAACGGTTTAGCAATAAAGTAAAGTAATTACATGGCGTTGTTCAATGACACGCAGGTCATACAATAAATTAAGACAACTCCTATGGCTCCTGCCGGTTGTCATACTCATCGACATGCAAGTCGTGATTCCTATTACAAGAACATGATCAATCTCATACATCACATATCATTCATCACATTCTTTTGGCCATATCACATCACATAGCATACCCTGCAAAAACAAGTTAGACGTCCTCTAATTGTTGTTTGCATGTTTTACGTGGCTGCTATAGGTTTCTAGTAAGAACGTTTCTTACCTCCGCAAAAACCACAATGTGACATGTCAATTGCTATTTACCCTTCATAAGGACCCCTTTAATCAAATCCGATCCGACTAAAGTGGGAGATACTGGCACCCGCTAGCCACCTTATGCAACAAGTGCATGTCAGTCGGTGGAACCTGTCTCACGTAAGTGTACATGTAAGGTCGGTCCGGGCCGCTTCATCCCACAATACCGTCGAAACAAGATTGGACTAGTAACGGTAAGCATATTGAACAAAATCAACGCCCACAACAACTTGTGTTCTACTCGTGCATAGAAACTACGCATAAACGTGGCTCATGATGCCACTGTTGGGGAACGTAGCAGAAATTCAAAATTTTCTACGCATCACCAAGATCAATCTATGGAGTAATCTAGCAACGAGGGGAAGGAGAGTGCATCTACATACCCTTGTAGATCGCTAAGCGGAAGCGTTCAAGTGAACGGGGTTGATGGAGTCGTACTCGTCGTGATCCAAATCACCGATGATCCTAGTGTCGAATGGACGGCACCTCCGCGTTCAACACACATGCAGCCCGGTGACGTCTCCCATGCCTTGATCCATCAAGGAGAGAGGGAGATGTTGGGGAAGACTCCGTCCAGCAGCAGCACGATGGCGTGGTGGTGGTGGAGGAGCGTGGCAATCTTGCAGGGCTTCGCCAAGCACCGCGCGAGAGGAGGAGAACTTGGGAGAGGGGTAGGGCTGCGCCAGAACTTCGGGTGCGGCTGCCCTCCCACCCCTCCACTATTTATAGGTGGGGAGAGAGGGGGCCGGCCCCCCTAGATCTCATCTAGGGTTGGGGGTGGCGGCCAAAGGGGAGGAGTGCCTCCCAGGTCAAGTGGAGGCCCTCCCCCTTAGGGTTTCCCCTCTCCCATGCGCATGGGCCTTGGGGGGCGGGTGCCCCTGGCCCATTAAGGCTAGGGCGCCCCCTTACAGCCCATGCTGCTGTATTGGACGTGGTGGAACATTTTCCGACCTCCGACCCCTCCAAATCCTCCGAACCTTCCGAAGCTTCCGGTACAATACCGAAAAACCAAACTTTTCCCTAACCCAACAACAACTTTCCATATATAAATCTTTACCTCCGGACCATTCCGGAACTCCTCGTGACGTCCGGGATCTCATCCGGGACTCCGAACAACATTCGGTAACCACATACAAACTTCCTCTATAACCCTAGCATCATCGAACCTTAAGTGTGTAGACCCTACGGGTTCGGGAGACACGTGGACATGACCAAGATAACTCTCCGGTCAATAACCAACAGCGGGATCTGGATACCCATGTTGGCTCCCACATGTTCCACGATGATCTCATCAGATGAACCACGATGTCGAGGATTCAATCAATCACGTATTCAATCCCCTTTGTCTAGCGGTATGGTACTTGCCCAAGATTCGATCATCGGTATCCCGATACCTTGTTCAATCTCGTTACCGGCAAGTCTCTTTACTCGTTCCGTAACACATCATCCCGTGATCAACCCCTTGGTCACATTGTGCACATTATGATGATGTCCTACCGAGTGGGCCTAGAGATACCTCTCCGTCACACGGAGTGACAAATCCCAGTCTCGATTTGTGCCAACCCAACAGACACTTTCGGAGATACCCATAGTGCACCTTTATAGCCACCCAGTTACGTTGTGACGTTTGGTACACCCAAAGCATTCCTACGGTATCCGGGAGTTGCACAATCTCAAGGTCTAAGGAAATGATACTTGACTTTAGAAAAGCTATAGCATACGAACTACGATCTGTGTGCTACGCTTAGGATTGGGTCTTGTCCATCACATCATTCTCCTAATGATGTGATCCGGTTATCAACGACATCCAATGTCCATGGTCAGGAAACCGTAACCATCTATTGATCAACGAGCTAGTCTACTAGAGGCTTACTAGGGACATGTTGTTGTCTATGTATCCACACATGTATCTGAGTTTCCTATCAATACAATTATAGCATGGATAATAAACGATTATCATGAACAAGGAAATATAATAATAATAACTAATTTATTATTGCCTCTAGGGCATATTTGCAACAGTACACTCCGGAGCTACGTGCTGGGTGCTTGCATCTGCCACCACGCTTCCACACACATAGGAGGCCCCACCGCAAGACATGGCGGCATTGCTATCCCCACCCCAGGTACCCTGTCCCGTCTAACCCTGACACAGTCGACCGACAGATCTAGCCCTTTGACTTTCGCCGGACGGGATTTGACCAATGGGCCTTTTCACCGGTTTGTCATAGCCCAGCCCAGCTACACCCCCGAACACGGTCTGGGCCCAACCCACCCCAAGATTCTCTCCATGTCGACCTGACGTGGCCGTTTCCCCCCTCCGTTACACAGCGGCAGCGACGCATGTGAGGGGAGAACACCCTGGAGCCGCGTGCCTGGTGCTTGTGTCTGCCACCACGCTTCCACACGTGAAGGAGGCCTCACTGGAAGACCTGGCGGCATTGCTACCCCCCAGGTACCCTGTCCCATTTAACCCTGACACAGTCGACTGACGGATCTAGCCCTTTGACTTTCGCTGGACGGGGTTTGACCGCTGGACCTTTTCACCGGTTTGTCATAGCCCAGCCCATAGCTACACCCCCAACACGGTCCGAGCCCACCCCACCCCAAGATTCCCTCCGTGTCGGCCCGACGTGGCTGTTTCCCGCCTCGATGACATGGAGGCAGCGACGCTCGTGAGGGGGGCACACCCCGGAGCCGCGTGACGGGTGCTTGCGCCTTCCACCACGCTTCCACACGTGTAGGAGGGCCCACCGCTAGACCTGGCGGCATTGCTACCCACCAGGTACCCCATCCCATCTAACCCTCACACAGTGGACCGACGGATCTAACCCTTTGACTTTCGTGGGACGGGGTTTGACCGATGAACATCCTCACCGGTTTGTCATAGCCTAGCCCTTAGCTACACCCCCGAACACGGTCCAGGCCCAACCCACCCCAAGATTCTCTCTGTATCGTCCCGACGTGGTCATTTTCCCCCTCCGTGACACGGCGGCAATGACGCCCGTGAGGGGGGCACACACCGGTGCCGCGCGAGGTGCATGCGTCTGCCACCATGCTTCCACACGCGTAGGAGGGCCCACCGCAAGACCTGGTAGCATTGCTACCCCCACGTACCCAGTCCCGCCTAACCCTGACACAGTCGACCGACGGATCTAGCCCTTTGACTTTTGCCGGACGGACTTTAACCGATGGACCTTTTCACCAGTTTGTCATAGCCCAGCCCATAGCTACACCCCTTCACACGGTCTTGGCCCAACCCACCCAAAGATTCCCTCCGTGTTGGCCCGGCATGGCCGTTTCCCGCCTCCGTGGCACAGAGGCAGCGACTTCCGTGAGGGTGGGGCACACCCCAGAGCCGCGTGCCAGGTGCTTGCGCCTGCCACCACGCTTCCACATGCATAGGAGGGCCCACCACTAGACCAGGCAGCATTGCTACCCCCAGGTACCCCATCCCATCTAAACCTCACACAGTCGACCTACGGATCTAGCCCTTTGACTTTCGTGGCATGGGGTTTGACCGATGGACCTTTTCACCTATTTGTCATAGCCCAGTCCATAGCTACACCCCCGAACACGGTCCGGCCCAACCCACCCCATGATTCTCTCTGTGTTGGCCCGACGTGGTCGTTCCCCCCTCCGTGACACGGCGGCAGCGACGCCCGTGAGGGGGGGCACACCCCGGAGACGCGTGCCAGGTGATTGCGTCTGCCACCATGCTTCCACACGCGTAGGAGGCCCCACCGCAAGACCCGACGACATTGCTACCCCCCAGGCACCCAGTCCCGTCTAACGCTGACACAATCAACCGGCGGATCTAGCCATTTGACTTTCGCCGGACAGGGTTTGACCGATGGACCTTTTCACCGGTTTGTCATGGCCCAACCCATAGCTACACCCCTGAACACGGTCCGGGCCTAACCCACCGCAAGGTTCCCTCCGTGTCTGCCCGACGTGGTCGTTTCCCCCCTTCGTGACACGGCGGCAGCGACGCCCGTGAGGGGGGGCACACCCCGAAGCCGGGTGCTTGCATCTGTCACCACGCTTCCACACGCGTAGGAGGGCCCATCGCAAGACCTGGCTACACTGCTACCCCCTAGGTACCCTGTCCCGTCTAAACCTAATTCCCTCCATGGCGGTCGTTTTCCCCCTCCGTGACACGGCGGCAGCGACGTCCGTGAGCGTGGCGGGCAATCGATATATAATTGAGGTATGTTTTTTGTTTAGATAAGGTACATTTAAGTGTCGAAAAAAAGGAAAATAAATAAAAAGAGAAAATAAATAAAATAGAAAAAAATTAGCGCAAAATCTATGCCGCTGGCTATGCCGTCGCATAGCTACGCCCACGGATCGACGATGCCCTGGATCGATGAGGTGGCATAGGACGCGGATTGATGACGTGGCAGAGGCTATGGGTTAGGCCTATGCCGACGGCCTCTGTGGGGTGGCGAGGTATGCCGTCGGCATACCTCTGCCACCCGACGGATAGACGAGGGGCTCGGATCGATGATGTGGCAGAGGACGCGGATTGATGACGTCGGCATAGCTATGCCGACGGCCCCCGTCAGTTCCGCCGGCATAGGTTTGACGCTGTCAAACGGCCGTCGCTCACTGGGTAGCAGGGCCCACGGCTATACCGACAGTCCAACCTATGCAGACGGCCACCGTAGGCGTACAGCCGGCGCTCCCAAAGGTCGTGATATGCCGACGGACCCCGTCAGCATAGGTGGACATATGCCGACGGCTTATCTACGCCTACGGCTTGACCTAGTCCGTCGGAGTATATCCATGTATGCCGACGGGGGTCGTCGGCAATTAGGCATATTCTGGTAGTGCACTTTGTTGGATGGCCTGGTCTGCTGACAGTGACGGGCCAGCATTGTTTGGCTCGCACTACAAACAGTATGTATCAAATTTCTGATCCAAATTTGATGCACCTTTGTACAAAACGGACACGATCAAATGAAGTGTAAGAGTTTCGACCTTGCCACTTGCTTCTCCCATGAGTTCACGTGTCGCCATCACACCACTACCACGTGCTTATACATTATGAAACTCTGAATGGCACCGTGCCATATGGGGAAAGATCTTGGTTGAGTGCAGTTTTTTATAGGCCGAGCTTCATGGTACCCTGTATCGTGGCCGTTCAAACTAGACTGAGATTCATCGGGATATCTGCATAGTTCTGAAAACTATAGCTGCGTCAGCTAGATCAATGCTAATACACCGGCGTCAGCGTCAAAGTGATGGGCCTCGCTCACACGCAACTCCACTACTTCACATGCAGCAACCTGACTGACACATCACATCAGGTGTCACTGTTCGCCACGCTCTCTCTTTTTCTGAACGTCCACACTCTCTTTCTCGTGTGAATTTTACTCTCTCGTGAGTAATATCTTCTCCCTGATGCTGCCATTTGTCCTCTCTCTCTCACAAATGTGATTAGAACAAAAATGTCCCCTTTTATCTCTGCCTTCGCATGCGCAGAAAAGGTGCGAGGAGCTGGTGGTCAAGGGTTGTCGACCTCAGGCTGGCCATAGTGGGGGTAACATAAGTAGTATCATGCACTTGGGACTCGCAAACATGCTTATGTGGCAGGCAATTAAAGAAGAGATGGTCATAGTAACATACATAGATACTGTAACATAATAAATGTGATGCTACTATGTATCATGCATGGCAATAAATGAGACCACCTATGATACTAATCTATGATACTATGCATTATAGAGGTAGTAACATAGACTAGTAACATATGCATGTTTACTAGTCTAAGTTACTCCCCACTATGACCAGCCTCATGTGACGACGAGTTTGGCATAAATTATTGGCCTGCTGAAGTTAGTAAAGATGTGCTATCTCAGTCAATGAACATTGACCTATTCTACTGTTGACAACATGGTGCCATGTGCCTGGGTTGCCGACAGCCCTGCCATTTCAGACTAATCACTCTAAGGCTAAGGGGATACTACTGACGATGCTGATACTAGCACACATCTTCATAACGTGACCAACGGCACATATAAGTGGCATCATGTAGGACGAGCTACAAAGGAACTTTGCGATCTTGGCTTGATTCTCTGGCTCTTAGGGTTCTTATTAAGCTTATTAATTGAGCCCGATGGAGTGATATAGGTTGATGTGGTGGAGCCTGGAGTGATGCAGCCAAGCAGCATGGAAAATATTCTGTAGAGCTTAGGCTCAGGTGCACCCCCTTATCTAGCCATCCATCTCTGCATCGCGATTCGCGCAAGAACTTTTCTCTTTTTTGTTTCTTCCAAATAAAACAACATATGAACTTCACACTTTGCAGCACAACAAAACATTCTAACTAGAATGTGGGAAAAAACTTTCAGAATTTTTCGTGCATCATAAGTACTAAAAATAACACTTTTGAATAAAGAAAATCTCATTTTGTATATTTATGTTGGTCAAAAAAATCTGTAGGTTTTTTCTTTCATTGTAGTAAGAATGTTTTGCTATCTTGCAAAGTTAGAAGTCCATATGTTGTTTTATTTGGAAGCAACAAAAAAGAGAAATTTGTACGCTGTAAGTTAGTTGTCTAGCACGAATCTCAAAGCTATATTGAAGGGTATGGATAGAGGGTGTCCATAAGCCTAAGCTCTAAAAATCCGCGTCCCAGGCAGCATGGCATGTTCAGCAAGATTCTCTTGGCCATAGAGCTTTTACCTTGATTGGGTCACTGAGATGCTGATTAGAGAGACTTTACAAGCAAAGAGAATCTTTTAGCCCTCGATCGGGGCCCCTTTTCTTTGACATTGGCACTTGCTTCTTCACTTCACGCACTCCCAAATGCTCTCTAGTTCCAAGAGTACAAGTTAATCAAAACAAAATGTCGACGAGTCTAGGCGAAAAGATCTTGGCTTGATTCTCTGGCTCTTAGGTTTATTTTTTAACCTTACTTTGGGCCAAGGGTATACAGATTAGAGGAGCACGGAGAAGAGAAGAGCATTACGACGAGAGCGCACTACCCCCATTCCACGTTGCCGCTCCTCAGTCCTCACCAGTCACCACCCTGAAACAAACAAGGCAGCGCTATACTATTACTATGCCGATCTCCAACTCTACATCCGCGCCGGCCGTCACAGTCCCGGCGGCCGAGGAGCTCCTCCCAGAAGGTCTCCGGGCGGAGTCGCTGCCGCGGCACGT
Organism: Aegilops speltoides; assembly: GCA_021437245.1. Taxonomy (NCBI): domain Eukaryota; kingdom Viridiplantae; phylum Streptophyta; class Magnoliopsida; order Poales; family Poaceae; genus Aegilops; species Aegilops speltoides. The sequence continues at coordinate 492,435,224 of CM038144.1, forward strand.
GGCGGTGGTGATGGACGGGAATTCCCGGTGGGCCGCAGCGCGGGGCCTGCCGCCGACGGACGGGCACGAGCACGGGATGCGCGCGCTGATGAGGACGGTGCGGCTGTCCCGTGCGTGGGGCATCCAAGTCCTCACCGCCTTCGGCTTCTCGCTGGAGAACTGGAATCGACCCAAGGCCCGCATCTATAACTCCTTGTCATTCCTCGATTGTGCGCGCCCGCCATGCATACATGCATAGCTGTTGCTTGATTGATGGTGGTGTTCTTCATGGCATTTGCAGGCGGAGGTTGACTTCTTGATGGCCTTGATCGAGAGGTTTATCAACGACAACCTCGCCGAGTTCATGAGGTACGGTACTACGTATGACTACTTCAGTACTCCCTCTGTAACTAGTTCATACTCCCTCTGTAACTTGATTTATTTTAGAGGTTTGTCAACGACAACCTCGCCGAGTGCAAATAAATTAGTTCATACTCCCTCTGTAACTTGATTTATTTTACAAGTTTTTTGACACTGTAATAGACTCTAAGAAGGTAGTATTAATTTTCAACCCATCACAAGGAGAAGAGATCGATTATACTCCCTCCGTTCCTAAATATTTGTCTTTTTAGGATTTCAAATAGACTATCACATACGGATGTATATAGACAAATTTTAGAGTATAGATTCACTCATTTTGCTCCGTATGTAGTCACTTGTTGAAATCTCTAGAAAGACAAATATTTAGGAACGGAGGGAGTATTTGTGTGTTACTCTTTGCAGGGAAGGGACCCGTCTATGTATAATCGGTGACCGCTCAAGGCTGCCGATCTCTGTGCAGAAGACCGCACGAGATGCCGAGGAGGCAACAAGAAACAACTCGCGTCTAGATCTAGTCCTAGCCATCAGCTACAGCGGGCGGATGGACATTGTGCAGGCATGCCGGAAGCTCTCCCAGAAGGTGCATGATCGAGACTATCAAATTATAATGGTGTGAAAATTATAATTATAATCCTTGGTGCTTCCCGCAAATTCTATGCCATATAAATTGGAATTACGCCCCCTTCTACCTTAACACAAACATAACTTTTATACTCCCTCCGTTCCTAAATATAAGTCTTTGTAGAAATTTCACTATGTACTACATACGGAGCAAAATGAGTGAATCTACACTCTAAAATGCATCTACATACATCCGTATGTGGTTCATAGTGGAATCTCTTCAAAGACTTATATTTAGGAACGGAGGAAGTACATCAGAAAAAAATGGGGGGCATCCATGAAGAAGGACTACACTATCATGTCGTTGTTTTTGCTTATAAATTCCCTTTGTTGATTTTCCTCCCTATTATATAGATGTAATGGAGTCTTAGTTGTTATCTAGAGTCGGTTTACACATTTGATTACCTCAACTTTGCACTAACTCTATGTTCCCATCGTTCTTACTTTAGGCAGGTCTAGAGGATGATGTGATCTTAATGCTGGGCATCTTTTGGTTTTCTGGTTTCCGCTGTGAACTCCTAATAGTTTCTAGTAATGGAAACATAAGTTGATGCAATCATATTGCCCCTATAGTTGTTTTGTTATTCTGCAAACAAAGAATGTTGTTCATAGAGCTAGAAAGAGCAAGTCACATCGCACAAGATCCATATGAAAAAATCATGACCGATGGTTCTTAGTATCGTACACAGTTGCATTAATTCAATTGTGTGTCTGGTAGAGCACACAATTCTCGCCACACAATCGTGTGCGTTGTCTCGAGTTCTCACACACGAGTAACCTTTAGAAACATCTGCGCAAGTTTCAACTCATCACACACGAGTAATCATATTATGCAATGTGTGTGATGATCTAAGTTATCGCACACAATTAATTTTTGTAAATCGTTTGCCAATCAATGCACACGATTAGGAAATATCAATCGTGTGTGTCGTGCTCAATGGATGAGCCATCATACACGTTTCGTTTTCCATCACACGAGTTATTTTTCTAGCCTTTGCGATGCCTGCATCGCGTACAGTTCCCTCCAAAGGTGTGCGATAGATGTGTCATATTAGCTTCATTCTGCAGTTGTAGAGAATATGCCGGCGGGTATTGAGATTGACGAAGTCACTGCATGCCTCGCTATTTACGGGAACATCGTCTCCCACTCAAAGAATATTCCACCTTTACGAGAAATCATCCAACTATAGGTTTGTTCTTAACCCCTTTTTTTTTGGAACGTAGGCTCAAGAAGAGCCCGGCTTTGAATTAACAAAGCCATCAACCGGCCAGGATTACAAAGACAACCGCTTACAACGCAAATAATAGGAAACCGAGCGACAGATACAAGGAACTCAAGCAAAACAACTCAAGGCAGTAACAGAGTGAGCCAAGGCATCACCACGCTGCTACCAACACCCTACTGGGCGACCTACACCAACAGAACAAAACTAGGGTCTTGGGAGGAATGCACCACCGCAAAGCTTCGTGATCACAGCCACCCTCGAGCCAGCCATGGACCGAGACCACCATCTGTTTCGCCTCTGCAAAGGGCCCCGCCCCTTCATCCTGGCTCGAAGGATGCCGTACCGGCAGACGGCGGCTCGGTTCACCCCAGAACCCAAATGGATGGCCTCCAAACTGCAAGAAGAGACTAGAGCAGGACCGCCAGCCCAGGGCACACTACAAACAAGCACCATCTTCGTATGCGGCTCAGCCACACCAAAGGGCGAGAGCTGCCGGCCACAGTCACAGAAACAAGGGAAGTAGCGATAAGTAGATCAAAGGCCAGCGCTGGATTCGCCGGAGCACAGTGCTCCCACCAAAAGGTATATCGTTGTCACCGAAGAGGGGAACCCGATCCCCTCTTGCCCAGGCTCGCGGGCATTGACCCACCGGCGACCTTGTCAGGGACCCTCCAGCCAGCAACCTATGAAGAAACCAAGCTATCTCCCGCCATCATCACATCCACAACCAAACTCTCTCGCCGCTCCTGCAATCCCCGGACGGTGCCTTCAAGAAGGAACACGACACGGACATGCCGTCGCCGCCCGAAGCAGGGGACCTAGGCTTTCACCTAGCAGGGGACGGAAGGAGGGGGAGGATCCACACCACAGCCTCCAAGGAGGGGAACGGCGCCCAAGGCGTCGCCTTTGGTGTGATGCCACGCCGCCGGGGTTTCCATGGATCCAACCCCACCCGACGAGATCCGCGCAGCCAAGAATCGGCAGCAGCCTAAGCCACGGTGACCCAGATCCGCAAAGGAAGGAGCAGATCGGGTGGAGGGATGGGCTTTATCGATGGCATACCAAGGGAGGATGCACACCAGCGACCGTCGACCGCCGCCACCTTGTCACCCGCGAGACCGAGGGGGCGCCTAGCTCACACCGGCAAGGCGGCCCGCCGCCAGGGCCACCGCACCCTCACCTGCCGAGGCCCTGCCCGAGACGAGCAGCCGCCGAATCCCCGCCGCTACCTTCATCGGTGTCGAGCGCGCGCGCCGGAGCACACCTCAGGCGGCGGCGAAGAGGAAGGAGGGGGAGGAGGGAGCGCGGCTGTGGCGGCTAGGGTTACCCCCGGGTCGCCTCGGAGGAGACGACCGCGGGGGGTGGGGGGGGTGTCTGTTGTTATGGTCATTTTGATCCACCAGCCCGTTCTTAACCCCTTTTGATCTCTTGGTTGTAAGTTACAACGTATCTGTACAATACAAATGGGTTTGACATACAACGATATGGATCGAAGGGAGTACCCATCTTATTTATAATCAAAAGTGCAATCACCAGGGTCAACCGTCGCTGGTCGCTTAGCGCTTCAGCCGCTTGGGGTTCCTGCCTGTTGTTGCGCTTGCGCGGTGCGCTCGGCTGCCCACGCCGGTGCTGGCGACCCGGCCATCCGGCATCCGATGCAGGGATTTCGTCTGGCATCCAGGAGACGCCAAAGTGACTCGGCCAGTGAGTTCGTCCGGTCTTTCACAAAATCACAAGTAAGTATTCATGATTCATCCATGATCCTTTCCCAAATTTCAGATTTTCAGTCTTTCTCTGTGAGTTTGTGTACATGAACAGGCCTGTACATGATTAGGGTTAACAAATACGTATTGGTCTATCCAAAATTTCTGTGTAAATGACTAGGTTTAAGAACTTTTGATGTATAAATTTCTAATTTTTTGTATTCTCCATTCTTCACAATTTTAGAAAATTACCCTATCATACAATGTTGAATAAGAAGAATTTATCGGGTGCTGAAAAAAGGAGAATAAAGAAAAAACGCGATCTGAAAATTCAAACGTAGAAGTTCCATTTTTACTAACCTTTTAGTCTTTCTGTCGTAATATGACATTGTCCAACAATTATTATAGTCATCTCAAACTAAAGATGTATGGTTGAATATTTATTTTTAATATTATGCAAATGAAGTTATATATATTTGTTTATGTATCACACACATACAGATACATGATCTTAGGACCTAGGGACCCATGTCGTCAAGTTCGACGTAGGGCCTTCTGAAACACAGGGCCGGCCCTGGCAGTCACTCATTGAGCAGCATATGGAGCAGCATGTCGTTCCATGTATCAATGGCCCCCGGAAGGCACCAGTGCACGCAGTCACTGTACAGCTGGTTTTTCATGAGCGGGTCGGGCGTCCAGGCCCGGTACTTGCTGGGATGCGCGTCAGCGCGTAGGATCATCGCCTCCGTCGTGTCCATCAGCATCACCCTCACCCCACCGGCCGCCGCCCTCTCCGCCGCCGCAAACTCCTCCATCTGCAGCGCGCGAAAGTCGAGCTCGAAGCCCTCAACCATCTTCTCCCCACGTCGGTGTGGCGCTTTCCGAAGGCAGTTACCGTCCTTGTTCCACTCCCCGCCCTCGTAGTGCGACGGGTCGACGGTGCGCAGCAGCGCCGTGCCGCGGAACCGGCCGTCGGCGCCGGAGAGCGCCCGCAGCGCAGCCCGTGTGGCCATGCGCAGCGCGTACCGCATCGTCAGGTCCGTGACATTGGGCCGCTGGCAGTAGTGGCAGCCGACGAGCTGCCCGGCCTCATACAGCATGGACGGGCGGTAGAACCAGCTCGACGCCGACACCACGACGTAGTCGAGCTCCCCCACATGCGCCGCCCACACCTCCTCCGGCTCGTCCAGGTACAGGTTCCAGAGGCCTGTGTGCGTCGGCCCGTCGTCTTCGATCATCTCGTGCCGCACCAGGTACGGCACCCAGAAGCTGGCCACCGTGAAGTTGTACTCGCTGTAGTAGTACACCGCGTGCTTCTCTCTCGGCGAGCTTATGATAGGTGTCGCGACCTGCAAGCACGTAGTACAATATTAGTACTTTATAATACTTCCTCCATTTTTATTTACTCTGCATATTAGAGTTGACTGAAGTCAAACTTTGTAAAGTTTGACAAAGTTTATAGAAAAAATATAAACATTTACGATAACAAAACTATATGATGTGAAAGTATATTCAAAAAAAATCTAATAGTATTGATTTGTTATTGTATGTGTTAATATTTTTGTTTATAAACTTGGTCAAAGCTTATAATGCTTGACTTTGACCAAAACTAATATGCGGACTAAATAAAAACGGAGGAAGTATTAATTCATTCTTAAAAAGAAGATTAGACAGAGTGAAGATTGGAAGGAGTACGAACTCTGGTGAGGAGGCAGATGAGAGAGTCCTTGTGGTTCCTGGCCAGCGAGTCCCCGACGAAGGCGATGGTCTTGCCCCTCATCAGGGCCAGGAAGCGGCGCGGGTCGAAGCGGGGCAGGTCGCAGCCGTCGCCGGCGGGCTGCCACCGCCACTGGAGGAAGCCCAGGTCCGGCCTGCCGAACCTCATGCAGTCGTAGTGCTCGTCGATGATCCCCGGGGAGCACGTGTCGTTGGTGTAGTAGGGCGCGTCCAGGTCCGGCACCCAGTCGCCCCGGAAAATGTCACAGCCCGGTCGCGCTCGCGTGTGAGACGGGGAAGAAACCGGCGGCCGCCGGTCCGGGAGCCTCGTCGTGGTCAGCATGTTGAAAGCCGCGAGAAGGGCTGCGACGAGCGTGAGGGAGACGACGGCTACGACGAAGAATCTGCTGCTGCTCCTCCCATGGCCATGGGGATGGGGCGGATTGCTGATGTGAAGAAGGTCCCTCATGGCTACTGCGAGAAGTTGTATTCGGCCGGCGTGCATCCTCTTGAGTTCGTTTTTCGATACATATAGCGAGCCATATGCGATGATTGATCATGTAATTCCTGGTCAATTCCAGCATGAGAATGGGGTGCCGGTATGGTATATGTCATCATCAGATGACATATAGACCGAGAGGATGATTCGCTCACTAATCGTTCTCTATGCCGGCCCATATAAAATTGCCACAAGTGCGTGCTGCTGTTTGCCCGTCCCAAAAACTGCTGCACAACACTACTGTCCGCGGACGCGGATTTTGATTTTGTGTGCGCGCGTGCGCCTACAGACGCTGACTCGTTCCGAAACAGGCCACTGAACCACGCTAGGCAAGATTATCGCTGGTACATAAGGACCTTGTTATTGACACAGAAAACCTGAATTTTCGGTGGACTCACAATTGCTTTTGACTGTGTGTTTGTTAAAGTTTTTTCTGCCAAATTTCAGTGGACTCACAATTGCTATGACTGCACGGGCCGGGGTGTCAGTCCGTTGGCTTGTACCTTCGGTTTCTCGTCAATCTGACCGTCCACGATGCTCCTGTTGTTTGAAACGTCACCGCTATAAACGCAGGGCGATATTAGAGATTGGGGGGCGATGGAGGAACTGAGTTCCCCGCTGGATTTCAGATTGTTTGTGTGAGGACGGTTTTGAAGCGAACGCATATTTTTTGTGACGTGGCAGGCAGAAAGTGCCAACAGCCGTGCTTTGATCCAACGGCAATGACAACGTTTGCTTGAACTCACTAAAATTCCAACGTCGGGTTTTTAGTGTTTCTGAAAAAGTAAAGGTAACCCCCAAAATTATAGTGTTTCAACCACATTACCTCCTGACATCAAAATTCAGGATCTTAATTCTTAAGGGCATTTCCAGCCGTTGGCCCCCCAGGAATTGCCCTGATCCTGCTGGTCCTGCTCATGCTGTCAAGAGAAGGCGGCGTCATGGGAGTTGATTTTGTGGGTCTGTTTGGTAGCATTCCATTCCATGGTTGTTCTCCTCTGATACATATGCTCAATATAGACATGCTGAGTACATGCATTTGCTGTTGTTTGGTAATGGTGTATGTGTTGAGACATGCTAAGCTGAGACCTTGCATCTGTTTAAACAATGTCGGCCGGCAGTGTAGCAACCGATATTTTCAAAAATTGTTTGAAACATGGAAACACAACATTTTTTCAAAAATTAAACAAAATTTGAAAGTTTGATATTTTTAAATTTTCTTAAATTTTTTGATATTCTGAACATTTTTTGAAATTATTTTTAATGATCCAAACTTTTTTGTAAAAATTGAAACAAAATTTAAAATTCCAAACATTTTTTCAAAATTTGAAAATCTGGGCATTTTCCCAAAAAAATAAAAAAACCTGGAGATTTTTTGAAAATTTGAATTTTTTGGTATTCTGAACATTTTCTAAAATTTAAATTATTTTTCCGAAATTCTTAACATTTTTTGAAACACGTTGCCGCTCGCTCTGCTCATGCATGCTGACCAGTAAACGGTTGTTGGGGTGTTCTCTTTAATTTATGCAGTATGGTATGAAGGATCTGCTCTCGCGTGCCTTCCATGGTACCGCAAAATCGTCTAACAGTATCCGTAAACGAAATTTGTGTGTATTGACAGGATGTGCTAGAAATGCTCTAAGAGCATCTCTAGTAGATCCCACAAACCGCGGTCCTGCAAATTTCGTTTACAGTATCCCGTAAATGAAATTTGCGGTACAACGGACACAGAGAAAGAACGTATCCCGTAAACAAACTCAAACACATACGACATATTCAAACTAGCAGTTTGCGCAAGATATTACATCATCGGAGTTCATCATATGGAAACAGAGTCCATACGGGTACAGACTGCATAAACGAAATTAAACCTAGATCTACGCATCATCATCATCACTAGACTTTTTGACGCCGAGGTGGTGCTCCATCAGCGAGTTGGAGAGCACGAAGGCGAGGACGTACTGTTCTTTCAACGCCGGCACTCGCGCCGCTGCAACTTCGTCTCCGGCGGCAGCCGCCTCCTTTGCCTCGAACCATGTGCGCTCCGCCACCCAGAGATGCTTGGTCGCGGGGGAGAAGATCTGGTCCAGCTTGTCAAAGTTGGTCCATGGCCATGCTCCCGCACAGCGGGAGAAGGCACCATGCTTCCACGCTTGCTCCTTGCGTCACTCCTCCACCGGCGGGCGAAGCGAGGAGCTCCTGGCCTCATCTTCGTGGCGGCGCTTGCGAGGCGGATCGCCGCCACGGCCGCCGAAATCCCCTCAGCCACCCCTTCCGCCACCCGCGCACGACATCAAGGCTCAGTTCTGGTGGCTACGCGCATCGCAAAAGGCTGCCAGAGGAGAGGGATTTATCGCCAGAGGAGGGGGGATTTGCGGCGGAGGCGATAAGGGAAATGAAGGACGCGAACCCTAGAATCCGGCAGTCCCGGGTTTACAGGCCTCCGTAAAAAAAATTACGGATCGTTTTTACCAGACGTGTTCTCGTCGGGTTTTTTGCGGTACCATAAATCTGCCAAAAAACCGTGGGATGGGGCGGGCGAGCTTTTAGAGTCCAGTACCATGAGTTGGTCGGCTGGAACCCCAACCAAAAAATCCTCCCACATTTACTGCGCTACTTCCACTCCCGTTCCCCTCCCCACTCTCCCCCAATGTCTCCTCCGATGCCGTCCGATCTGGGAGCTAGGGTTCCGGCGGCCACTGAGACGGGGGATGCGGCAGCTGGAGGGTGCGACGGCGCGGTGACCACGCCGCCTCCGGCGCCCACCTGCCCCGTCTGTATGGAGCCCTGGACCTGCAGCGGCGACCACCGCATCTGGTGAGTAGGGAGTAGGGACACGGCATTGGCTTTTGCTCTTTGCCTGCTTGTCCTCGGTGTTTACTTTGAGCTATCCTTTGAATCTTGTGCGCTCAACTTCAAAACCTGGCATGGCATCCAGTGTGTCTTGTAGGGCGATTCCTTCGTGTGCGTGTTGGATTCATAGCTCATTTACACGTAATTAGTACCATCTTCATGCTGTGGCCGGCTTGATGTGTGCCAGTCACAAATTGAAAGGTCCAGAGCAGTTCTTTTATTTTTCTTCACAATGCACAAGGGCACCAGGTTTGCTGCTGGTGATTCGTATTTTTAGTTATGGGCCAACATTGCTTGTGTCCTACTAGTAAAAAAGTTCAGTGTTTGTTTTGGTAATGGTTTGCACTGCATTTCATTAGTATTGCAACTATTCACTAGGTTAATTACAGGCTATCCGCACCACAACCACAATCGGCAGCAATACATTTCATCTCAGTGCTATCAATTATCTAGAAATTTCAAAACGAATCTCTAGAATTATGAGTCTATGTGACATGAATTTGAGGAGTGGGAATGGTGATCTCAAATGATGAGGCGGGTCGCAATTATAGGGGATGCCAAGGAGTGTGGGTGATAGCAAGTTTGACGAGGGGAAACCGTGGAGCTTTGGTGGACCTTTAATGGCGCTTATCACATCTTGCAATAATACGCGCCAGTTTTTCTTGGTCTTTCTTTCTGGAGGCATACCCGCGTTTTTTTCCGTATCAGATCCTTTTTTTTATGTTTTGTATTAGATCCTTGCAAGCATGGGTTGTGTTTGAACAATATGGCTAGTGAAATTTTTGTGCCATTGATCGGTAACTTCCTTTCTGTCGCACGCAGTTGCATTCCTTGCGGACATGTGTACGGCAGGTCGTGTCTAGAGAGGTGGCTCCATTGTTGCGGCGATGACAGTGCGAAGGTACCAGGCATGGTTCTATATATACTTTATGCTTGCTCTGGTTCACAAATATATTAATTAAGCATGCATGCATATGTTTCTTTTCAGTGCCCTCAGTGTGGCGAACAATTTGAACGCAACCTTATTACCAACCTCTACGCCCCAGGAAATCTGTGGGATGGCTGTTGTCGTTTACAGGTTCTGCCACTTTCTTCTGGTGTACTTGTATAGAAGAATCATATATACAAGTGCCAAATTATGAGTCTGTGCTTTTTGGGCATCTTGACCCAATAGGAATAGTAGTCTTTTCCTCTTTCTGTAGAGCAACAGTTGGAGCAATACCTAACTCTGCTACTAATCCAGTGAGAGATAACCTGTGAAACGGTAGACACCGTTGTTGTCCCTGTAAATCATCAAGTACTGGCGCACACACTAAATGCTCTGTTGCTTCTTGTGTCAAAGAGACGGCTTCAGTTTCGAGTTTGCTTCCGTCCAGCTGATACAGGTAGCAGACAGCTGATGCTGGCACTAGTAGAGATTCAGAGAGTACATATAACTAGAATAGATAGAATTGATTAACCCCGTACGTCGTATCAACAGATGATCATATATGTAGTCGCTCACTACCAGTCTATATAGCTGTCCTGTCTTCAAGTGTCAACAGGCACCTAATTAAGAATGGAAGTGTTGATCACATTTAAATCAATTATACTCCCTCCGTTCCTAAATATTTGTCTTTTTGAGATTTCAAATGGACTACCACATACGGATGTATGTAGACATATTTTAGAGTGTAAATTCACTCATTTTACTCCGTATGTAGTCACTTGTTGAAATCTCTAGAAAGACAATTATTTAGGAACGGAGGTAGTAGTTTACTTATATATGGTGGATGAGGTCTCCTAAAAGCTGGATGCTGATTCCATCTCACAAAGTTTTCTTTTGCTCAACGGACGTGCCGCTGCAGGAAGTGAAAGCGCATTGCGAGTCCGAGCTTCGCGAGGTGGTGGCACGTTCAATATCTATGGTGCAAGATGTGGAGGCGAGATCTAAGTCCAGGTACGATAAACTGAGGGCGGAATTTCTCGAAAAATCTGCCAGTATGGTGGCAGAAAGTGAGAAGATGCAAGCAGACTTTCAAGACAATACGAGTGCAGAAACAGAGGCTTTCCGTGCTGGCTTGGTGCAGAAGGTGTATGAGATGGTGGCAACTTGGAGAGAAGAAATGGCGACTAACCTGATGAGAATGAAGGTGCAGATGAAGAAGATGGCTGAAGAAGACAATGCGACGGCAACAGATGTGATAGAATTCATGGAGCGGAGTTTCCCTCAACTGTCACTGCTTTCAAGCCTGAGTGCATTTGCTCCGGCTCCTGCTCCTGCTCCTGTGGATTCTGATAACACAAGGCAAGGCTGCAATCACCCTCATGAGCTGCCTGGTCCTGCTGATGCTGTGAAGAGAAGGCGGGGTTGAGGGACCTGATACCCGTTCCTCGAATCTGCTGATGCTGATGGGACACTACTCGTAACTCCGTGCCTTGTTGTGCTAGCTATGTCATGCTGCATGTCCTATGTATGTACCCTCCCTGCTAGCTACATAGTAGTTTGGTAATCATTTGTCATCGTCGACTAATCGTGAGGAACTAACAATATGCAGTAGGGCTACTACTTACAATATCTCACCCTATCAAACAGTGCTATATATATTTGCTGCTCGAGTTCAATGCTGGTGGTTGGTTGGTCCTGGTAACCTTTTTTTCGCTTCACTTGGCTGATGTGGTTCACTGACCTTGCGATGGCGAGGGTTTTACCCGACGGCGATGGCGATATGGGGGCTTGCCATCTCAGGTCTCTGTTGCCTGAATAATTGGGGCAATGCATATATTTCAGAAATCAGAAATGAATAAGAAAAGACATACGGTTCTGCCGTCAGCTGTCTAGTGGTCCTTCTTTCGAATTTATATGTCTGTTTTTGCCATTGGTTTTCCTCAAAACCTGCATCAATTGCCCACATTTCGCTGATTTATCAAATAAAAGGACTGGCTTAACCAGCGAGCTCAGCTGGGAAGCATGGCAATTGCGAATGATTTGCATGACAATTTATATTGGTTTTAAAAGATTTATGTTCCTAAATGATTGTCAAAATTTGCATGACAATGAGTTTATAGTGTTGAATCTGTTCCTAATTAATTGTTCATGTTTGTAATTCCACCGCTATGGTTTGAAAAACAAATTAATCTAATGTTCATGATAACTAAGCTTTTTATCTTGTCTCATCGGTGTGGTCGGCCGCTCGTCTTTGTTTCCTACAGTGGAAAGAAAGCTATTAGCACCCCGTGCGATGAGACCTCCTTGTTGATGCCCTTTCGCCCTTTGGCGTCAACTAAGCGAGGCTACACCAGCAACAAGGGCAAATCGGCTGGCCCAGTTCGTTTGCTTATAATTATTTTTGTTCCTGTTGATTTTTTGTTTTCCTTTTTTAAAAAAAAAACTGGCCATTGGGTGTTTTCTCTTTGTTTTTTTTACTTTTGGTTTGTTCTTGCAGGGTTTTTCAAAGAATGTTCGGTGTGTGCTTTAATAAAAATATCTTGTGTATTAAAAAATGTATGAGATATATTTAAAAAGTTCAATCTGTATAAAAGATGTTCACTCTATGTTAAAAACAATCATGGTACATTCAAATAGAGTTTAACGTATATAAAAGTGTTCAGCGTATATAAAGAACATTCACAAGTATTTTTAAAATGCTCACTGTAAACTGAATAAATGTTTAGCATATATACAAATGTTAATATATATATTTTAAAAATGTTCATCGCATACTGAAAAAATGTTCATTGTTAATAAAAATATGTTCAGTGAGTATGTTAAAACACAGAATGATAAAATTCAACCCAAAAAGAAAAAGAAGAAAAATAGAAAAGGAAGAAAAAAAATTCCCAGAAATAAACCAAAAGAAAAGCAAAAAAGCATAGAAGATAAACAAACAGAAATAACAGTGCAGCAAAAGAATACCAGCACATACGTGACAAAATGGTTGACTGGCCCAGCCTACCTCTCTTATACTGCGGGCGTTGCTCCGTCTATTTGCCGCTTGCGGTACCCTGCTGCTTCCTACTCCCTCCGTTCCTAAATATAAGTCTTTGTAGAGATTTCACCATGGACTACATACGGAGCAAAATGAGTGAATCTACACTCTAAAATGCATCTACATACATCCGTATGTGGTTCATAGTGGAATCTCTCCAAAGACTTATATTTAGGAACAGAGGAAGTAGATCGCAACTGATATGTATTGCCAGCTGCGAGCACCATAATCTTCTGATGAACTTGAACATTATTTGAATTCTTGAAGTTTTTCAAATTCACAAAAAGTTTTTTCAATTCACGACCATTTTTTAAATTCATGATTTTTTTAATATTGATCCTTGTTTGTATTCTTAAGTATTTATGGAATTCAAAAACATTGTTTTGTAAGCATGTCAACATTTTTTCAGTATGCAAACATTTTATAGAATTCACTATGATTTTGGATTCATGAATTTTTTAATTTTATGAACTTTTTTGAATTCGTGATTTTTTTGAATTCAAGTGAACAGTTTTTTTTTAAAAAAATTGAATTTGTGAATTCTCTTGAATTAATGAACATTTTTGAATTTCATGAACTTGTTTTGAATTTGAGAACATTTTTCTAACTGGCTAATATTTTTCAAATTCAGGAACATTTTATGAATATTTGTGAACATTTGTATCGAATTGACAACTATTTTGTTCTTGTACTCATGAAATTTCAAAACTAAAATTAAACTAACCAAAAAAATAAATTGAGAAAAACAAGGCGGGCGCACCGTCCTAGCCTGTTGTTTTGTCGGTGGACGATGACTTCGATGCTACAAGCTGTTTCATTTCTGTTTTGGCGTGCTTGTGCAATTGTAACATTTGAACTGTTTATAAGAACTTCATATCTGTTGTTTCCTTTCACTTGTAAGTTGTAAGTCAATGAACTCTTGGCTGGTTGATGGCTTTGTTAAATGGAAGTTGGGCTCATCTTGAGCCTTCCTTCTAAAGAAACTCATTTTGTAGGGTTTGCCATGCGATTATCCTAATCTTCTTTCAAGATCAATATCTGCTTGTGTCCCCCGTGAGACATAGTAATGGCTACATTCAAGCTTGAGTAATCGTTAATACTTACACCCTTAGTTCGAAAGTCATCTATTTTGGAACGGATGGAGTAGATGAAGGTTGCGACCGTTTATGTAGCTATATGTAGCTACGACGAAGGCTATCAACTCTGTATGCATAACCTACCTTAGCAATTTCCGAATGAGTCTCTACTTGAAGGGAATGTTTTGGCTATATCCAGGTGCATTGCATCCACAATGAACATAAATAAAATTAAAAAGCACACAAAATAAATAAAATTCTGAAAATGCTGGCTTCGATTATGACAAAAAAAATAAGTGCTTACAAATGTTGGTGGCCAAATGACATCAAATTAGCTCGTGATAAACAAAACATAAATTCTGCTCAAACAGTGCGCACATGTTTGACCACCCAGTTGTAGAAAAACTAGCACCTTGAATTACCATAGCACATGAGTCTGTGGGAGAGGATTAAGGTCCCCTTTGTTTGTGCTACAGATTCCTGAGAATCACTTTGTTGTGGATTCCTGAAAATCGGCTGTGGCTCTGGATTCCTGGGAATCAGAATCCGACTGTTTGTTTATCCTGCTTGCCAAAGTATTGGAACCGTAGGGAGCAATATATACTCCCTCCGTCCGAAAAAGTTTGTGGTGGATTTTTTTAGAAGTAAATAAAGAGAGTAATATATGTTGGGGGTGGAGTATTTTTTGGAAAAAGAGTAAAGATCATTTTTTTTTTGTCGCTCTGGGGAGTGGAACCCGGTCGCCGCAGATCGGGCCGCCCACCGGGACCGGGAGGGAGTCCGGAGATCTCACGGCGCACAATTCTGCAGCTCCCCCTTCCCGAAGCCACATCCACCCAATCGTCTTCATCCTCCTTCCTTCCACGCCCTCCTCGTGCACCCCTGAACCTCCCAGAACCTCCCACCGCCCCCCACGCCGCGACGCCGGTGACAGCGCCCGCCGTCCGTCCAATTCACCATCTTTTTATACCTCCGCCCCCGGCCTCGCCATTCCATCCCGCATCTAGACGACGACAGATCACTCACAGAGACACATACGGCAGCACATCTATACAGCCGCTCGCCACTCCACTCTGTTTTTGAGTCCAAGAACCCAAGGCACCGGGCACCATGGCCAGCGCGCCTCCGCCCGCGCTCGCCGCGGACCTCCACATCTCCTACCCGGCCGCCGCCCCGGCCCCGGCCGTCGCCGCCGCGGCGTGGGGCAGCAGCAGGAGGGCGGCGGGCCCGTCGTCGGGCCGCGTCGCGCTCAGGGCGGCCAGGGGACGGGGACGGCTCGCTCCGGTTGTGGGGACGCCGCGGACGGCGCTCTCCGTCAGGTGCAGCGCCAGCTCCCGAGACGGCAGGGTAAAGACTCGTGTTTCCCCTTATCTTCTACTCCTACTGTATTCTGATACACCCGCGACCTCGGATTTGGTGCCGTACACATCTTTGCTGGCTGGTTACAGATTAATTGTGACTGATGAGATTTTGGGTATCTGAATTTTTATTTTGACCTGAAATCCACACTCTTGGAAAATGCTATTGTACGGTCTGATTCAAATATTCAGTATCCCCTTTGATGTAAGAAGTACAATACTCATGTAATTAATCATCATTTCTTTGGCTGCCAGATTACACAGCAAGAGTTCACTGAGATGGCATGGCAGTCGATTGTTTTGGCACCTGAAGTCGCCAAAGAGAGCAAACACCAGATCGTGGAGACTGAACATTTGATGAAATCCTTGCTGGAGCAGAGGAACGGGCTTGCCCGTCGAATCTTTTCCAAAGCTGGAGTTGATAACACACGGCTTCTCGATGCCACGGAGAAGTTCATCCAGCGGCAGCCTAAGGTGATTTGTCATAAACAGACATATCTCTTCTACTTCCATACCGGCCCTAACATTTCTTTGTGCACTGCAGTATACTGCTTTATTGTCAACAAGAAATATAAACAAGTACCTGCAATGAGACTTCTTTTTTTCCCGATGATTCAGGTATTAGGTGAAGATCCTGGTTCGATGTTGGGGCGTGACTTGGAAGCTCTGATACAGAGAGCGAGAAACTTTAAGAAAGAGTATGGTGATTCATTTGTCTCAGTTGAACACATTGTTCTTGGTTTTGCGGATGATAAGCGATTTGGAAGGCAGCTGTTCAAGGACTTCCAGATCACCTTAGAATCCTTGAAAACAGCTATTGAATCCATAAGAGGGAAGCAAAATGTAATTGATCAAGGTATGGATATAACTTGTTAAGGTTCAAATAACTTGTTAAGGTTCTTCACATGCTCATACCGTTGCATACTCTGATCAAATTCCATGGTGCGACCTAGAGTTTACTCTATAAAATGTCGCTTTGTGAGGTCATCACGCTATTGAACACATTCAATTGCTAAGTGATAAAAAGAAAACAAGATTGTATGTATCGAATAAATGTGTACAAAAGAGACCTTCTTTTTAGCAGAAAAAATGCTGCAGAATTTTATTAAATATGTGCTTCAGTAGGTATGAACGTTGGGTGCTTCCTTTGTTTCTTGAATTGTGAAGATATGCACATTTTTTCTCCTGAGTAACAATTATTAAATAATCTATTCTCAGACCCTGAGGGCAAGTATGAAGCTTTGGACAAATATGGAAAGGACCTGACAGCTATGGCACGTCAGGGGAAGCTTGACCCTGTTATAGGAAGAGATGATGAAATCCGTAGGTGCATCCAGATTTTGTCTCGGAGAACAAAGAATAATCCTGTTTTGATTGGTGAACCTGGCGTGGGAAAAACGGCTATAGCTGAAGGGTAGGAAAACTGTATATTTTGCATACCATTTCATAAGTTATGAGTATGTAAGTAGCTTCTCTTACCGTATTTTACATTCTCATTTAGGCTTGCTCAGAGGATAGTGCAAGGAGATGTGCCACAAGCATTGACAAACCGTCGAGTAAGTTTACTTATCACTGCAATGATGCTATATTGTCGAGGGTTATATCAGGAGGATCTTATGAGTGATTTTTTACTTCTGTTTTGAGCAGCTGATTACACTTGACATGGGGGCTTTGATTGCTGGTGCAAAATATAGAGGAGAATTTGAGGATAGGCTGAAGGCTGTACTTAAAGAAGTCACAGATTCTGATGGACAGGTTGTTCTCTTCATTGACGAGATTCACACTGTTGTTGGAGCAGGTAATTTTCCTTATTTCCTACACTAACTTCCTACAAAGTTTATTTGATAATGCTATTTACCTCTTTTTTTTCTTTAAAGATGGCATGCATAGCCTAAAAATTGAGGAATAAATAGACTGATCTATTTGCTCTATATTGTTTACCAAACATGTGATTGTTCGGCCGGGCTACTGTCATCTCACTTGGATCTCATAGATCACTGAATTTATGTTCAACATAAAAAAATGCTGCTTGGCTGGCACTAGTTCCATGTAGCTAATAAACTGTGGGACAATAATTTTCTTGGAATCTCCATCATTTGGTCCAATTTGGGTGCTTTATGTGAAATAGTGTGATTTATGAATACAGAGATGCATCAACGCAAATTTACAGCCGAAGTCTATAATCTGTTTGATGATTGTTACATAGATAAACTCCTGATTCTTCCATAAACAAAATGGTTCATCTTATTGCAGGTGCCACTTCTGGTGCAATGGATGCTGGCAATCTTCTGAAACCAATGCTCGGAAGAGGGGAGCTACGTTGCATTGGCGCAACAACCCTCGATGAGTACCGCAAATATATTGAGAAAGATCCAGCACTGGAACGCCGCTTCCAAC
Organism: Aegilops speltoides; assembly: GCA_021437245.1. Lineage (NCBI taxonomy): Eukaryota > Viridiplantae > Streptophyta > Magnoliopsida > Poales > Poaceae > Aegilops > Aegilops speltoides. The sequence continues at coordinate 492,453,001 of CM038144.1, forward strand.
AAGTGTATGTTGATCAACCAACAGTTGAAGATACAGTGTCAATACTCCGAGGTTTACGTGAGAGATATGAATTGCACCATGGGGTCCGCATATCGGACAGTGCTCTTGTTGCTGCCGCTCTTTTGTCAGATCGTTACATCAGCGGACGATTTTTGCCTGACAAAGGTATTTATTACTATAGCATCACTTATGCTTGTAATTATTAGCCTGCTTGATAATACGGCATTATGAACTCTACTGCAGGCTCTTTTGTAGCTCGTTCTAAACAGTGACCGTCTTGTTTTGTTGCAGCAATTGATTTGGTTGATGAATCAGCTGCCAAGTTGAAAATGGAGATAACATCGAAGCCGACTGCTCTGGACGAGATTGATCGTTCTGTGCTTAAACTTGAAATGGAACGTCTCTCACTAACAAATGATACAGACAAAGCATCAAGAGACAGATTATCTCGCATTGAAGCAGAATTGTCACTTTTGAAAGAAAGGCAGAAGGGACTGACTGAGCAGTGGGAGCGTGAGAAGTCGGTGATGACAAAGATCCAATCTATTAAGGAAGAAGTAAGTTGAGTTCTAATATTTTAGTCTTTCTCTGTATTATGTAGATTGACACGGTTGTTGTTGCCAATTGATCTGACTTGCATTTAATTGTTGCAACAGATTGACAGGTTAAATGTGGAGATCCAGCAGGCCGAGCGTGAGTATGATCTCAATCGTGCTGCTGAACTGAAGTATGGTAGTCTGAATGCATTGCAGCGGGATCTTCAGAAAACAGAGGATGAGCTAAATGAATATCAAAGTTCTGGGAAATCCATGCTAAGAGAAGAGGTGACCCAAGATGATATTGCAGAGATTGTGAGCAGGTGGACAGGTATTCCGGTTTCCAAGTTAAAGCAATCCGACAGAGAAAAGCTGCTGTATCTCGAGGACGAACTGCACAAGCGTGTAGTGGGGCAGGATCCTGCAGTCAAAGCAGTTGCAGAGGCCATTCAGAGATCCAGAGCTGGTTTGTCCGATCCAAACCGGCCCATTGCCAGTTTCATGTTCATGGGACCTACAGGAGTGGGCAAAACAGAATTGGCGAAAGCCCTTGCTTCTTTTATGTTCAACACTGAGGATGCTGTTGTCAGGATTGACATGAGCGAGTATATGGAGAAACACTCTGTCTCAAGGCTGATTGGCGCACCACCAGGTTATGTCGGGTACGAAGAGGGTGGTCAGCTTACAGAGGCTGTCCGTAGGAGGCCATACTCTGTGGTCTTGTTTGATGAGATTGAGAAAGCCCATTCAGATGTCTTCAATGTTTTCCTGCAAATATTGGACGACGGCAGGGTTACAGACTCGCAGGGCCGGAAGGTGAGCTTCACCAACAGTATCATTATCATGACATCCAATGTTGGTTCGCAGTACATATTGAATATGGATGAAGAAGGTGGAGCGACTGATTCGGCCTACGAGAGTATGAAGAAGAGGGTGATGGATGCTGCAAGATCTGTTTTCCGTCCTGAGTTCATGAATCGTGTAGACGAGTACATCGTCTTCAAGCCTCTCGAGAGGAAGCAGATAAACAGCATTGTCAAATTACAGGTAACAACATCTCTTACTTTTGATTTTGTTTGCAATTTAAAATGTCGGTGCTAGCAAAGAATACAAGGCCATGTGGTTGCAAGCCACTTGTTAATCATCTTCTCTTTTGCTCTGCCGGTTTAAAATACAGTTGGCGAGAGTGCAGAAGAGGATCGCCGACCGCAAGATCAAACTTGACGTCTCACCGGCAGCAATCGAGTTCCTGGGAAGCCTTGGCTATGACCCCAACTACGGCGCCAGGCCGGTGAAGCGGGTGCTTCAGCAGTACGTGGAGAATGAACTCGCCAAGGGTATCCTCAGAGGCGAGTTCAAGGATGAGGACAGCATCTCCGTCGACACTCAGGTTACGGTGCCATCCAATGGCAAGCTCCCACAGCAGAAGCTCGTCTTCCGGAAGACGAACGAGGAATCCAAGCCGGCTGCTGCTCAAGATGAGAAGTTTCTGCCGACAGTCTGATGCTCCATATTTTTTGCAGAGGATCTATAAATAAGTGTAGATACATATAAGGGCGGCGAACTGGTAGTGTATCTCTTTGGGCATATCATAGCAGGGTTATGCAGCCAGAATTCTTTGCTCCAACATTACATTAGCAGTAGCACAACCCTAAAAAAACAGAGGTTGCCAAAGACATCGGCATGCCTCTGCTTCCAGATGCGTTGTCTGGCCATTTGAAAATGTTGTTTTGCTTCTGCTTTGAGCCAGGTCGAAATGCATTCACTGCATTTCCATGTTTGTCGACGACCTCCGACGATCTGTGAGCTTGTGAGAACAATTCGAAATGATTTATGCAGAAGTTTACTGGAAGGTACATGAGAGCCAAATTAGAAGATGAGATTTATGAGATCGAGGTTGTCTTGAGTGTTGAAATTTCATACTATGAACTAACTGCTCAATGTTTAATGTGTGAAGAATGTGACTAGTGTTAATCCTCCTCTGAAACTTTGTGGCCAACACCAGTTTCCTACAAAGAATGCGAAGCTGAACTACATCCTGGGGGCTCAGGATGCAGATATAGAAGATTTTGTTTAAGAAGTGGCTATGCAGACATGGATGTCCATCGATTATCATGATGGGCAACATATTTCTTTGTATACAACCCTGGTATGATGCATGCAAATGATACACACAAGCATATCGGGAAATCCTCTTGCTTCTTTAGGTTATCATGATGGGCAACATATTTCTTTGTATACAACCCTGGTATGGTGCATGCAAATGATACACACAAGCATATCGGAAATCCTCTTGCTTCTTTAGGTTATCATGATGGGCAACATATTTCTTTGTATACAACCCTGGTATGGTGCATGCAAATGATACACACAAGCATATCGGGAAATCCTCTTGCTTCTTTAGGTTATCATGATGGGCAACATATTTCTTTGTATACAACCCTGGTATGGTGCATGCAAATGATACACACAAGCATATCGGGAAATCCTCTTGCTTCTTTAGGTTATCATGATGGGCAACATATTTCTTTGTATACAACCCTGGTATGGTGCATGCAAATGATACACACAAGCATATCGGGAAATCCTCTTGCTTCTTTAGGTTATCATGATGGGCAACATATTTCTTTGTATACAACCACGGTATGGTGCATGCAAATGATACACACAAGCATATCGGGAAATCCTCTTGCTTCTTTAGGTTATCATGATGGGCAACATATTTCTTTGTATACAACCCTGGTATGGTGCATGCAAATGATACACACAAGCATATCGGGAAATCCTCTTGCTTCTTTAGGTTATCATGATGGGCAACATATTTCTTTGTATACAACCCTGGTATGGTGCATGCAAATGATACACACAAGCATATCGGGAAATCCTCTTGCTTCTTTAGGTTATCATGATGGGCAACATATTTCTTTGTATACAACCCTGGTATGGTGCATGCAAATGATACACACAAGCATATCGGAAATCCTCTTGCTTCTTTAGGTGCCAAGGGTACTGTTTGGTGCTCTCAAGTATTATTTCCAAATACCTTCATTGCCAAGTTCACGTATACTAATAGCAGATATGGCATAAGTTTAAAGATAGCAGGGGCATCCTATGCCCCCCGCTTCACCACAGGGTGCTGAGCCCTGAACAAAATATTAACAAGTTCACGCCAAGTTCTCTGATAGCCGCAACAAACTAACTACAAGTTCATATTAACTAGTTCAGAGGGCGAATTTAAGGTCACCGATGCAGCTGTGCCTGCTGCAGCGCACCCTGCACGCGATGGAGCTGTTGTGGTTGTAGATTTGGACCTTGAGGCCTAAGCCGAAGATACGCTACACGACGAGGTCGCCGGGGACGATCCTATGGCGACGGCAGAAGTACTGCCAGCTCCGGCCAAGCACCATATGCCACTCGAAGGTCTGAACCTGCACCCAGAATTCACACCACTTCTTGGTAGACAACCTGATGACGCGCTTGGTCTTGAGCACAACTCACTGCCTCATCACCTCCTGGAACTTGGGAGGGATGACGAGCATGGCCATATCCTCCTCGTCCATCATTTGCACGTAAAACTGAAGCGGCTCTCGGGATCCCTCCTCGTGGCCGGTCCTAGGAGCTCGTCCCCTTTAACGTGGCCGGCTCATGAAGGCGACCCTGCCAGGCAGGTTCACCCTCTTCAGCCAGCGGGTTCGTGGGGATGAAGTCCACGGCGGCCTCGGCGCTGGCAACAACATTGTCCCCACCATCAGCCCTGTCCCACTCCGTCTTCATCACCTTGTACATGGCATTGGTAGCATGCCACATTTGTACTAGTGCCTAAAGTAGCAAACACATTGGTCCTACCTACCATGAGAACCACACACCTAAACCTAGCATGCACATTTGTACTAGAGCCCTAAGGAGGAACATCAAAGACAACACATCGCCAGTATCACTAGCATGCCCATGAACCCTAAGCATGAACAAGAAACACACACCAATCTAGATAACATGCACATGAACAATTAGCAGGAACATCAAAGACAACAACAACATGGCTAGCATCATGAACACATTGTTGCACATGAGCACTAATCATGAACATCAAACTCAATCTACCATGGCCATGAACAGATTGTACATCATGAGCACTAAGCACACACCAATGTTGCATGCCTATGAACACTAGTAAGCCTGAACATCAAACAAAACACCTATCTACCATGCCCATGAACACATTCTACATCATGAGCACTAAGCACAATATAATCTTGCATGCCTATGAATACTACTCTGCCTATGAACAGTACCGCACAAGAAGGAATCGAATCAAATCTTATCAAATCGATTCACATCTCACCGGAGCATGCTAATGATGAAAACCCTAATATACAAATCTACGAGCAGAGGGATAGTTCTTACCAGAGCGGGTGCAACTGAAGCGTACGCCGGCCGGGGAGAAAACCTCGGAGGGAGGGAGATGGTGGGCGAAGAGGAGGAGGAGCTGCCAACGCCGACGGCCGTCGACATTGGCCCGATGCTCGTGCCCAAACGCGCGGTCGAGGAGGAGGAGGTCACTGTCGTCCATTGGCCTGCGGCGATGCCCGGAGAAAACCCTTGGATGGGGGTAACCCCCCACCCCCAAGCACAGGGGTTCCGTGCAGCGTCGCGGTGGCAACCCTCTTCGGTGGCACCGCCGAACCCAGGACCATGAGGTCCGGTAACAGCGCGGAGCCGGAGCGGCCGGCATCGGATTGACCGGGCGAGGCGGTCTGGTGCAGATAGGGGAGGGCGCGTGCAAAGCCCGCATCAGATCGACCCCGGAGTTCGCCAAACCGGCAACCCACTGCTCGTGGATGCGGTTGTTCATGGAGCCAAAACGCCTCCGTCCACACCCGAAGAGAGCCCAAACAAAAATGAAGTCTGATGCTGATAAGAAGAGGTTTCCCAGGGAATTTATAGTAGGAGAAAAAGTATTTCTGAAGCTGCAGCCATACACTCAAACATCAGTGGTCAATCGACCTTATCCCAAACTAGCAATGAAGTTCTTCGGGCCTTTTGAAATACTGGAAAAGATTGGACCATATGCATACAAACTACTCCTCCCTCCAGTCATCCTGGTGCATCGGGTGTTCCACACATCTCAACTGAAACCTCATGTGCCAGATCACACTCCAGTGTACAGTGCTCTTCCTGAACCACCATTACTTGATCCAGGAGATTTGGTGCCTAAAGAAATTCTGGACAGGCGTTTGGTTAAGAAAGGTAATGCTTCTCTAGCTCAGGTACTAATTCGTTGGACTGATCTGCCCGCTTCTTCAGCCACTTGGGAGGGCTTTGACACGGTGAGGCAGCGATTTCCAATGGCTCCAGCTTGGGGACAAGCTGTTTCTTTAGGCAGGGGTACTGTCAGCGCTGGTGAGCTGCCAGGTGATTAACTGCAGCGCACCGGATCGGCTATAGGACATGGCACTCTTCGGATATGCTACAGTGATGGGAATTAGCACACAAATGTACTTGTGGTTAACTGAAAACTGCAGCAGAAACAAGTAATCTCAGCACCACATCATGTACTAACTCAAGGATCGTTGCTTAGTGATAACCCACAAGTATAGGGGATCGCAACCGTTTTTGAGGGTAGAGTATTCAACCCAAATTTATAGATTCAACACAAGGGGAGCCAAAGAATATTTGAAGGTATTAGCAGCTGAGTTGTCAATTCAACCACACCGGAGAATTATCTGCAACAAAGTGATTAGTACCACAGTAGTATGATAGTTTTGATGATAGCAATAGTAGTAATAGTAACAGTAACATTGATAGCAGTGATATTGCAGCAATAACGATAGCAGTAGCAACAGTAGTAACTTAGCAAGAACAATATAAGATAAATTCACAGGCATTGGATCGGTGACTTGTTGGATGATATTCATCATGTGACAATTATAACCTAGGGCGATATGGCACTAGCTCCAGTTCATCGAGATAATGTAGGCATGTACTCCGTAAATAGTATACATGCTTTATTAAAAGAACTTGCATGCCATCTTTTGTCCTACCCTCCCGTGGCAGCGGGGTCCATATTGGAAACTAAGGGATACTTAAGTCCTCCTTTTAATAGAGACCGGAACAAAGCATTAACACATAGTGAATACATGAACTCCTCAAACTACAGTCATCACCGAGAGTGGGCCCGGTTGTTGTCACTCCGGGGTTGTCGAATCATAACCGTAGTAGGTGACTATAACTTACAAGATCGGATCTAAAACATGGATATAATGACGAATTCATAAAGGGTTAGTTATCCTTTTGCCCTTAGTGGTGTCTCTATGCTCAGTTTTGCCCTCAGATGCAAATTGTGCTCAGTTTTGCCCCTAGTCCATGCACAGCTACTATGACGAGGCCAAACGGCCATATTTGAGTCCATTCCGTCCGCCAGCGTTAAGTTGTGGGTCCGGAGCTTACACGTGGGACCGCGTGGACGTGGGTCCGGAGCTTACACGTGGGACCGCGTGGACGTGGGTCCGGAGCTGACATGTAGGCCCGTGCAACTAAATCCCCAAATCATTTGTAGCTCACTCTGCCCATCCGCTTCTCCGCCGGCCGGCTGACCTGCGCCGCCGCCGGCACTTGCGCCGCGGCCAGGACCTGCCCCGCCACCAGCTGCACGCCTACTCCACCGCTACCTTTTCGCGCTTACGCCCATGGCTGCTGCGACGCCGCCACCTTCTGCGACGCCACGGGTGGGCGCCCGCCACTGCTGACGACCAGCGCGCGCCTCCTTCCATGCGCCCGGCCGGAGCGCTCAAAGGTGGGGGCTGCTGGAGCTATTTGAACTAGGAGGAAGAACCCTAGGCCGAAATGGAGAGCAGCGGCGACCCCGGAGTATCTGGCGAGGCAGGCATCGGGCCGGAGATCCGCCGCGTCCACGACTGGGTCCCGAGGGGTAAGTCTTGCCTCCTGTTTAGATTGAGCTTAGTTGTGCATTTGAACACTCAATTCGAGTAGGTTTGCCCAATTAGTGTGCTGATTGCGTCTCTGTTTTTCGCCGGTTAGGATGGAGTTGCGGTTTGCTTTCTTGATGCACATTAGAAGGGACCGGTACACGTTCGATGCAAAGGATCAGAAGAAATACCAAGGAGGTTTTGATTATCGGTTGCCAATGGCTAGTAATTGGAGTTTTAGACAATTTGGGGAGGTAATTTGTAGCCAATATCCTTGGGGTTTGCTTGATGAAGTGGTATACAAATACTATGATGGGGAAAAGAAATGGGTGACAGTTAGTAATGATGAAGAGCTAGCTACCATGTTTGTTAGGCATAAAGAGAAAGATAATTTTCATGTGAGGCTGCAAGTTGATGTGCTTGAGCAGGCATTTGGACCTAGGATGACGGGTGCAATATCACGGGGAGAACCAAGTTGTCGTAATGGCATCTCTAGCCAGAACAGTTCAGTTGGTGCACGGCGACGTGGTGGCTCGACAAGTGTGGGCAACCGCAGTAGGGTCCCCCTTGAAGTGGAGCATGATGACTACAATTCTGGGGTTGATGAAGAGAAGCTATATTCTGATGTTATTCGGAATTTACGATGGGCACCTCGGGCTGATAACCAAGATGAGGCTCACAATGCAGTCCGTGTGGATGATGACGCGGTGGGTGAGGACGAAGACCTTGCAGCTGTTGAATGGGACCCTTTGAACCCTAATTTGGAAGAAGGTACAGTTTTTGCATCCATGAATGAGTGTAGAAATGCAGTTGTGACATCTCGCATCAAGGTAGAACGACTTTCAAAGTTGACAAGAGCGATCAAGCACGCTTCTGAGTGCATCGTCCGATCGAGGGTTGTCCATGGAGGCTGCTCGCATATAAAATACGAAATAGCACTAATGTTCAGGTCAAAGTGAACCCTTTTAAGCACACATGCCAGGAATCAACCCTTAGGAAGGATACAATCAGTAGAGCCAAGTCAAGATGGGTGGCAGAAGAAGTAAAGAAGTGGGTGAAAGAAAACCAGCAAGTGGGTCCAAAGGAATTACAGAAGAACATCAAAGATAAATTCAAGATAGATTTACCATACATGAGGTTGTTCAATGGTAAACAACAGGCTATGGATTCTATGTATGGTAACTGGCAGGAAAGTTTTCAATTGTTGTATTCATTCAAAGGTGAAGTGGAGAGGACAAGCCCAGGTAGTATTGTAGATATTGATCACCACGCCGTGGAGTACACATTCAGGGGAGTGACAAAGACCAAGGAATGCTTTAGGAGGGTTTTTGTCTGCTTTGAGGCTTGTCGTCGGGGTTTTTTGGCAGGTTGCAGGCCTTATTTGGCTATTGATGCCACTTTTCTCACAGGGAGGTTTAAAGGACAGTTAGTAGCTGCTTGTGCAGTTGATGCACACAGTTTTGTATTTCCAGTTGCCTACGGTGTGCTGGAGATAGAGTCTGAGGAGAGCTGGACTTGGTTTTTGCATAATCTGCGCCGGGCTATTGCACATCCCAATGGGTTGGTCATTCATACAGATGCCTGCAAAGGTTTAGAAGTGGCCGTGGACAATGTGTTCCCTGGAGTAGAGCATAGGGAATACATGCGTCACCTTGCTGCAAATTTCATGAAGAAATTCAAAGGAAAGGTGTATACCGACAATTTATGGCTAGCATCTTTGACTTGCAGTGTGAAGAAGCACAACTACCACTTGAGGCAGTTATACATGAATCCCAAAGTAAAAGAATACTTGGAAACACACCACTCCAAGTTATGGGTCAGAAGCCAATTCAGTGAACTGAGCAAAGTTGACTATGTGCACAATAATCTAGCAGAGTCTTTCAACTCAACGATCCGGAAACTAAAGGGTCATTATGTGTTGGATTTGCTGGACAGGATAAGGATAGAATACATGCAGAAATTTCATTATCGTGCAGGAATAGCCGAGGCAAAATTCATGGGCCACATTATCATCCCTGCCGTGATGAATGAGCTGATGCAGGAAACAACAGGCTTGAAAATGAACATGACTCTTTGCTCGGGTACCACAACAGAGATATCATATTTGGATAAAGAGAAGAGGGAATGGAGATATCCGGTGGATTTAGAAGCTAGAACTTGCAGTTGTAGGCAATGACGGATAACTGGGTTGCCATGCATTCATGCCTTGTTTTTCATCACTTCTCTCCCTAGTCCAGTAGGGAACATTCAGCAGTATGTGCATGATTACTTCTCTGTTGCAAGGTTCAAAGCCACATATGCTTATGCCTTGCCTGCTATGGAGGGAAAACAACAATGGGACATGGTGGACCCTGGATTCAAGCTTTGCGCTCCAGTTCTGAAAAGAGCAGCAGGTAGACCAAGGAAGAGTCGAATCAGACCTCGCAGCGAGGGAGCTGGACTTGGAGCAAGGAAGCGTAAGTGCACAAGATGTGGTGGGTCTGGTAAGTATTGTGATAACACAGTAGATCCAGCGTTCGGAGAGAGTTTCGATGAAGGCTTCGATGAAAATGATGGACAGCAGCCGGTTGCATCAGATGAGGATTTTGACGAGGTTCGAAATGATGATGGTCAACAGCCGCATGATTTTGACGATGATCCAAGTGAGGCTCCAAATAGTGATCATGGTGATCCAAGTGAGGCTCCAAATGATGATCATGGTGATCCAAGTGAGTCTCCAAATGATGATCTTAGTGATCCAAGTGAGGCTCCAAATGATGATTTTGGTGATCCAAGTGAGGCTCCAAATGATGATCCAAGTGAGGATCTAAATGGTGACCAACCTTCTGTTGTTGTGAGTTCTGCTAGGTATGTAAATCTTGCTAGGGTCAAATACTACTGTACATTTATGGGTCACTTGACATGATCTCATTACCCTTTATGCTTTGCACAGCTCTATCATAGGTTTGAAGAAGACGCACAAGGTACCGACAACCAAGAGGAGAAGAGAAGAAGCAATGAGCACAAGGTGCACCAGGAGCAAAGTGATGGCAAGAAGCTCAAGGAATGCATGAAGCCCTAACGCTATATGTGAATAATTATGAAACATTATGAATAATGTTGTATTTCTATTGGATGATGTTAGAACTATGTTTGACATGATGGTTAAATCTGTTGGATGATGTTTGAATGAGCACATGATTTTTCCATTTTTTTGATTTTTTTGAATTTGTTTTGCTCATTTGAATTCTGGTCAAACCTAACTTTGACCACGATTTAAACAAGTCTAAAACATCAAAATGAAGAACTAAGCCTGGATCCTTCTTAGTCAATCCAAAATGAAGCTGTGGTGAGGTTTTTGAACTTTTCATGAAAAATGTGCTAAAATGAGGGTCCAAAGGTAGGGTAAACGACCTCATCTCTAAGCAAGGTTTTTTTTGACCTTGTCTAAATCAGCCAAATAACTTTCCTAAACATATATTCTATATATACGGACTATGTGTGCTGGTTTTTCCATTTTTTGTTTTTTTTTAAATTTGTTTTGCTCATTTGAATTCTGGTCAAACTTAACTTTGACCAAGATTTAAATAAGTGTAAAACATCAAAATGAAAACTAAGCCTGGATCCTTCTTAGTCACTCTAAAATGAATCTGTGGTGGGTTTTTTGAAATTTTCATGTTTATTTCCCCAAAACACTTCTCTTCACTTCATACAAAAGAGTTTGAGATACTCGAGATATCATACAAATACACATGAACTTATCGTTTAAATGTATGTAAACCTTATTTATCAACTTAAATCGTTAGTATATGACATAAGAAGACTATGTGCGCAGGTTTTTTATTTTTCTGATTTTTATTTAATTTATTATGCTCGTTTGAAATCTGGTCAAACATAGCTTTGACTGCTCCAAACCCCTCCCAAACCCCGCTAACCCTAGCGCTGAACCAGGACCGTTCATCTGACCCTAGCGCTGAACAAGGGCCGTCGATCTAACCCTTCTAGAAGGAATCTGTGGGAAGGAGGGGGGGTGATCCGCGAGATGCAATCTGAATGGTTGGGAGATTCTTTTTTTTAAACAAATATCGGGCGCGCTGGATGGACCGTTGGGTCGTCTCGTTGTCTGGGCCTGAGACCGCAGTAAATAGCCCGTCTCAGCCTTTCCAGGCCTTGCATGCATGCATGGGAGGCGGCGACGTGCATAGGCTGCGACGTGGGTTTGGATGCACGGGAGGCTGCGACGTCCATGCATGCGAGCGAGGCGAACGAGGCGTGCTAGGCACGCTAGGATAGCGAGGCCAGCTAGGTGGTTCAACGAGTCAGATGCACCGTCCGGTCAAAGAGCTATGCAGTGATTCAAATGCACACACGCGCCCCATGCATGCATCGTTTTTGTGCAAAAATTTAAGAGTGCAAAGCGTAACGGATAGACACACGCGTTCGGGTTCACACACGCACCGTTCTCACCCTTTCTCTCTTCCTCTCCCACCCACAAGCCTATAAATGGGGTGCCTATATTCCTCTCCCACCCATAAGCCAGACCCGATCCATTCTCTCCAACTTCAAACACCCAATCGACCGAGCCCTCCCCAAGCGAGACCATGCAGTTCAACGGGCCGACCTTCAGCCGTCCGCCTGTCGTGCCGGAGCGGCGCTACCCACCGGGCGTGCTCGTGGAGAGGGAGCTCCGCGTGTGGGCTTTTTCAAGGTGGAGGGGTTCCGTCGAACTCACCCGCGCCTTCCTCAGAGCCGGCTATGCCCACCTCCCACGGGGCTCGCCGAGGATGTTCACCCTCAACGAGGTTCGTGACCGCGGCGGCATCCTCCTACTGCTCACGGTCACCTTCACCAACCCGTTTGACGCGCGCGAGCTCCTCGGCCAAGTCTTTTGGTGCGGCTGCGAGGCCATCTTCTTCACCGTCTACAACATCTACACCAACTACGAGAACATCTTCCCCACTCCAGCCGGGATGCACTCCCTTCCCTACGATGACGAGGGGGAGGTGTGAAGATGAAGATGGTGTTGAAGGGGCGCGCGCGGACAAAGTGGAAGGAGGAGATCAAGATGAAGGTTGTTTCGTTTTTTATTTGTTGCTTTTCTATGTCGTGTCGTGTCGTGTCATGTTTCGTCATGTGTCCGTGAACTGTCTGTGAACTTATATTATTGTAATGGTACTTGTGTTGCATCTTATCTAAGTTATTTATTAGGGTTTATTATGTGTGTTAAAAAATGTCCGTGCCCAAGCATATAATTTCTTCCCTAAACCAAGTCATGAAGCTCGAGAACTTGTGGTTGTCATCCAAAAGAGGGGGTGAGAAGCCCTCCGCTTTATTCAAAAAAAATAAGTCATGAACTAACATGCAAATTTATTCCGTTTAAATCCTAAACTAAGTGCCACTCTAACACTAAACCAAGTGCCACTGTAACCAAAACCACATGGCAGTGCAAACATACGCTTTTCACGGTCTCACATTTTTTTTGACAAATTTCAAAGTCTCACTATGTATACGTTTCTTCCCTACCCATGTCAAACTCTTGCCATCTGTCCTAGCGGTTACCAGTGCATCCCTAAACACCACAAACCCATGCGGTCTTGGGTTCAAGTCCCCAGCCGCACCAATTTTTTGTGCATTTTTTCACCCTTCATTTTTTTGACAAATTTCACAGTCTCACTATGTATACATTGCTTCCCTTCCCATGTCAAACTCTTGCCATCTGTCCTAGCGGTTACCAGCGCAGCCCTAAACACCACAAACCTACGCGGTCTTGGGTTCGAGTCCCCAGCCGCACCAATATTTTTTTTGCATTTTCCACCCTTCATTTTTAGACAAATTAGTTTCTACTCAATGTAATGCCCTTAAAAATGTTCATCTATTTTGGCACTAGGTGTAAACATCTACCAGAGCTGAGGAACATTTTCCATCACATTTTGGTCTTTGATTTAAATCACGGTGTATTTGAATTGGATTACTTAAATTGCTACTAAATATTTAACAGCTCCAAAAAATTTCTAACCCTTAATTGTTTGGCTCTGGAATAATTCATTAGCTGCATTTCATTGATCAAAAGTTTCTAAATTCTTCATTTCTTCTCCTTTTTCTCAACATATTTAAATGTTGGTCACTTCTTCTCTTTTTTTTTCAACATTTAAACAAATTTGACCAACATTTAAACTAGGTGAATTTCTCATACAATTTCAAGATTACAAATTCCTCCATAATTCATGCCTTTCCATACATTTTCAACATTACAACCAGTGCGATTACCATACCTACAAATGCCCAAAAGTATTTGCAAATGGGTATTGGTAGTGCTTGATCTTCAAGCTTCCTAACCTTCTTCTTTAACATCCTAAGCTCAACAGCTAGCTCTCTGTCAGTGCGTGCTTCGCCCTCCATCTCTTCTTTCGGAGCTCGTGCTGCGGCCACTGCGGTTTGGGGCAGCATGCACAACCATTCGCTATGCTCTTCTTGCAGTTCATTTATCAGAGTCTTGGCCAGAGCATCGACCCAAAGAAAGAAGCATGTCACTTGCATGAACACGGAACAGATCAACCGATTGCTCAAAGATCCCGACCACGAAAATGGTGCAATTGCCCCGATTCTTACCCCATTCTCGCTGCACACGTAGAACGGACGATTGTGGTTCCTCGGTGTGTGAGAAACCCTCCGATCAACGCTCGCCCGGCACCATGGACAGACGAAGACAGGCATCTCCACACGCGCTCGGCTCTGCATCCGCGAGGTGGCGCGGGAGCTTGCGGAAGAGATGGAGCTCGGAGCCGAACGGGATCTCAACGCTGCCGCGCCCTCCACAACTAGCTTCCCATCGTCGTGCCCTCCACAGCTAGCTTACGGCCGCCGTAGTGCTCTCGCTTTCTCGCCGTGGTCAGCGCCGTGCTCTCTGTCGCCGTGGTCACCGCCGCTGTCGCCCGCTAATATAGCACACCCGCAACGGCTCTAAGCTCAACGGCTCTCTGCTGGGTCCCACAAGCCACGCGTGCAACGGTCTGAATAAAATTGGCCGCCTCTGCCGCCTGGTCCCACCTGTAAGGGCCGAGTCAAAATGTTGACCTGACGGAGACGCCAAAGTTCACAGAACGAGTCGGTGCGCACGGACTAGGGGCAAAACTGAGCACAATTTGCATCTGAGGGCAAAACTGAGCAGATGGACACCACTAAGGGCAAAAGGATAATTAACCCATTCATAAACGGTTCAGATCTGAATTCATGGCATCCAGGCCCAAAGTGACAAGCATTAAGCATAACAAGTCATAGCAACATCAATCTAAGAACATAGTGGATACTAGGGATCAGGCCCTAACAAAACTGACTCGATTACATGATGAATCTCATCCAACTCCTCACTGACCAGCGAGCCTACGAAGGAATTACTCACTCCCAGTGGGGAGCATTATGGAATTGGCGATGGAGATGGGTTGGTGATGATGAAGAACGAAGATACCCCTCTCCGGAGCCCTAAACGGACTCCAGATCTGCCATCCCGAGGAAGAACAGGGCTTGGCGGCGGCTCCGTCTCGTGGGTCGCGATAATTCTTTCTCCCTGTTTTTTTTGAAAATATGTGATTTTGTAGTATTAGGGGTGTCGTCTGCAGGGCCACCAGGTGGGTACAACCCACCTGGGTGCGCCAGGAGAGGGGCGCGTGCTCCGGTGGGTTGTGCCCACCCAGGTGCCCCTCTCTTGCAGGTCTTGGCTCCAGAAATTCTTATTATTGATATAAAAAATCCTCGCAAAGTTTCGTTCCATTCCGAGAACTTTTATTTATGCACAAAAACAACACCATGGTAGTTCTGCTGAAAACAACGTCATTCTGGGGTTAGTTTCATTCAAATCATGCAAATTAGAGTCCAAAAAAAGAGGAAAAACGTGAGAAAAAGTAGATATGTTGGAGATGTATCAACTCCCCCAAGCTTAAACCTTTGCTTATCCTCAAGCAATTCAGTTGATAAACTAAAAGTGAGAAAGAAAAACTTTAACGAACTCTTTTGCTCTTGGTTGCATAAATAAGCTTAAACATCACCCAGGTTTTCAGCCGACATTATAACTAACCATGTCAACAATAACATATAAAGATTGTAATTGTCACAACCCTAGTGAGTATATGCATTAGAGTGTATGCATCATGTCTATTTTACTCAGAAAGTTGAAATGGGAATGACAGAAACCCCCAGCACCCCCTTAAACCAACTAGGATTTACTAAAATCCTTTTCAATGAACCTGAAATGCCCTTCTAAAATGTTCATCATCTTTGCCTTGGTCTAGAACCTCTGATAAAAATGGTGCACACTTTTCTAGGACATCATTGGGTCACTAGATTAAATCATACTCTATTTGCATTTGGGCATTTAAATGCTATAAAATATTTTATATGTCCAAATAATCATAAACTAAAATGTTTACTGTTGGAAATATTCCAAACAGTGGGCATGAGTAGTTTCATAATTTTTGAGTTAGTATTAGTACTCTTAGAAAAGCCACAAAGATATAGAAGAAAAAGAAAAACAGAAAAAAGAGTCTTACCTGGGTTTACCTGTGCGGTCCAGCACTGCAGCTGGCAGGCCCAGCTGGCGGCCCAGCCCACCACCGCAGCCCCCCTCTGTCATCTTCCTCCCTGCTCCAGTAGGCAGGGAGCGTGGTCGCCGCGTGGCCGCCAGCTCCTGCTTCCACCGCGACGCCCCGACTCTTCTGAGAGTGCCACGGAGACGCCCCAAGGCCCCTCTCTCTCCCCCGTCACTTGCTGCTCTCTCTCCCCTCATCTGGCTCTCTTCTCGTACGCATCCGAGTGCCACCGTCGCCGTCGTTCACCATTGCCGCGCCCAGAGCCGCTGCCCCGCCTCCCCAGCACGTCCAAGGAGTCCGCCTCCATCTTCTACGCCTCCCCGATGATCCACAAGCCGCAGGACTCCCCCGAACGCTCTCCACGTCGTCTCAACTTCGGGAAGCCGAGATCGCCACAGCCATGCCGTCTGCTCCGAGCCTTCCTCGGGCCCGCTTTGACACCCCTGCACTCTCCGTGAGCTCCTCCTCCAAACCCCCCTCTTCCGCGCCTCGTTTCCATGCCGTAGCCGTCGTTCCGCCGGAGACCGACACACGCCTCCGCCAAGCTTCTCACCGCCGTGGCCACAGCCACCGCAGCTCGTTCCTGAGCACCAACGTGCTCAGCACGATCTCATGAGCCCGTAGACACCCACAATGCCTCCACCCGTGCTTTGTAGCGCCACCTC